>QEPC01003078.1:1425238-1440592 GCA_003113815.1 Sphenodon punctatus | reverse complement strand
CCCTTCCGCTGCCTGCTGTGTGCCGGAGCCTTCCGCGGTGGAGATGTCGGCCCTGTTGGGGGTGTGGGCCTGTGTGGACGTCCAGCTGGCTCTCACCATGCATGATCCCTTTGAGGCCTACTACCTGATCGCCCACCACATGTCCGTGCAGGGGTACCACCGGGGCTTGCTGCATTGGCCCCACCTGGTTCACCGTGCGGGGCACCCGGGCCCCAGGGCTGCGGTGGCCCCCAGCGGTGGCCTGTGACATCTACTGCTCCTCCCGGGCCCCCAGGTGTCTTTCCCCCATGTGGGCTTCCGCCCCGGGCCGGGTGGGGGCCCGGTCCCCGCTGCCTGCTCCCGCCCTGCTGTCCCCACCATGATGTGCTCCCGCCTGCTTCGTGGGGCGCTGCTGCCCCTGCCTGTGCCCCTGGGCCCCCTCTGCCCCACCCCACCCCGGCTGCCCGTCCCGGTGGCTGGGTGCGGCGCTCTGTGTGGCCTCTTGGCCCGCCCGTGTGCAGGTCCCGGTCTGCTCCCACCGGCCTTGGCACCTGCTGCACCCCCCCCCTTGGGTGCTTGTGTGACCTGGGGGTTCGGGTGCCCCTGGACTGGACCGTCTTCCTTCCCTGGGTGGGGGGTGGGGGAGTGTCACTGGACCTGCATCAGGGTTCCCCCGGACCTGTCTGCCCTCCATCTGCCCCTCTGTGACTGTGGGGCCACCGTTCTCCTCCTGGACCCTCCCGGCCGGGCTCACTGTGCAGTGCAGGCCCCCATCGTGCCTTGCTCCGGGGGTCCCAGCCCCCCCTTTCTGAGACTGGCTCCGTTGCTGTGGGGGCACCTCTGTGGACTGGGGTCGTGTGGGGGTGGGGGTTGCTGCTGCCTGCACCCTGCCCCTTAGCTGTGCCCCCCCCTCGTCCCTCCCATTGTTCCTTGTGCTGTTTTCCGGGCAACCCTGCCCCCCCTTCCCGACCTTTCCCATGTGTGTGTGTGAGTGTGTGTGTGTGTGTGTGTGCGCACGCACCCGGGCGTGTGGTCTTGCAGTGTGTACCGCCGCGGGTCCGCTGTGTGTGTGCGTGTGCTGTGTGTGGTACCTGTCAGCCTGTTCTCCCTCTTCCCCCCTCCCTTCCCGTTTCCCTTGTGTGGGCATTCCCTTTTGTGCCGTCTGGCTTCGTTTGCCCTTAGGCGGCCATGTCTGTGTCCCACCCCTGCCCGGTGCCTTCTGGGAGTTTTGACCACGGCCGGGGATCAGCTGCATGTCTGTTGTGCTGCCCCGGTCCGTGGTGGGTTGGCCCGGTTCCCGTCCATGGTCCCGGTCCCGTCACGTCTGTTAGGGGCTTCTGTTCACCCCGGGGCGTGGTTGTTCTGTTCACCCCCCCTGGGGGTTCACCGTGGTGAACCGCCCGCCCGTAACGTCTGAAATCACCCTTAGAAAGACTCATGTCCTTAGCTCTGGAGGTCCCTAGTGTGATCCCAGATTTGTGGTCTGATGACAGGCGTCACATAAACAGAGGGAGTTTGTGCTAGAAGCTGGGTTTAGAAGTAGTTTGTTTAGGGCTGGGTAAGACATTTTTCAATTATTTCTTTTTTTCTTGGTCAGAACCACAGGTTGTTTTTTTTAATGTTTTTATTTCTTGAAACTTGCTGATTTTTGTGGAAAATTTCAGGATTTCACATTTTTATTTTGGCTGCTTTTGAACTAAACATTTTTTTTACATTTTTGATGCCCTGTGCATGGATTTTCACTGTATGTTAACTACTGAGTACATCGGAAATGAAAAACAATTCCATTCTGACAAGAGTTTTGAAAAGTTAACCACAATCACAATTGGAAATAATTCAAAATTTTGGAATTTTCCATTTAATGGAAGACCTATTTCCATAACAAACCCAATTTCTTTACTTATCTTTAAAACAGCTGGCAAGTTAAGGCTGTGTAGAAACCAGAAAGATTATATTATTTCCTCTGCAGTCTCTCTCTAGGCTCTGTCAGAGTTCTTCACATTATTGAATCGTATCTCCTCATTTTCTGTTCCCTTTTTAAACAGAGAAAGAAACTTAACCATGTGATCTTCACTGCATTAATATACATTTTCATTTAATTTGCATTGCTTCCAAACAGCAATATGTTGAAAAAAATCAAATATAAAAGAGTGAGAATATCAATATGTATGTTACAGTTAAAACCATGAAAGAAAGTGCTTGTTAATTTATTTTGTTCAGCTAAAGTGAGCTCAATAATCCAAGTGCTCATCTGAGTGACTACACATGTGATAATTTAATGCTTTTTTCTAATGTATATGATTAATGTTTTTCTTATAGTATTTCCTGGGTGCTGCTGAATAGTATGACTTTAAGAGCTTGTATTGATGTAACAAGCAAATACAAGTGAAGTCAAACTGAATGAACCTTAAATTAGTGACCTACACTCCTACCTACTTTTGGAAACTTGAATCACTTCAGTTCAATCCTACTGTGACCCAAATGTTCTCCTTCCCAAAGTTCCACAGCACGTTAATATTGATTTGTCTTGTGGGCAGATGAAAATTATTACTACAGCTATGGTAACTTTGGAAAATCTGCCTGGTGAGTTTAATTAGAGTCAGAGTAGAATTCAAACATGAGAAAACATTAGGGCAGCAAGAAATATTATGTTGATAAAAAAGTATCAATCAATATTTTTTAAAATGATTACAGAGAAGAAGCCAGTGCCAATCTGTGTTCATGGCTCCCTTTTCTGTCAATAAGAGCATTATGGCTTTAGGAAGGTAGAAGCACTTTCAGATGTTACACTGGACAAGTAGTTGTGGTCTCAAGCCTAATATTTTGGTGCTCAAACTACTCATGTGAACATAAAAATCATGGGGCTGGCTACTCAAAAGCATGGGCAATTGGTCCTTGAAAAACTGAACCAAATGCTCTTCATGACTCTCACATAGCCAATGTAATGTGTGAATGGTCCTCCTGTAGCAGCCCGGTCTCTTCCCGGTAGGACTGCTGTGAGTGGACTGTGGTGCAAGATGGGTAACCTCCTGATCTTCAGGTAGAAGCTCCTGGCAAGGAAAGACTAGGAAGGACCTGGTAACAGCTGATCCATGGCATCAGGAACTCCCTCTTGGTCATGTTTGTGTTTTCCAGCCTTTGCCCTGGTCTCTCCTTGGTCAAAGGAAAAGCGGGTATTTGTCGGATGCAGAATTTGTTGCAGATATTAATTTCAGCCCTAGATACAACTTTGAGTTGGAGCAGTGATCGAGGATCGCTGTGAGGACATCAGTCAAACTTGTGAAAGATGTAGGAATGCTTGAAGATGTTCATAGATCAAAGTAGGGAGGGCACTGTATGCATGTGAAACAGAAGAGGTCTGGTTAAAGATGTAAGAAAGAACTAGACATTTCAGCAACTGTGAGTCTTTGTGTTTACGTAAATCCTGGATTACACGGTCCCTCTCAATTTCATATTATGCCCACACCTCCCACACTGTGCCACATTGGTATGAAGAATGGACTATGGCAAAGGCCATGAATAAAGAATACCCTGTAGAAAAATAAATAAATGCTGGAAACAAAAATAAAACTGAAATATGGCTTTCACTCTCCTTGATTTGTGGCAGATACAACAAAATTAATCTCCCAGGGGGAAAGTGCTTTGAGATGGAAGGAGTTTTTTCAACCATGCTCAAAATGGTCTTTTTCTTTTCTCCCTGCATGGTATCATGTATATGAAAGAAACTGCCACACAAAAAGATACTAGAACGTGCTGATTTGAAGTTTAAACTTCACCTGAAATTTTCTCGCCCTCCCATCATTCTTTGTTGTAGGATTTTATTATTGCCCACACAGCAACTCAGATCCACTTGAATTTCACTACTGCTCCTTCTTTGTCAGGTGTGGGTCCAGCCCAGAAGGCAGCAGAAGTCTGTAGCTCTGGGCATTTCAGCACTGAGGAAATGTACGTAAATGGTAGAGAATTCAGGCAAAAGAAGTAATTATTTTAAATAAGTGGAAACATTTGAGCAAAATTTGAAAGAGGAACGGCAGTTATAACTTTTGAATGTGTACACATTATTTGAACAGTAAAAACATGACGAGGGTAGAGAATTTGTTTAGGTATAAGCAGAAGACCCTAAGAAAAAAATTAAGCCAAACAGATACAAATAATTCATAATAGTGAAGCCTGTTTAAACTGAGGAATAATAGAATCTTAGAGTTGAAAGGTACCTCAGAGTTCATCTCGCCCAACCCCCTGCTCAATGCAGGAAATCCACAGCTGCAGCATCCCTGACAGATGGCCGTCCAGTCTGTGTTTGAAAACCTCCAGGAAAAGGAGACAACCCATCACCGCCCTAGGCGGTGTCTGTTCCACTGTCGAACAGCTCTTACCGTTAGGAAGTTGTTCCTAATGTTTAGCCAAAATCTGTTTCCTTGTAATTTGAGTCCGTTGGTTCGAGTCTTGTTCTCAGGAGCAACAGAGAACAAGTCTGCTCCATCTTCTGTGCGACATTCCTTCAAATATTTGAAGATGGCTATCGTGTCTCCCCTTAGTCTTTTTTCTCCAGGCTAAATCCAGCTCCTACAACCTTTCCTCATAGGACTGGGTTTCCAAACCCCTGACCATCTTTGCTCCTCTGAACCTGTTCCAATTTGTCAGTGTCCTTCTTAAAATGTGGTGCCCAGAACTGGGCACAGTACTCCAGATGAGGTCTGACCAGCACAGAATAGGGTGGAACTATTACTTCTCATGACCTGGACCCTAGGCTTCTGTTAATGCAGCCTAAAATTGCGTTAGCCTTTTTTGTGGCTGCATCACACCACTGACTCATGTTCAGCTTGTGATCAACTACAACCCAAAGATTCTTTTCACATGTACTGCTGCCAAACCAGGTATCACCCATCCTATACTTGCGCATTTGATTTTTCTTACCTAAGGCAGAACTTTACATTTATCTCATGAATTTCATTTTGTTAGTTTTGGCCCAGCTTTCCATCCTGTCAAGATCAATTTGAATCTTGTTTCTGTCTTCAGAGGTGTTACATATCCCTCCCAGTTTTGTGTCATCTGCAAATTTGATAAGCATCCCCTCTACTTCTTCAACCAATTCATTGAGCATTTTTACACACATCCTTAAAGTTCCAGATTTTTCAATCTTCTGGGTTTACAAGTCCACAAGTAAGTTCCGGATGCATTTTTCATACACACACTGCCCTGAGGCAGTTCCTGGATGCATTCTTATTTATTTATTTATTTAAAATTATACCCTGCTCCTCCTGCCACAGGCAGCTCGGGGCGGCTAACAAATCAATCAATAAAAATACAATATAAAATATATAAAAACATTAAATAGCAAAAACAAACAATAAAAAAAACAATAAAACAAACAATAAAAATGGGGAGAAAAAAACCCTTAACACCCACCACCCTCACCCTTCTCCCTCGCCAAATGCCTGATGGAACAGCTAGGTCTTACAGTTCCTACAGAAACCTGAGAGGTCTGGGGTCAGACGGGCCCACACCAGGAGGGAGTTCCAAAGGCACGGTGCAGCCACCAAGAACGCTCTGTCCTGTGTGGCCCCCCAGGAAACCCGAGGGACCTCCAACAGGGCACCCCCAGATGACCACAGGGGCCAGTCCAGAACCCAGGGAATGAGGCGATCTTGCAAATAGGCAGTGCCCAGACCATGTAAGGCTTTATAGGTCAAAACCAACACTTTGAATCGGGCCCAGAAGACTATTGGCAGTCAGTGCAGAGATCGGAGCACTGGTGTAATGTGCTCTCGGTGGCTCAGTCCCACCAGGAACCGGGCCGCCGCATTCTGCACAAACTGCAGCTTCCGAGCCGTCACCATAGGTAGCCCCACATAGAGTGCATTACAGTAGTCTAACCGAGAGGTGATAAAAGCATGGATGATCATGGCCAGATCTGGAACCGAAACCAGCGGCCGAAGCCGCCGCACCAGATGTAACTGGCGAAAGGCACTCCTCACCATAGCCTTTACCTGGAGATCCAGGCAGAGCTATGCATCGAGGAGCACCCTCAGGTTCTGCCCCTGGGAAGTCAGTGGAGGGCAAACCCCCTCAACTGAGGGGGTCGCCATCTCCATCGACTTACCCACTAACATCACCTCCATCTTGTCAGGATTCAGACGCAGTTGATTAGCCCTTATCAAGTCCCCCACAGCTGCCAGACACTGAGTAAGCACTGAAACAGCCAGGCCTGGATTGGTTGAAAATGAGAGGTACAGTTGGGTGTTATACGCATACTGATGACACCTCACCCTGTAACTCCTGATCACCTTGCCGAGCGGCTGCATGTACACATTGAACAGGAGAGGGAACAAAACAGAACCCTGCGGGACCCCACATGAGAGGTCTCAGTGAGATTAAAAATGTTCACCGAGCACCACCCACTAAGTTCTCCTGTTCAGAAATGAGCAGAACCATTCAACAAAGATCCAGCCCACCCCCACACTGTCTCGCAGACACGTCACCAACATCTTGTGGTCAACTGTATCAAATGCAGCTGACAGATCTAATAGGACCAAAAGGGTCGACTGACCCTTATCCTTTTCACAGCGCAGATCATCGACCAAAGCCACCAATGCTGTCTCAATGCCATGCCCTGGACGAACGCCAGACTGCGAGGGATCTAGATAACCGCTGCAGTCGAGATGCCCTTGGAGCTGCTGAGCCACTACCCATTCAATAACCTTCCCTAAAAAGGGAAGGTAAGAGACAGGTCAATAGTTGGCAGGGGAGTCAACATCAAGTGATGGTTTCTTGAGCAAAGGCCGTACCGCCACCTCCTTGAGGCCGGCCCGCACTCTGCCCTCCCACAGGGAGGCGTTGGCCACACCAGCCAGCAATGGCCCCATTGACTCCTGGAAGGTGTTAATCAGCCAGGATGGGCACAAATCTAATTCTCGAACAGCCTCCAGCACCGCCACCATATCAGCGGGTGTCACCGACTGAAATTGATCCCATAAAAAAGACAAGGCGGGGTTTCTACCACCTCTACCTCCTCCACTGTATTAAGTGCAGAATCAAGGTCTTGATGAATATGAGCAATTTTCTCCACAAAATAATCTGCAAAAAGATCACAGTGGGCAGATGATTTGATGACTCAACTCCAGGGTTGAGGGAGGCCGTACTGACCACCCCCCGTACAACCCAGAACAGCTCCACTGGACGGGATTTAGCGGATGCTATGAGAGTAGCAAAGAACTCCCTCTTTGCTGTGTGCATAGCCATGGCATAGGCTCGTAAACTAGCTCTATGCTGTAATCTGTCAGCTTCAGCCCGAGAACAACGCCACCATCACTCCAACCATCGCTCCTCCTGCTTCAGCATCTTCAGTTCCTCAGAGAACCAAGAAGGCCTGCGGAGCCTCTGTCTGGGCAATGGACACCTAAGAGCTGTTTGATCGATGGCCTCCGTCAGCAAGGTGTTCCACAGCTTGACAAGGTCATCGATGTGACGGTCATTGAGGTCAGAGGGTAACTTCCCCAGAGTGCCTAGAAACTGCACTGGGTCCAACAGCCTCCAGGGGTGGACCATGCTAATCGGTTCCGCATCCTTCCGGGGGCAGACATGTGCTAGAAGGGAGGTCTGCAGGAGGTAATGGTCTGTCCATGACAAGGGCACAGCTGATATCTCCCCCATTAACGGACCACCCGCCTCAAGGCCAGTGCAAAACATGAGGTCCAAGGTATGTCCTCCAAGATGTGTCAGGCCGTTGACCCTCTGGGACAGGCCCATGGTTGCCATGGCAGCCATGAACTCATGCTCGGCCCCCCGAGGACTGCATCAGCGTGAATGTTGAGATCCCCAAGGGGACCGCAACACCACCTCTGACACAGCCTCTGCCAGAGCTTGCAGGGAGGCTACTGGACTGGTAGATGTACGGTATACCAGTACTAGTATATGGTATATTCTTCACACAAACACTGCCCTGAGGCAGCCTAAAGTAGTCGCATCTGTAGATGTGACAGGCTGCCATGGAAACCAAGTGACCACAGTTGCCTGGAGAAAAACAGTTTACCAGGAGAACTTTTTACACACAAACGTTCTCAGAGAAGGTCTATGCAGAAGTTCAAAGAGCCAGATGTTTAAGATGTGGGTGAGTGATTTAAACACACAGAAAGTTCAGGATGTAACAGCAAACATGCAGGAGAAATGTGTGTGTAAAAACTCCAAGTAATAAAGATGTTGAACAGTACAGGGTCCAGGACCAAGCCCTGAGGCACCCCACTTGATACCTCCATCCACAATGTTGGGAAGTCACTAATGGAAATGACAGAACTTACATTACTGGAATCATTTAAAACTAGAATGGACAAAACATTAGAGAAAAATACAGCAAACATAGTGAACAATCCTGTTTGAGCAGGAAATGATGACCTAATATATTGTTTTCCTCTCCTGTTTCAAAGATCATATGGGCCTGGCTCTGTTTGTACTTGATTAGGGAGCTGGATTCCACATTGCATATTAACTCTAACACCACTTTTAAACGAGGTGCTGAAAAGCACCTCCTGAGCCCTGCGTTGAGAGAAAAGCCTCACGGGGAGTGTTTACACGCTCCCCGCACTGCCGGAAGTGACGTGCTCCCCGTTGCCAGCACCAGCAGCAGCTGGAGATGTGGTGCTTTGAAGAGGCGCGTTCTGAAAGCCTGAAAAGTGAGGCTTTCACCGCATCTCCAGCCGCCGCCGCTGCCGGCAACAGGGAGCACGTCACTTCTGGCAGCACGGGGAGCATGTAAACACTCCCTGCGTGGCTTTTCTCTCAACATGGGGCTCAGGAGGCACTTTTCAGCACCTCGTTTAAAAGCGGTGTTATTTTCAAGAACCTATCTGTTTTTTAAAATTCCAGGGGCTGGATATGGATCATAGGAGACCCATCTCCTAGTGAAGTCAATGGAATTATTTACACTAATTACAAAAACAACATCTAAAAATCCACTTAAAAACCTCACCCCAACCACTTGAGCCACTCTCCCCCCAAACCCAGTCTCACCCAGCCCTATCCCTGCCTGCCAAACACCTGGCCAAACAAAAAGGTCTTATATCACATCTGGAAGAAGATAACTATGCTTCAGCTTAGACAAATTTCCAAGAGGAGGGAGTGCCATAATTATGAGGCAGGCACCAAGAATGCCTCTCTTTGTGCTTCTGTTGTGGGAACTTGGTGAGCACTCCAAGTTGGGTACCTACATCGATTGGGTACCTGTAAGAGGGCACTCCTGGCTGACATCAGAGGCCACACAGGACATAAGGGATAACGTGCTCTTTCGGATATTTGGAGCCCAAGCTATTTAGGGTTTTATAAGCCACAACCAGCAGCTTGAATTGTGCCTGGAAAGCTATTGGCAGCCAGTATAGACTCTGGAGAACTAATGTAATGTGTTCCCAGTCATCTGTCCCCGACCGAAGATGAATGTCCTGTTCTGTACCAGTTCCAGCTTCCGAACAGTCATCTGGTGCAGCCCAATGGAGTGCACATTGCAGTAGGCTAACCTTGTGGTTATGAGCAGCAACTCCTTTTTCCACGTCGCTATTTCATTCCACCATTTTGGAATTGCCCGTGACTTTCCACAGCTTTTCTGCCGGCATTCCGCTAATTCTGTGCCCTTTGCTTTGCAACATCAGAATTATTGGAATAATCTCGGAAAACATCGGAATAATCTTGGAAAGTGTCGGAAGAAACATTATTCTGCTACTTTGCACCTTGACCGCATGTCAGAAAGTGTTGGCAGAAGTAGCGGAATGAAAGTAGCAGAATGAACGTCACTATAACATCGTGCGAGGAATCCATTGCAGAGGAGCTCTTTCTGTCGGAAACAGCTACAGCAGTGGCTTGCTGTTTCAGCCCTAAAGGCAGGGATGACAGTGGCCAGATCTGAAACTGATAAAAATGTTTATCTGATAATCAATGTATATTATTGATTACAATGTGAATAAGAATGGCAGAGTATACTTCTGTCAGGGACAGGGAGCCTGAAACCTGGGTGCTGGATACAGCCCTCAGCCTTTTATTACATGGCCCCTTTCCAGTTCACAAAATCCAGCCTACGGACCCACCTTTTAGCATGCTCCCTCCTTCCCCTGATCATGCCTCTCAGCTCTTCCATCTCTGAACATGTGCCCTCTACTGCACTCCACTCCTCTTCAGCACACACCTTCAGCCCTTTTCTCACCTCAGACCCCCCTCCCAGAGACCTCCCGCAAACACTATCCAGCACTTATGTATGTACCAAATTCAAAGTTGGCCCATGTAGGGGGAAAGGTTTCCTATCTCTGTTCTAAAACGCTGGATGTAAGTGAACTTCTCAATTAAATTTTGCTGGCAAAAACATTTATGGCCTAAAGAACAGAGCTAAAATGGGTAGTAGTAGTAGTAGTAGAGTTATTTATGGCTGTAGACCAAATCCTTATTTATTATACAAAGAGGGACCATGCCTCTAATTAATTAAAACAAAAATAAAACAATTTGCAATAATTAATTATACAACCACTATAAGAATCATCTCTCATAATTCCATCCCCTACTGGAAATGGGTAACTAACTTAGTACCCGTGGGTAACACCCACATTTTTGAGTGTCATATTGGGTACCTGACAGGCTACCCAAGCATCGATTGAGTACCTGAATACCTAAAAAACCCAGTAATTTCTGTTACTGACTTACCAATTTTCTAGGTTCCGATCAGTAAATGGGGTGAGAAAACTGAAAAATCAGGACAGAAACTTGATATTCTGGGACCAAAACTCGATATTCTGGGACATCAAGTACTCAGATTGGGCACTAATTGGATAACGCTTAGTATCCAAACACTGCGGGTTGATTTGGGTACCGTAAATTTGGTGAGTATACCCATTTTTGCAGATACTCGTTTCAGCTCAGTCCTGCAGGGTGCTGAGTTTTTTCTGTCTCCAAATCAACAAAGTGCTTTACAGCATGCTTAGTTTTAATGGGGCCATTACAGCTGTGGGTTTAATCAGGTTACTTTGGTTCATAAGAATGTATTTAAATGTTTTGATAGATTAGCGAGCTCAGCCGCACCTTGACGGATTGAGTTCTAATTATACACAAGATGGAAAACAAATAGGATGCTCATTTGATGCATTTTAGTAACTATTTCAATCCAGTTCCTAACTTTTCCACAACTTGAGTAGAAGAAAAGTTAACCTAGATCAGAAGCAGTCCAAACCCATCTCTAGTTAATTCATGTTTTAAATCTGGCTTGGAGCAAAAACAACTATGAAGATAAAAACTGAGAAGTGTTTTGAATGATCTGATTTACAAAGAATCCTCAATGAAGTTGATGTATTGCCTAAAGCATTATCAAATTTTACAGCACACCAAGCCCTTTCACAGCATGCTGTACCTGATTTGCTGAAGGTAAAAGGGTAGATATGGAGAATAAAGAGCTAACATTTGTTCTTTATGCTTCCATTTAATTCCTTGTAAAGTGATCACCATATGGACTTCGCATTTATTTATTTTTTTACTGATAATTCTGTCCCACTTACATCTGAAAACCATTTTCTCTGTTAGGGTTGGAAAACAAAGCAGCTTCACTGTAAAGTTGCATTTTATCTACTGTATAGTTCCTCAATCATATGGGGAAAGGAAATAACTGGAATTTTATTTGGAAATAAAACAAATATGGTACAAATCAGTACCAAAAACATTGGAGCTACATTTTGTAGTGCTGGAGGGAATAAGGTTTAACAAAATTGGGCACTCACAATGGGTAGTCTTGGAAACCTTTGCCATCTCTTAGAAAGTGTGAGCTATTTTTCTGAGGCCTTTATATGAGAATAATTCCAGGAACTGAGTGGAGATCAACATAAATGCACCTAAGGTATAATTAACTATATGACATTCTGCATAGATCATTTACACATGTGTAGACTGTGATGATGAAGCAGTCAGATGTGAAGGAACCACTCCAGTAGCATTACACCACTTGAGGATTGGCCTTAGGTAGCGGAAATTAGATAAATGGATCCATTGGGGCAGAGCAATCAGAGCAGCGTAGGCCCACTATTTTCAGCTGCAATCGTGATTTCAATTGTTCTTATGGAAATATATTTATTTGTGCTGAGATGTGGTTTTGCCTTAATACACATTGCCAAAGCTCCATCTGCAGAATTCCAAGTGAACTCAATGGGAGTTCCATGCACAGAGGGTTTGAAGGATGAAGCCAGTTCATTGAAAACCGAGCCCTTCTCTGTGAATATTTCTGTTTTATTTCGCTTATCCCTCTAATTATCCCACACTGTTTTAGTGTAGTCTGGTGCACTTAGCAAACATGCATCCCACAGATGAGTCAGTCATTCCCCCAACTAAGCCCCATTTCTTGGCACTACAGTAGGGACAAATGTTTTACAACTTGAAAATCAAATTCCATGCAAGGATATGAGGGCAACTTTGTCTCTGCTTACAGCTGATTCCTACATCTAAAAAGGAGCATTCAGCCACTCTATTATACCGCCACTGGAGGATGTAATCACTGTCTCTGTTGTATTAATTCCTACCATCTACTGTAATACAATTCTGCTATAAAAAAGGATACCCACAAAAGCTCTTGGTACAATAGGTCAAAAAATTAGACTCATTTTAAAAGGTCTCTACTGAAATTAAAATAGTACAAATGATTTATAATAATCTTTTGCATATTTTCCTTTGTGTATTATTTAAAAACAGGGTAGGGATTAAGGAACCTTTTCCCTCCCATGGACCAGTTGGAAAATTACCACTCTGTGGACCAGACTGGAGCTGACAAGGACACCTAAAGGATTCAAAAAAGAAAGGAGAGAGTCCATATCATGGTCCTGTGCCATGAATCCGTCCCCAGTCCTTGAATCCATACTAGAGCTGTTCCAAATAATAAAACAAATATTTGCAAGTATTCTCCGAGGTTCCGAATGTCAGTCCTGAGTGTGTGGACTGATACTCAGAACCTTGGTGAATACTTGGGAATTCAGAAGGGGGTGGAGAGGCAGGCAGCAGGGGGGCAGAGGGAATCAGGAAGCAGAGGGATGAGGAAGGGAAGTAGGCAATGGTTACAGGAGAATGGGGACAAGAAAGAAGGCTAACAGGGCCAGAGAAAGGGGGGGGGGCACTCACCAAAAGTAGCGGGAAGTCCTTCCCCTTTGCCTGGATCCATTAGCCCTCTTCTCCGTCCCCCATTCTCCTGCCACCACTGCCTACTTCCCTTCCTTGGTCCCCTGATGCTTGCTTCCCTGCACCCTCAGTCCTCTTCCCCACCTTCCTGAGCTTGGCTGAGGTTTTACCAAGTTCTGAAGTTTCGGGGTCTTTCCTCGGAACTTCGGAACTCACTAAACTGAGGCCGAATGCACCAGTCCTCAGTAAATTCTGAGGAAAACCGAGGACTGAGTTACAGGTCTAGTTCATATCCTTGTCTTCCACAGTCCCTTCCCCAAGCTCACTCTTTCAGCACTCTAGGACAGGGACCTCTAGGATCTAGAATTTGGAAGGGGGGAAAACAGCTACAGGATGGATTTGACCCATGGGCTGGAGGTTCCCCAACCCTGTTTTATGTTGTTGCAAAATATCACTATTATATTGGTCAGTAATAGACTTTCCTTACACTTGTCTATCTTTAATATACTATCCTTTATGTACAAATTCTTCCGTTTTTCCTGAGATTCACTTCTTTGGGGGCTGGAAATCGTCCTGCCCTTCCTTCTGATCTTTGCCAGACAACTGGACATTTCAATTCTCCTTGATTCCCTTGATCATAATCTAGTGAAGCAGCAAAGATAACACCTTTCCAAGTTCTCCAAACACTCACAATTTCACTGTAAGTTCTTTAATATTTGGTAATATTTGTTTATCCAGCATCTGATACCCTGTGATTTAAGTGAGAAGCACAACCTTCTTCTTCTTCTTCTTCTTTTTTCCCCCTCCTTTGTTTTAAAGGGCAAGTTTCTGGCCCTTATGATTGTGAACAAAAGCTTGCTCTAAGAGCTCAGCTCATAAACAGAAAGGCAAGTAAAGTTTAAAATAATATCTATTCTTGAAACTCTCATGATTTTTATTATTTATTATTAAATCTAATAACTTTTAAATCAATTATTACTTTTTAAATATAATTTATATAGTATTTTTAGTGTTCGTTTTTAATGTTCAAAATGATTTTCAATCCTTGAAGCCAATCCAGGATACATGCATGCTCCAAGCACACACATGCACCAAGAACAGACCACATGGGCACCAAGTGCAGGATGTGTGTATACCAATTACACGGTATGCATTCATTGTGCATAGCATGCACGTGTTACACGCACATCCTGCATTTCGTGCGCATGTAATGCATGCTTGGTGCATGTGTGCAACCTGCACTTAGTGTGTGAACGTACCTTGGCCTGAGCCCCTTATGTAGTTCACCCTCACAACAAACCTATAAGATAGGCCATTATTATCCCTGTTTTACATACAGTGAACTAAGGTTAAGAGATAGTGAGTGTTTTCAGATGGTTGCAGGGCTGGTCACCCCTGGAACTACTCCAGCAGTGCACCCCCTCATCTGCCTGCTTGCAGCACCCACACCATAGAGTTGCACCCACGCAATAGAAAAGCCAATGCTGCTGCCCACAACTCTATGGTATAGCCCTAGCTGAGAGTAGAGCTACAGTGGCCATCTGCCGAGCAGACAGACAGTGGTTCTGCCTTGGACTGATGCCACAGGTTTTGGAGGTCCACTCTACTGGTCGTACTCCTGGGTGTTCCGGAGCACTGGAAGTGGGACTGGAGTGGAGCACAGACAGCTTGCTCCACGTCTGCTCTCTTTGCACATCTGGTGGCCTGCCTTTAGATGGACAGGCCACCCAGGGTTGCAGCAGAGCAGAGATGTGGGTGTTGTCTGTCTAAAAGCACTAAGGCTAACCAGTAGGGATGTCGGACCGAACTCGGTCTGTTCGGACAACCGAACCCGAACCCAAAGCTACCAAACCTGAACTTGATCCAAACTCTGAAACAACCAAACAGCTCAGTCGCATTCGAATCAAGTTCGGATGAGTTCGGGTGGGGAAAATGTGACTGGAAGGCCCAGGGACAGGGAGTCAGCTGAGGAGCAGACTTCCTGGCACCAGAGGTGGAGAGTTTTGGAGTAGCAGCCAGCCTGCCCAATCACCATTCCTTTTCTTCTCAGACCACTGGCTTCGCAGTCTGCAATTGGACATGGGGGACGGGGGGGCTAGGCTGCACAGAGTCAATGGGGCTTGCGGTAAGGCGGGTGCAGCAAGTAACAAAAGTCATTGCCCTCCCCCCTTCCAACACCTTCTGAGATAGTACCCACTGTTTCTGACAGCAGGCGTTTTCAGAAGTCTCCCTCTCCCAGCAGTGTGTGTTCCT
>QEPC01003078.1:1402169-1424544 GCA_003113815.1 Sphenodon punctatus | reverse complement strand
CTGTGTACTTATTAGATAATCCATTTAGTTCATAGCATTTAGAATAGTTAATAGCAGTTAGATTTAGTGTAGATAGATAGATATAATATTAGATTTAAAAAAAACCAATATAAAAACAAAAACACCATATAAAAAACAAAAAAACACCCATAACAACATTTCCCGAACAGCCTAATGGAACAGCCAAACAGCCTAACTGAATGGCCTGTTCAGACAACCCAACCGAACAGCCGAACCTCAACTCGGCGAACTAGCCGAACTGCCGAACTGAGTGCAACCGAACCGAACGGCCGAACCCGAACCACGATCTGTTCACCCATCCCTACTCCCTAGTATCATTTTTTTGGATTAGATTAGATAGATTTAGGTGTTATTTTTATTTTTTACCCAACCCTGTGTTCTTTCTCCCTACCCTCCATTGAATCCTTCCCTCCTTCCACT
This sequence comes from Sphenodon punctatus, assembly GCA_003113815.1. Lineage (NCBI taxonomy): Eukaryota > Metazoa > Chordata > Lepidosauria > Sphenodontia > Sphenodontidae > Sphenodon > Sphenodon punctatus. Next base: position 1,424,103 of record QEPC01003078.1, on the reverse strand, counting down.
ATATATTCCATCCCTGATTCCCTTCCCCTGTTTTTTTATTTATTTAGAGTAGGATTAGATTGATTTAGGTTTCATTTCAGTTTTGTACCCCTCCCTGTGTTGTTTGGTGTTAACTGTCAGTGCTGACCCCCCCTCCCCTCCAATCCCTGTGTATATTATTATTTATAATATAGATATAGAACAGAGGGGTTTAATTTAATTTTATTTTAATTGAATTTAATTTTATTTTATCTTATTTGTATTTGGAACTATTTGTATTATGTGCGCTTTGTATTTATGGATACTCTCCTGTACTTTTTCTTGTGGCCATGGTGGAAACCAGTGCCTAATAAACTAAACTAAACTATAAGATAGATAGATAGATAGATAGATAGATAGATAGATAGATAGATAGATATTATGTAGTTATCATAGATATAGATAGTTGTAGGAATTAGCTTAGTTATAGAGATAGATTAGATAGAGATAGTGTGTTGTAGTTATTCAGTTTTAATATTTTATAGTGTGTTTGTAGGACTAGGCCTTTGTAGATAATATATTAGATTTATTTCCATATGTTTTATTTTTATTTTTTATTTATATAACATTTTTAGCCCTCCCCTCCTGCCCTTTCAGGGCAGCCCGGGGCGATGAACAACAATATAAAAACAATTTAAAACAGTTAAAAATTCATAAAATGCAGGGGCAAAAAACCCACAAGCCCCTTCTCACTGCCCTCCCCCTTGTCAAAGGCCTGGCAGAACAGCCAGGTCTTACATAAACATCGAAATAGCAGGAGAGTGGGGGCCAACTAAGCCTCCTTGGGGAGCGAATTCCACAGCACAGGGGCAGCCACCAAAGAAGATCTAACATCAGTGGCCACCCACCTCACCCGGGGAACCTCCAAAAAGGCTCCCGCAGATGATTTCAAGTAATATTACTTTTAGAATAGAAATATTTAGCAGTTAGACTAAATAGCAAACGATACCGATACTGCCCCCCCCCCCGAACATTCGGCCGAACTGAACTCCTCCGAACCGAACAACCGAATCCAAACTCAGGTCCTAGACCGAACAACCGAACCCAAACTCGGTTCCCAAACCAAATGACTGAATGACCGAACATCCGAACCGCGTTCTGTTTGCACATCCCTACTATCCAGTGAGTTCATGGATAAGATGGTTTTTGAGCCCATGTTTGCAAGGTCAGAGTGCAACCCTTTATCCACTAAGCTATGTTGGCAATTCTTTGTTTTTTGTATCATTAGATTCATAATGCAGCCATATTCAGCTTCTACAGAATGTGACAGACCTTTCTTTATCCCTGGTCCTATTCTTTGTCAGTCTTTAGTGGAGACTTTTTAAGCCTTGTAAATATCTTCCCTTTCCTTCCCTCCACCAGCAACAAAAATAATTGGCAATGCAATAGAGTAAATGATCTAATCAATTGTTCAGTCTCTGGCTTCTATTATTCATTTATTATTTCTAATTAAAGGACATATTGTAATCATTTATAGACATCTTGAACCATTTTATTTTTTAAAAATGTAAGCTTATTTTAGGCACACAGATTTGTTTATCTATATACACAGACACAGACTACTGTTACAAATGCCTATGAGGCATATAGTTGTTCACAGGCACCTATATACATCAAATTCTGGGAGGAAAGGTGAGCTTAGTTTGGATGCACATAGAAAAATAGTGTTTTGCTTTTATTTGGTATTAATTATTTTCTTAAATTGTTCCAGTTATACAGTCCACCAATTTCTAGTTCTCAGTGCTTTGTCAGAATTAAAATAACAATATCCATTATCTGCCTATCAAAGAAAGGAAAAGGCTTAAAGTCTCCTATCTGTCATCTCCCTAATACCCAAATGCAAACAAAACTAGGTACTGACTGAGCAAATATTGCATGGAGTTGTGCACAGTTTCTTTTGAAGGAAAATTGGTGGTCGGGGAGGAGCTGTCATCTTTTATATGAAACTTAAAATGGATCTTGCTAGTGGATATTAAGACTTTCGTTTCCCTGACTTCTTTGTGTGTGTATAACTGATGGGCACCACGTACTGCCACGTGCACTCATTGTCAAGGGCAGCACAGCAAGGAGGGCTTGGACTTAGTTCTAGAGGTTGAACAGGCCACAGCAGATAACAATGTATAACAAGGAATTCAATTACGACTTGACCAGCATAGGATAAAGTTCTTGGGACTGTTGCATCAGAGCACTTCCCCTTTTACATAGCAAGGGATGCCCCCATTGTCTATTTCTAGTTACCTGGCAATACTGTTGTGAGTCTTCACCTCACCACCCTGCCCACACCATTAGGTTATAGAAACATTTCTTCATGTTCGTTCCTTTAAAAGTCTGCTAGTCTGATGTTTCTTAGGCCCTTTTTACATGAGACACGCCCAAGCATGAACACCCTGGGAATACATGGGCGAGCACCTGTGTCAATGGGCCGGTGACTAGGAACGCACTCCCACAACCCCTCCACCCACTCATCAACACTCACAGAGTCACTGGGAAAAAAGCCGGTTGCTCCGTGTGTGGGGATGTGTGGGCATGCATGGGGATGGGTGGAGATGGGTGTTCCAACACCCACCCATTCGGGAGAACAGGTCGGCACACCAACATATGGGAAGGGTCCTTCAGCACCATGGAGGAAAGGGCAGATGAAGGAGAGAGCGGCACAGCAGCTGGCTGCAAACCAACACCACCACCACCCCTGCTGATGTAGCCACAGTCCACCCAGAGACCCTTAAAGGACACGTGTGGGAGGAAACATCTGTGCCTGACCCCACCATGGCCGCCCCAAAAGCCAGCGGCGGTGCTACAAAACACAATGCAGGCAGCCAGATAAGTTCCCAGCAGCAATCTCAGGGAGGCAGAGGTGGCTGGAACAGGCAATAGGGGAAGGGCATGGGACTGGGGGCCAGCAAGGGGTCCAATAGGCCAATAGGTAGCATCCCACAGGAAGCAGGCAAGGGGTCTACAGGCCCCACATGGGATGCCCAAGAGTGGGAGGGACCGGGTGGCAGAAGGAGCAATGGCAGAAGGCAACAGCACAGCTGACAGTTGTCACAATCCATCACAGGCAAGCACCAGCACAGCAGCTCCCAGCACTAGCACCCAAACAGCCCCCTGGAAATGAGCACAACTGGCTGCTGGCTAGGGATGGGTGAACAGATCGCGGTTCGGGTTCGGCTGTTCGGTTTGGTCCGGTTCAGTCCAGTTCGGTTCTCTCATTCGGTTCACTCGCCGTGTTTGGGTTCAGCTGTTCGGTTCGGTTGTGTTCGGTTTGGTTTGGTTCTGGCGTTTGGAAAAAGTATCATGAGAGCCTGTGATCGTGCCAGAAACTGGAAATTTGAGTACATGCGGAGCTTGTGTGGGTGAGAGCGTGTGTGTTGTGGCTGGCTGGGTGTTCGGTTGTGATTCGTGTGTTTTGGCTGTGTGATGTGTGTTGGTTTTGGTTTGGCTGGTTGGTGAGTGTTGGTGGGTGCTGCGTGTGTTGGCTGTGTGTTTTTGTTTTTTAAACAAATTTAAATAGAGAAGAAGGTGACCAATACCACCGCCATTAAACGCTGGTCCTGGGGGAAGGCCAAGGTGGTGGAGCCGGTGGTGGAGGAAGAGGTTCCTCCAGCCGCTGGTGGGCCTTCGGTGGTGGAGGAGGAGCCAGAGCCGATAAGCACAGGAGGTGCTGCTGCCACTGCTGCCAGGTTTGTAAACATTTTTTTACTTTGAGGATAAGAAACTTAAGGCTCTATCCATTAGAGCGAGCTCACTGGCCTGCAGGTGGGTGCATGGGTGGTGGGCATCAATCAGGCACAAACAGTGGGCATCAGCGGGTAGCAGAGGATGTCTGCCACAGAGAGAGAGGGTACTGTAGTGTGGGGGACTCTTCCAGCAGTCAGGCACAAGCAGCACCCCCACCCAAAGATGTGCCAGGCTAGCAAGGGTCTCCACTCTCCAGTTGCCATCCCATTCCCTACGCATCCCCAAATAAGGGCAGGATTTGCACATGCCAGCCACCAGGGTCTTTCCAGTTGCCATCCACAGTGGCCCAAGAAGGGCAGGATTTGCACGTGCCAGCCAGGGTTTCATCCCTCCGCAGCATCCAAAGAAGGGCAGGATTTGCATGGGCCAGCCAGCCAGGGTCTCCCCATTGCCATCTCAAGCACCCCAAGAAGGGCAGGATTTGCACGTACCAGCCAGGGCCTTTCTAGTTGCAATCCCTAGTATCCCCTAGCACCCCAAGGAGGGCAGAATTTGCATGTGCCAGCCACCAGGGTCTTTCCAGTTGCCATCCATAGCGCCCCAAGGAGGGCAGGGTTTGTACATGCCAGCAAAGGTCTCATCCCTCCACAGCACCCAAAGAAGGACAGGATTTGCACGTGCCAGCCAGGGTTACATCTCCCATTGCCATCGCTACTAGCACCAAAGGAGGACAGGATTTGCACATGCCAGCCAGGGTCACATCTCCCATTGTTATTGCTTCTACCACACCAAGGAGGGAAGGATTTGCATGTGCCAGACAGGGTCTCTCCATTGCCATCCCAAGCACCCCAAGGTGGGGGGACTAGAGGCATCATCATAAATGCATGATATTACTTTGGTGTTCTTAATGCGTTCCCATTTCAGAGAGGAATCAAATGCTGACCCCAGTGCTGGTGCCAGGCCAAGGAGGACCCCTAGGCCAAGGTTGCCAGTGACACCCCCAGACATTCGATGGACAAGGTCGGATGTCTGAAGGTTTTATGACAAGGGTGATGGAATCGCCACATGCAAGGTAAGGCACGGGGACTGGAACAACAGGGAATGAATTGTCCTATGATCTGTTAGGAATGAAAGTCCCCTGCAGAGAGAGATTGACCTCCCAGTCCACCCACTTGTGGAGACAGAATGCAGGCAGGGCTTGACAGACCATTGGTCTGACACAGTATGGCACTTCTATCTTTTAATGCTCTTTTTTAGATCTGCCAGAAAAGATTCCAGCTGCAAAGAGAGGGGACCACATCGGGGCTCATTTTCCACATCGAGCGAACGCATGGCAGGAGAGTGAGGCAGCAGGAGGAGGACTCTGGTGTGGCCATGGAGCCTCAGCCTCAGCGCCAGAAGAAGGGGGGAAAGGCAACCCCAAAAAGATGGCATGCAAGTCCTTCCCCCCCACCCCTCCAGCCCTGATGTGGAGACCCTCGACCCCAGGCATTTGATGAGGCCAAGGCCTTTCAGGCCGAGTTGTAGAGGCCCACCCAGGACTTCATGACCAGCCTGCAGATGACAGCAGCCATCATGGAGAACTGCCTGGTGGAGCAGTGCCAGGCGGTCCAGGTGGAGAAGAAGAAGGTGGAGACGTAGAGCCAGTACGTCTCCACCAAGATGGAACGCCTGGAACTATAACACCAGGCGCTCTCCAGGGATGTGGAAGGGGCTGTGGAGTTTGCCGTGGCCCAAGGCTATGAGCTGCAAGAGTCCCAGGTGGCCGCCCCTCAGCCCTGTGCTGTGCCCCAATGGCTGTTGACTTTCCCCAAGTCCCGGGGTACAGGCCCAGAGATTAATAGTTTAATTTATAAGTTTTCTTTCAATGTTTGCTTTTGGTTTCAGAATGTTGCTGTTGTTGTTTTGTTGTTTTGTTATTTAAATAGTTTTAATAAAAGATGTTGTATTACTTGTTACGAGCTTTGTCTGACCTGACCAATCTTTTATCCCTATGTGCTAAAGTTCTGGTTGGCAGGTGGCAGAACCTCATACAGCTTGTTTATCCCTACCAGCAGCACCTGCCACCCCATATAGCGTAGTTATTAATCCAAAGATGTGCTGTGCCAGCAGCAGGGTCACAACTTGCAGGCAGTCCCCCAGCAGGGCTTGTGTTTGTGTGGGTGGGTGTGACAGAGAGACAGGCTCCTTGGCAGCGGACAGCAGGTGGCAGGAGTTGGTGGTTGGAGGAGCTTTTATTTCCAGCAGCTTCAGCGGGCATCCATGGGTGGGTACAGAGGAGTAGGCTGTTGGGGGGGGTTAGGCTGGCATGCAGGCACCGGGCTTCTGGATGCAGTAGAATGGAATGTGGCCCCCAGTGACTGGAATGATGGTCCCAGAATCTAGCTGATGGTTCCTGGGATGGGCAGGCATGACTGATTCAGGGATAGTGGAATGACAGCCTAAAGCCTATCGGGCACACTTCATTCAATCATGCGATAGGTGGTAGCAGCAGGTACAGGAACACACACAGGCAGGCAGGCAGGCACATATAATACGTTGTTTTATTTCATCTCATTATGGTAGGTTTGCTGCGTGCTGGATGTGGGCAATGGGCATTGGGTGCATGAGCACAGATGGGAGTTCTTCCTGGTTCTGGCAGGTGGCAGCCAGGGTAGCTGGATACACCTACCTCTTCCCCTCCAACCCCCATCTCGCTCGTTCTAGCTGGGAACCTCTCTCTCTCTCTCTCTCTCTCTCTCTCTCTCTCTCTCTGACCATACAGTGAAGGTGACAGCATGGGTGGAATTGTGTCTCTCTCTCCTTATAGCAGTGGGGAGACTTTCTCTCTCTCTCTCTTATTTCTCTCTCTCTCTCACCATGAACTGCTGTTGGATGCTGCGGAGGAATGAAACCCTGCTGCTGGTTGCGTAAAGAAAAGGTGGAATGACAGCGCCCCGTGAGCGGAATGACAGGGCACAAGAAACCTGAGGGTGGGTCCTGGGGATGGAGTGGCAGCTTCTAGGTATTGGCCACAGCCCTCCCTGCCTGTAACTTAGTCCCAGAACCCTGATGGCAGGTCCTTGGGCTGGAGTGGATGTTTCTTGATGTGGTGGAATGACATCACCTCCGTGTGAGGAATGATGGCCCCAGACCCATGACGGTGGGTCCTGGGGCTAGAGTGGCAGCTTCTAGGTATTGTACACAGTCATCCCTGCCTGTAAGTTGGCCCCAGAACCCTGATGGCAGGTCCTGGGTATGGAGTGGCTGTTTCTTGATGCGATGGAATGACATCGCCTCTGTGCGAGGAATGATGGGCCCCAGAACCCGTGGCACAGACAGCATGGGCAGCATCGGCATCAGCAGCAGACATTGGTTGCCAGGGTACAGAACCCTTGGCACAGACAGCATATAGACCTGTCCTGGGGGCCATTGGCACCAGCAGACATTGGTTGCCAGGGTACAGAACCCTTGCCACATATGGCATATAGGCCTGGCCTGGGGGCCATTGGCACTAGCACCATCAGACATTGGTTGACAGGGTACAGAACCCTTGCCACAGACAGCATATAGGACTGACCTGGGGGCCATTGGCACCAGTGAACATTGGTTGCCAGGGTACAGAACCCTTGGCACAGATGGCATATAGGACTGGCCTGGGGGCCATTGTTTCCAGCAGACAGTGGGTTGCCAGCATACAGAACCCTTTGCGCAGACAGCATATAGGCCTGGGGGCCATTGGCACTAGCAGCAGCAGACATTGGTTGCCAGGGCAGGCAGTCGGGTGGCGTGGCATGCACGGCAGTCAGGCAGACTGAGGCAGGGTTCGAGCTTTGCAACCTGGGCAGGCGGGTAGGCAGGCAGCATGGCATGAGAGGCAGTAGGACAGGCGGGCTTGCACAGGCGGGCTTGGGCAGGCTTTGAGCTAGGCAACCTTGGTGGGCAGACAGGCACCTTGGCATGGGAGGCAAGAAGGCAGACTGAGGCATGCTTTGAGCTTGGCAACAAGCTGGGCAGGCAGACAGGCAGCATGGCATGGGAGGCAGTAGGGCAGGCGGACTGGAACATTGGCAGCAGGGCACTCAGATAGGCTAGCAAAGACTGTGTAGTGAAAGAGAGTGAGAGCCAGTCAGCGTCACATAGGCAGGCTGAGATTGTGTAGCCATAAGCCAGTTGGCAGGCTTACAGTTTGTTTCCCAATGCCACCCTGCATCATGAGGTCAGTCATATAAGATGGCCAAGGCCATGTAGTATGAGAGAGAGAGAGAGAGAGAGAGAGAGAGAGAGAGAGAGAGGCAGGGTGGGTGGGTACCAGGCATTGGGAGGGAGGGAGAGCACCTCAGCAGCATAGGAGCAGTAGCCCTAGCCCAAACTGAGGAGGAGGAGGAGGAGGAGGAGCCCTGTCCCGACTGCCCCTGGTATGGAATGGCGTGTGCCACTGCACCATCACTCCTTGTCCAGGGGCAGCTCAGGGAATCCCAGCAGCAGAAGGTTCACCTTTAGGAACAACAACTGCTCCACCAACTGTTCGGTCATTTCGACGTTTGGAATTGAGTTTGGTTCGGTCAGTTCATGCTCACATTCGGGTTTGGGTTCGGTTGTTCGAACAGGCCAAGTTCAGGCCACACTCTGAACTTCCAAACTGCATTTGCCCATCCCTACTGCCGGCACCTTCCTGCCTGACAGCAGTCAGATAGGTGAGAGGTATCCCAGGGAGGGACAGGCCACAGTGCCCCAGAAAGCCAGATGCAGCTGATAGCTATGGAATGCCAGTCCCAAAAGCTAACATTACAACCATCCCTCCACAGGTGAGCACTAGCTCCGAGGCCACCACCACATCCCCCAGGCAGGCCCCAGAAATCACATAAGCTGCATTCCCCCCAGACTCTGCCACCAAGGGCATTCCCTGGACCCATGATGAGACTAAGGCATTCTTAAAGCTGTGGGGGGAAACAGCATGCAGCTCGACCTGGTGAGAGAGTTCTGTAATGAAACAGTGTTCGGATGACTCTCCCAGAAATGGAGCAGCTGGGGTACAACAGGGATGTGTCCCAGTGCCGGCATCAGGGAAAGGACCTGCAGAACAGATATAAGAACATCCGTGATAACAATCGCAAGTACGGCCAAGCCAGGCATACAGAGCGATTCTACGAGAATCTGGATCAGTTCCTCTGCATGGATGGGGAGACAGTGGCCTCCCACACATGTGGAATCAGCTTTGCATGGGGGACAAAGCGGGTGGAGGAGATCCCCTCTCTCCAGCTGCTGTCTCTCCAATGGGTGGACACACACACACCCCGCACCAGCCGCTCCTGGAGCAGGAGGTCACAACGTCCCCGTCCTGCAGCTGGAGGGTGCATTCCTGGACCCAGCAACCAACCTGATGACCCTCCAAGTGGGTCTCCCCGAGCAAGAAATCCAGCCAGGTCAGGGATCCAGGGTGCATGANTGAGGGTGGGTCCTGGGGATGGAGTGGCAGCTTCTAGGTATTGGCCACAGCCCTCCCTGCCTGTAACTTAGTCCCAGAACCCTGATGGCAGGTCCTTGGGCTGGAGTGGATGTTTCTTGATGTGGTGGAATGACATCACCTCCGTGTGAGGAATGATGGCCCCAGACCCATGACGGTGGGTCCTGGGGCTAGAGTGGCAGCTTCTAGGTATTGTACACAGTCATCCCTGCCTGTAAGTTGGCCCCAGAACCCTGATGGCAGGTCCTGGGTATGGAGTGGCTGTTTCTTGATGCGATGGAATGACATCGCCTCTGTGCGAGGAATGATGGGCCCCAGAACCCGTGGCACAGACAGCATGGGCAGCATCGGCATCAGCAGCAGACATTGGTTGCCAGGGTACAGAACCCTTGGCACAGACAGCATATAGACCTGTCCTGGGGGCCATTGGCACCAGCAGACATTGGTTACCAGGGTACAGAACCCTTGCCACATATGGCATATAGGCCTGGCCTGGGGGCCATTGGCACTAGCACCATCAGACATTGGTTGACAGGGTACAGAACCCTTGCCACAGACAGCATATAGGACTGACCTGGGGGCCATTGGCACCAGTGAACATTGGTTGCCAGGGTACAGAACCCTTGGCACAGATGGCATATAGGACTGGCCTGGGGGCCATTGTTTCCAGCAGACAGTGGGTTGCCAGCATACAGAACCCTTTGCGCAGACAGCATATAGGCCTGGGGGCCATTGGCACTAGCAGCAGCAGACATTGGTTGCCAGGGCAGGCAGTCGGGTGGCGTGGCATGCACGGCAGTCAGGCAGACTGAGGCAGGGTTCGAGCTTTGCAACCTGGGCAGGCGGGTAGGCAGGCAGCATGGCATGAGAGGCAGTAGGACAGGCGGGCTTGCACAGGCGGGCTTGGGCAGGCTTTGAGCTAGGCAACCTTGGTGGGCAGACAGGCACCTTGGCATGGGAGGCAAGAAGGCAGACTGAGGCATGCTTTGAGCTTGGCAACAAGCTGGGCAGGCAGACAGGCAGCATGGCATGGGAGGCAGTAGGGCAGGCGGACTGGAACATTGGCAGCAGGGCACTCAGATAGGCTAGCAAAGACTGTGTAGTGAAAGAGAGTGAGAGCCAGTCAGCGTCACATAGGCAGGCTGAGATTGTGTAGCCATAAGCCAGTTGGCAGGCTTACAGTTTGTTTCCCAATGCCACCCTGCATCATGAGGTCAGTCATATAAGATGGCCAAGGCCATGTAGTATGAGAGAGAGAGAGAGAGAGAGAGAGAGAGAGAGAGAGAGAGGCAGGGTGGGTGGGTACCAGGCATTGGGAGGGAGGGAGAGCACCTCAGCAGCATAGGAGCAGTAGCCCTAGCCCAAACTGAGGAGGAGGAGGAGGAGGAGGAGCCCTGTCCCGACTGCCCCTGGTATGGAATGGCGTGTGCCACTGCACCATCACTCCTTGTCCAGGGGCAGCTCAGGGAATCCCAGCAGCAGAAGGTTCACCTTTAGGAACAACAACTGCTCCACCAACTGTTCGGTCATTTCGACGTTTGGAATTGAGTTTGGTTCGGTCAGTTCATGCTCACATTCGGGTTTGGGTTCGGTTGTTCGAACAGGCCAAGTTCAGGCCACACTCTGAACTTCCAAACTGCATTTGCCCATCCCTACTGCCGGCACCTTCCTGCCTGACAGCAGTCAGATAGGTGAGAGGTATCCCAGGGAGGGACAGGCCACAGTGCCCCAGAAAGCCAGATGCAGCTGATAGCTATGGAATGCCAGTCCCAAAAGCTAACATTACAACCATCCCTCCACAGGTGAGCACTAGCTCCGAGGCCACCACCACATCCCCCAGGCAGGCCCCAGAAATCACATAAGCTGCATTCCCCCCAGACTCTGCCACCAAGGGCATTCCCTGGACCCATGATGAGACTAAGGCATTCTTAAAGCTGTGGGGGGAAACAGCATGCAGCTCGACCTGGTGAGAGAGTTCTGTAATGAAACAGTGTTCGGATGACTCTCCCAGAAATGGAGCAGCTGGGGTACAACAGGGATGTGTCCCAGTGCCGGCATCAGGGAAAGGACCTGCAGAACAGATATAAGAACATCCGTGATAACAATCGCAAGTACGGCCAAGCCAGGCATACAGAGCGATTCTACGAGAATCTGGATCAGTTCCTCTGCATGGATGGGGAGACAGTGGCCTCCCACACATGTGGAATCAGCTTTGCATGGGGGACAAAGCGGGTGGAGGAGATCCCCTCTCTCCAGCTGCTGTCTCTCCAATGGGTGGACACACACACACCCCGCACCAGCCGCTCCTGGAGCAGGAGGTCACAACGTCCCCGTCCTGCAGCTGGAGGGTGCATTCCTGGACCCAGCAACCAACCTGATGACCCTCCAAGTGGGTCTCCCCGAGCAAGAAATCCAGCCAGGTCAGGGATCCAGGGTGCATGAGGAGGCAGTGCACAGCAGAGAGGCCCCACAGGAGAAGGAGGATGACACCAATCCAGGTAGCACCAACATCCCCATGAGGTGGGTGATAAGTAGGGATGGGCGAACGCAGTTTGGAAGTTTGGAGTTCGGACCGAACTCAAATATTTCAGTTGACTTAACTGAACGTGCGAACCGAACTCGAATTCAAACGTTTGGTTCGGATGCATTCGGTGAGTTTGGAATTGAATTTCCATTGGTTTCAATGGAAACCACATTATCGGCTGTAACCTTTTTTGTTTTTTATACTATGTGGCTGAATATTGGGGTGCCTATACCTCCAATAAAAAGCATTATGTATACCAAATTTCAAAACGATTGGACAAAGTAATCCGATTTTAGAAGCAGTTGAATTATTGTATTTTGCAATATTCTACATATACATTCTTAGCTGTAACATCTTTGCCTCACATCTAATGTAGGTGAAACTTGTAAAATTTATAACCCTTCAAATAAAAACTAACTTTGCCAAATTTCAGAAGGATTGGAAAAAGGCTCTTGGTGGTATAAGCAATTAACATATAAATGTATGTCTGACTATAACATCTTTGTAGTCCAGCCAGTGTACATGAAATTTGGTAGGGCTATATATTACAATTTCATGATCATCTCTGCCAAATATCAGAAAGATTTTCTAAAGGGTATCAATTTTATATGCCTGTACAACATATGTAGAGAAGGGGCCTATGCCTGGGATTCTCTTATATCACTGTGGTATAAGATTGGTTTGTGATGCAACTTGGCCAACAGAAAGTCAACCAAATATCCTCATTCTGTGCTGGGACCATCCCAACATATCTCCCCCACTTGTTTCTGGGAAGTCAGAAGCATCTGTTTAGGAAAGAGTCAATAGAGATTCTCTCATGTCCTCTGTCTCAGTGCTGCAGGATGTGATTGTGATGATAATTGGCCAGACTGTATGTGTTTAAACTATGTCTCCTGACTGTTGGGATGCTATCTCAGAAGTCCCAGTTATGTTGCTTATGCCCGCCTCAGGGCCGCCCCCTATGCCCACCTCGAAGCCACTACCAATTGGTCCTGTAAAGCTAGAAGCTTGCAGTAATGTGTTTGGCCATTGAATGTGTCTGTCAGTCTTTGGGGTTGCTCCACATCCTTCCTCCTACAGTATCTCTTCCCATGCCATGCAGGGTGCCTGCCTCTGACTGGCACTGAATATGTTGATATTCATCTGAATAATGATCTTCACGGGGACAACATCAATTGCTTATATAATTGGGACCCTTTATCAAAATCTACTGTACATTTACTGAAATGGCAGGAAAGGTATTTGATACATTCTTGCCAAATATCCTGTAAACAGAATGGAATATCAAAATCTTACAGCTGGAAATGTATTTTCAGGTTAATGTCTTATACCCTTGGTACCCTTTAGCCACTCTTTCTGAAAATTGGCAGAAGTATTAAGCATATGGAGGGACGTAATATGCACAAGTTACATTAGTATTGGATGCAAGATAAAGAAGGTGTAGCCATGAATGTGTATGGAGCTTTTCTTAAAATTACAACATTCAATTGCTTCTGAAATTGGTTTCCTTTATCTAATCGTTTCAAGTTTTGGTACACATAGTGCCCATCGGGGGTACAATCACCCCAAATTTCATCAAAATTGAATAAGAGACAAAAATGTTATAGTGGGAAATATGTTTTTCAGTTTTTTCCCTTTATTTCAAAAACCAAATGTCATTTTCAGCAACAGATGGTGAGGGTAACACGTACCACAACAGACATCACTCCCCCCTGGACATGCCCCCACAAAAGCTGGTCCAGGAGCAGCCCCCACAGAGTACCAACAATGGTGCACAGCATGGAGTACAGACATCACTGGCAGAGGAGCAGAAGGGCTATGCCACTAGGGTGGAGATGACACCTGCACAGGGAACAAAACAGCACCCATGGAAACCAAGGGCCCAAAGCATGCACAACAGGCAAGTCAGCATGGCCAGGAATCAACCGCCCACACACACATAGAGAGATCAGACACTTAACTGCAATTCCCTTTCTACAGTTGTGTAGGAAGCTCCAAAGGAACAGAAGCCCTGCTGGTGGGACATGGGCAGTGCAGGTTGGAACAGAGAGCGGAGGGCACCGAACCGGCACTGGCCAGAGAACATAGGGAGCAAGCTGCTGGAGGCAAACAGGAGCACCACTTGGGAGCTGGCAGGGCACATGGCAGAGGCCCCGGTCCAATCTCAAAAAGGACAACAAAAAAGACCGGACCCTCCTGTGGACCATAGTCATCCAGGTGAGGAGTCAGGACCTGTGGGAGAGGTGCCATGCAGCCGCCCACCTCTGCAAGATGCGACTCGGCTACAAGGTGATGGAGGAGGCAGTGAGGAACTTAAAATCCTCCAAGGAACTGGAGAGATCTCTCCTCCATCATGTTGCAGCCACAAGCACCTTGGTGGTGGGTCTGCCTAGGGATCAACAGGCTCAGTCCCCACCCCACCCCCACAGGTCCCCGTGTCTACTCTCATGATATGGGAGTGCTCTTTGATGGCCAGTGTGGGAACAGGTGTGTATTGTTCAGCTATCTGGCACCCTTGGGATACTGCCAGATGTTTGTGGCAGGCACCTTTGCCTTGCACACAGCCCTTCATTCTCCTCTGCTTTCCCTGCTGGGTTTTTTGTGCCATGCTGAGTAACCATGTCCTGCCCTCCACTTGGTCAATTGTGCAGCCCAGGTGCTGAGGAGATTTGGCCTGTTTGTGCCCCCATGCTCCTGGGTAACCTGTGGGCACAGAGTGACATGCAGCGACTTCTGGGGGATCCCCTGTCCGCACATGATGGGTACAACCTGTTGTCCCATTGTATGTAGCTGATCGACACACATGTGCCCATGGGTATTGGAATAGACTGTTTTCCTGGGAGGGTTTGGGGATTGCTCTGGTGGTTATGGAGGCCACTCGGTTTCCACCTGGGCTGTCTGTCCCCTATATGGCCCTGGCGCAGGGAGGATACCTTTGCCTTTCCCCTGGACCTCTCCCTCACGTCTCCCTGTCCCTTCCTCCCAGCCTTGGTTGCAGGCACAGGGACCCAACTCTGTGTGCTCCTTGCTGGTGTTGCCATGGGGCTTTGTACCCCCTCGTGCATACACACACACACACACACACACACACACACACACACACACACACACGTGTGGTAACTGATTCACAACACTGTAGGGGACCCTGCAATGGGGGCTGTGCATGTGTTAGTGGGGGCCATGCTTTGGGTGACTCTGTTATCTTGCTCTTCCAATGACTGGTTTAGTGGTCTCCATGTATCAATAAATGGCTTTATGGCTATCCATTGATGTCTGCCGTTCTTGTTGCTGCACATGTTGCAGTGGTCTGTGTGGCCTGGCACACCACTGGGATACCTGGTGTCCTGACTGGGGATTGGGAGAGGGGGTGTTGGTTGTGGGTGGATGGTTCTGTTGGCTAGTGGTGCAGCCGGAGTTCTGAACCTCATCCAGCCACCTTGTTCATGGTTGTGTGAATGGGGAACCGCTGCCCCTGGACCTGTGCGTGGGCTGCGTCGCTGTTTTGTGGGTTGTCCTGGTCACTCCTGGTTGTTTTTCCTGGGGGATTTGTGGCCTGCTGTGGTGGTTGTTTCTGCCATCATGGGGGGGCGGGCTGTCCCTCTGGTCATGTACACTACCTGTGGTGCAGCTGTATTGGGAGTGCTGCCCTTGGGGCTTGGTCCCGTGAGTCCCCTACTCACTGTGGGGCTTAGTCCTTGCTCCTTATGGGTGACCGCTTCTGTGTACTGCTGGTCCCCTTGTCTGGCCTGCCAGGGGTGTGTTTCCCTAGTGTGGAGGCACCATGGCCTGTGTCGCCCCTGTGCCACCACCCTCTGCTTTGGGGTCCTCCTGCTCCCCTGGCCTGTGTCCCTGTGCTTTGTGCCCTTTGCTTGTCTGCCATGACGAATGTTGGTCCTCTTTTCTGGCAGCGGGCACTGGGTGTCCTGTCTTTCCACCCGGCCTGCCACGGCTGCCTCACCTTTCACCTCCTGTTCCCTTCCCTTTCTTGTGTGACCCAGTCGCTGGCTGGCTTCCCCAATGAATGGTTTTCTGCTCTATGGCACCTTCCTCCTTTCTCCTTTCCTGCCCACCTTGTGTTTGACTGGGTATGGGCAGTGACATATGCTATGGCTTCCTTTGCCCTGGGTCCGCCATCTTGCAACGTCATGCTGGGGGGCATGTTCCAGGCTCCTGTCAGTGTTCTACCTGTCCATGTGAATCTTTTGCATGTTTGTTGGGTGGTCTGGGGGGTGCAAGGGGGCTGTGCTGTGGCCGCCCGTAACCCGTCCCACAGCCCATATGAATTTCAGAACACTCATCACCTGTGGGTGTGCAATACGTGTTCTCCCCACCCACCCACCTTTCCCCCCCCCTGCCCATGTAAAAAGGGCCTTAATGAATGTGGAGTTGGACTTGGATCAGGGAAACTATGGTCTAAATCATGACTTAGGGGATTTCAGACAAGACATTTTCCACCCACTACCCACCCACCTCCCACCCGTTATACATGTTACAGGGCACCAATAGGGCAACAATGCAGCCCTGCAACATGTATAGTGGATGGGTGGCGGGTGGAGAGTGTCTTGTGTGAAAATGCCCTTAGTCATGAACTCTCTGGGTGGCCTTGGGCAATTCATTATCTCTCAGCCTAAGTTCCACATCTAAAAAAATTGGGAATAATAATGACCACATGGTTGTTGTGATGGTAAATTAGATACTGAGGGCAACCATAGGGCACCCATAGGGCAACACTGCAGCCCTGCAACATGTATTGGGGGGGGGGGTTGAGAGGAGAGTGTCTTGTGTGAAAATGCCCATAGTATAAAACTATTTGAACACTGAAAATGCTATGTGAATGATAAATAAAAATAATAGTTGATGGTACAGATTCTTACCATAAGTGCTCACTGCTCACATTCTAGTGCTATAAGTGAATGGCCTTTCGCATCATAGGGTCAAATTCTGGTTATATCTGATGCAATGTTTTTTATTTCCGTGGAGCTGCATGAGATGTTTAAGTGAAGTCAATGCAGAATTTGCCTCTCACCTTTAAGATGAATGGTAGTGCTAGTGTGAAATGGAATTGTGAACTAGTCTTACTACCATTCCATTTTATTGCACTTTATTGCTCTTCTTAGAAGTACAAGTACACCCCATTTTATTAATATTACTATTAATAAAATTAATATTTATTTATTACTATTAATTTATTACTATTAATAAAATGGGGTGTACTTGTACTTCTAAGAAGAGCAATTTTCCACTCATATGAATAGGATCCTCCACAGTCATGCCTTCACTCCAGTTTTACAGTTATGAACTACAGATATAGCTTTGCTGACTGGTAGTAGAAGCTGAAGCCCCGTCTAACTCTCTTTCCTGTCTTTCTGACAGAGGTTTTTATTGCATTGTGCAGCTTGCCAACTGATATATAAGGCTCTGAGTTGTATTTCCTTTATATTCGTAGTAAAGCATATTTCCAACCCAAAGATCTGTGTTCAAACCAAGTTCCCTACTACTGAGTACCTGATGTATGTAGGTGTCCGGACTGTTTTCTAACTAACTGTTAACTAGATGCTGACTAACAAGTCAGTGTTGCCTCAACCTCATAGCCTCTGGATGTAGAAAGCCAATTTACTCCTAGTGGTTTTGTCCTCCTGAACCCCATGTAAGTGCATTCTAATGACAGCGTGGCAGTTTTAGTAGTATTTTTAAATTGCTAAAAACAGGCTAAGTCTGTCTAAACATAGCTTATTCACTGGATCTTGTCAAAACAATTCTGTTTTTTTCTCCATGATGATCCAGCAGACCATGGAAACCTACTACACAGACTCTATTTATTTTAGTCCAAAACAAGGCCCTCAGGCTAAGAGCAAGCCAACTCAAGTAGTGGTCGTATTAAATACTGTTTCACTGTCTCACTTCAAAACAGGGCCTCTCTTTCAGAGAGGAATTGTGAGCTGTGTCAGCAAAAGCAACTCAATAAGATGCCATACAGCTGATTATAAAACACAGTGGGTCAGATTTATAGTGAAGGCTGAGCAATACTTTGTGCAAATGAGAAGGGAGGGGGGGTTTGCAAAGGCAACTATAACCACAATTCTAAAACCACTCAGCTAATCATCAATCTTTTGAAAGATAGAGAGAGCTAAGGGGCTTTAGACCCAAACAACTGTATCCACTGTGCTTTTTAAAAATTATTCTTTCTGATTGTTTTTGTTGTTGTTTTGTTTTCTTTTAAAGGAGA
This sequence comes from Sphenodon punctatus, assembly GCA_003113815.1. Lineage (NCBI taxonomy): Eukaryota > Metazoa > Chordata > Lepidosauria > Sphenodontia > Sphenodontidae > Sphenodon > Sphenodon punctatus. Next base: position 1,406,211 of record QEPC01003078.1, on the reverse strand, counting down.
CCTCTATTGCCAAAATTCAGTTGAGAGATCAGAACTTACAAATAATGCATGACTTCTTTAATGCTAATAAACTAGGGTGTTTTTAGACACACATTTCTCCTGCATGTTTGCTGTTACAGCCTGAACTTTCTGTGTGTCTAAATCACTCACCCGGATCTTAAACATCCGGATCTTTGAACTTCTGCATATAACATCTTCCAGAACATTTGTGTGTAAAACGTTCTCCTGGTAAACTGCTTTACTCCAGGCAGCTGTGATAACTTGGTTTCCATGGCAGCCTGTCACATCTACAGCTGCAGTTACTTTAGGCTGCCTCAGGGCAGTGTTTGTGTGAAGAATGCATCCAGGAACTGCCTCAGGGAAGTGTGTGTGTGAAAAATGAATCCGGAACTTTCTTGTGGACCTATGAACCCAGAAGATTGAAAAATCCAGAACTTTAACGTGTGTGTAAAAATTAGGGATGTGTGAACGCGGTTTGGAAGTTCGGAGTTGGGCCCGAACTTAGCCTGTTCGGATGACCGAACCAAACTTCCGAACACAAACTGGCCAAACCGAACTCAATCCGAATGGCGAAATGACCTAACAGTTCCGTCAGTTCGGATCACGTTCGGATGAGTTCAGGTGGCAAAAAAAGATTAACTGTAAGGTCAAACATGACAGGGAGGGGTAGTACTAGTCACTGAGGAGCAGACTTCCAGGCACCAGGGGTGCAGAGGCTTGCAAGAAATGAAACTATCTGCCTCCCCCCTTCCCAACACCTTCTGAGCTAGTTGCTGTTCCTGAACAGCAGGTGTTGAGTAGGATTATTAGATTGCTTTAAGTTTCATTTCAGTTTTGTACTGAAATGAAACTTAAACCTTAAACTGAAACCTTGTGTTTGTGATTCCCCCCCCATCCCATATAGAGATAGATAGAGAGATATAGATATAGAAAGATAGATAGATAGGTTAGGGATAGTAGTTGTAGGAGCTAGCTTAGTGATAGAGATAGCGTTAGTGATTTAGTTTTAGTGTTTGTAGGAGTAGGCCTGTGTACTTATTAGATAATCCATTTAGTTCATAGCATTTAGAATAGTTAATAGCAGTTAGATTTAGTGTAGATAGATATCTTTGGGCCTGGACCGTCACTCTGTGGATGAGCTAGTCCAGCGTTGGAATAGCTTGCTGGAGGAGGCCATTGACAGGGTGGCTCCGAGACATCCTCTGCCTTGGTCTCATCACCACAGGGCCCCTTGGTTTACTGAGGGGCTGCGGTGTATGAAGCGCGTAGGCAGGAGGCTAGAGCAACGCTGGCGTCAGACTCGATCTGATGCCGACCGTCTTCTCCATAGGGCCCACTTGCAGTCCTATGTTGCGGCTGTGAGGACAGCAAGGAAGGAGTTCCTTGCTGTCCTCATAGCATCTGCGAAGTCACGCCCAGCAGAGCTGTTTCGGGTGGTGCGGTGACTGGTTAGTCCAACCTCCCTCTGCCTGGATGGGGACTTGTCCCAGGCCCACTGTGAGCAGTTTGTCAACTAGTTCGCAGACAAGATTGATTGGATTCAGACCAACTTTGATGTTGGATTAGGGGCAGTAGGGGAAGAGGGCGAGGGGACGGAAGTCCCGTCTGGTCCAGCTTTGTGGGGGGAGTTTCAGGAAGTGACCCCAGCCGATGCTGCGGATGTTTTGGGGTCTGTGAGGGCCACCTGTTGCAAACTTCATCCATGCCCGTCCTGGCTGGTGAAAGCCTCCAGGGAGACATTGGGGACTGTGCTGGAGAGGGTTGTTAACACGTCCTTGCAGCAGGGGAGGTTGTCGCCTTGGCTCAAGGAGGCTGTGGTGCGCCCCCTGCTGAAGAAACCATCTTTAGACGTGGATGCGCTTCCCAGTTACCGGCCTGTCTCTAACCTTCCCTTTTTAGGGAAGGTTATTGAGCGGGCGGTGGCACTCCAGCTCCAGTTTCATCTGGATAGCATCGGTTTCCTAGACCCTTTCCAATCGGGGTTCTGTCCCAGCTATGGCACTGAGACGGCATTGGTGGCCTTGGTAGACGACCTCCGCTGGGAGATGGATGCAGGATGTTCAACATTTCTCATCCTGCTAGATCTCTCGGCCGCCTTTGATACCGTGGACCATGGGCTACTATTGAGACAGCTATGTGACCTGGGGGGTCTGGATGGGACTGTTCTTGAATGGTTCCGTTCATTCCTCTCGGGAAGAAGCCAGCGGGTGGTGTTGGGGGATGAGACATCGTGACCCCGCGCCTTATCATGCAGCGTTCTGCAGGGTTCTATTCTGTCTCCATTGTTATTTAATGTATATATGCAGCCCTTGGGGGAGGTCGTGAGAGGGTTCGGGATGCGGTGTCACCAGTATGCTGATGATACTCAGCTGTACCTCTCATTTTCAACTGACCCAGACCCTGCTGTCTCGTTGCTATCCCAATGTTTGGAGGCCGTGGCGGAATGGATGTGGCAGAGCAGACTGAAGCTCAACCCCGATAAGACGGAGGTGATGTTGGTGGGGAGAGCGAGGGAGGTAGTGGCCCTTCTGGTTGGGGGGGTTCGCCCTCCTATAGCTCATCAGGTCCAGAGTCTGGGGGTGATACTGGATGCAGACCTCCACCTGGAGCAGCAGGTGGAGGCAGTCGCTAAGGCTGCCTTCCACCAGCTGTATCTGGTGCATAGGCTGCATCCGTTCATCTCCGGCCTGGACCTGGCCTCCCTCATCCATGCTTTCATCACTTCGAGGCTGGACTACTGTAACGCGCTGTACGTGGGGCTTTTCTTGTTCCTGGTTCAGAAGCTGCAGCTAGTGCAGAATGTGACGGCTCGTCTCCTTACGGGGATGGGACGTCGGGAGCATATTACACCTGTGCTCCGAGCTCTGCACTGGTTTCCGATAGCGTGCCAAGACAGGTTCAAGGTTTTGGTGTTGATTTACAAAGCCCTTCATGGTCTGGGCCCCTTGTACCTCAGGGACTGCCTCGCCCTCCGTGCCTCATAGCGGCTCCTACGGTCCACCGGGGGTGCCTTCTTGGAGGTCCCCCGTGTTAAGCGGGGGGTCACAATGGAGAGGGCATTCTTGGTGGCCGTGCCATGCCTTTGGAACTCCCTTCCAGAGGAAGCTCGCCTGGACCCCAGCGTGTTGACATTCCGGCAAAGTTGCAAAACCTGGCTGTTCGCCCAGGCCTTTGGGGAGGGTGGGAGGGTAGGGTGAGGTTTTTTTTAGCTCCCCCACCTGACTTATTATTTATAATATTTTAAGTCCTGTTTTAATGTTATTATATTATTATGAATGATTTTTAATTGTATTTTATTGTATTATATTTTTATTGTTGGAAACTGCCCTGGGCTGCTTTTGCAGGAGGGGCAGGGTATAAATAAATAAATAATATTAGATTTTTAAAAATATATTTAAAAAAACCATATAAAAACAAAAAAACCAAATAAACAAAAGAAAACCATATAAAACCCAATAAAAAAACAAAAAACATATAAAAAAACAAAAAAATCACCCATAACAACATTTCCCGAATGGCCGAATGGCCGAACCAAATGACTGAACGGCCAAACTGAACAGCTGAACAGCTGAACAGAACGGCCAAACCAAACAGCCGAACCCGAACCCAGCGAACTAACCGAACTGCCGAACCGAACGGCCGAACTGTACGCAGCCGAACCGAACAGATGAACTGAACGCAGCCGAACCGAATGGCCAAACCCGAACCGCGATCTGTTCACCCATCCCTAGTAAAAATGCCCTCTGTGTCTAAATCACTCACCCAGATCTTAAACATCTGACTCTTTGAACTTCTGCATAGAACCTCTCCCAGAACTTTTGTGTGTAAAAGTTCTTCTGGTAAACTGCATTGTTCCAGGCAGCTGTGGTCACTTGGTTTCCATGGCAGCCTGTCATGTCTACAGCTGCGGCTACTTTAGGCTGCCTCAAGGCAGTGTTTGTGTGAAGAATACATCCAAGAACTGCCTCAGGGCAGTGTGTGTGTGTGTGTGTGTGTGTGTGTGTGTGTGTGTGTGTGTGTGTGTGTGTGTGAATAATGCATC
>QEPC01003078.1:1345683-1399612 GCA_003113815.1 Sphenodon punctatus | reverse complement strand
GTGTGTGTGTGTGTGTGTGTGTGTGTGTGTGTGTGTGTGTGTGTGTGTGTGTGTGAATAATGCATCCGGAACTTACATGTGGACTTGTACACCCAGAAGATGGAAAAATCTGGAACTTTAAGGTGTGTGCAAAAATGCACAGATGTGTGTGTCTCTCTCTCACCTTGGGGAAATGGACACTTGGCTTAATATTACAAGCTAAACTATAGCTTAGCCACAAGCTGTCATTTTGCATAGCAACTACCTAGTTCTGTTAAGGTGAGTTCGCAATTTCTGTGAACATTATACTGCCTATAAAAGTGAGAGTATTTGAGACAGGGATGTTAAAAGGTTTTACAGATCATTGCTATGGAGAGGACTACATTGTGTTCAAAATTCATGAAAACCAGTTGAGAAACAAAAAAGTTATGGTAGTTTGAAAAAGTGATGAAACAGTACATTTTAATGGTGGTTTCCAACTTTTTTTTGCTCCAGCATAAGTGGTTTTAGATTGTTGCCTATGTCGTATATTTAATCAGAGTTAGTGTGGTGTATTATATGTTTTTTGAATTTTTTAATTTGGCTGAGGCGTTGCAGAAATATTAAGGTTTAAAAATTGTGTTTTAATTAACGTTTAGATAAGTTATGTATTGGTGAGCATGCTCTGTTCTTGAGTGGGAAATCTGAGAGAAGCAGCACCAGGAGCAGAGGGCACCTCTGTCTCAGTCACTCACTCACTCTAGTCTGCCTGGCAGGGGTCTGGTCGTCAGAGTACCTGAGGAGCCTGCAGAGTTGCCTAGGCAGAGTAAGTTTAAATCAAGTGGGGGAGGGGGGAAAGGGGCTACCTGGGGCCTGCCCGTCACTGGCCTAGGGGTGAGGGAGAAAGGTTTCCCAGCCCCCACCCCACCCCTGGCCTGGGTCCCTGCTGCCTGCCATTCCGTAGTTTTCAAATTCTGGTGGGGGCCCACCACCCAGCCCTGGAGAGGGGGGAGGAGTTTCCCAGCCCTCCCCCCTCAGTACACGTCCCCAATGCTGCTCTGCACTTTTCAAATGCTGGTGGTGGCCGCCTGGGGCCTGCCTGCTACCTGGCCCAGCAGTGAGGAGGGGAGAATTTAGTGGAGAGTGAGGGTTTCAACGTGCAGATGAAGAGGATGTCAGCTGAAAGTCCAAGTGTAAACTGTGGGTATCTGGTCCCTGAGTTGTGCGCATGAGCGGTATGTCTTACTGTTCAAGGTCTGTGGTGCCACAATGGTGTGCAAGTTTAGGTATCAGACTAAACCTGTGGAATTTCCTTGCTTTTTTTAATCATGGTTGTATGTATACAAGCCTTAACTCCATTGTTAAACCGTATTTTTTTTGTTACTGAATTAGAACTCCTTTGTATAACATTCATATTTTGCTGGAGCATCTTTTCTCCAAGTAGTGACCAGAGAAGACCTTGCTGTTTGGGCCCCACAATTTTAGAAAAATATAAAGAAAGAAAATACAAGGAAGGGAAACAACAATGCTTCAGTGCCTGAAGTATGGTACAAGATGAGAAACTGAGGAACCCAAGCTTTTATAGTCTTGGAGAAAAAGGAGAGTTGTGGTGGGGCGGCTTTGTCATATTTTATAAATACTGTGGGTGTGCATGTGATTTTTCTTATTACAATAACAATTATGAAAATTGTTGTTTTCATTATTGTTATTGTAATAACGAAAATGACACATAACAATAACAAAAACAGAAATGAAAATGACATTTTGTTTTTGAAATAAAGGGGGGGAAATGAAGAAAGTATTTATGTCTATAACATTTTGGTTTCTTATTCAAATCTGATGAAGCTTGGGGGAGGTTGTACCCCCAATGGAGGGCACTATGTGTACCAAGTTTCAAAAATATTAGATAAAGGGAACCAATTTAAGAAGCAATTGAATGTTGTAATTTTACAAAAAGCTCCATACACATTCATGGCTACAACATCTTTATCTTCCATCCAAGTTCTATGAAACCTGTAAATATTATGTCTCTCCACAAACTTAACAGTCCTGTCAATTGTCAAAAAGATTGGATAACAGGTCCTGATGGTATAACACATTCACTTTAAAATACATTTCCAGCTGTAACATGTTTATATTCCACCCTGTTTACAAAAGATTTAGTAGGAAGATATCCCACACCTTCCCTGTCATCTCTGCAAAAGTACAGGATAATTTGATAAAGGGACCCAATATTATAGCAATTGAAGTTGTCCCCTTGAAGACCATTATTCTGATAAATAGCAGCACATGCAGTGCCAGTCAGAGGCAGGCACCTGGCATGCCAGTGGGAGAGAGGCTGTAGGAGGGAGGATGTGGAGCAACCCAAAATACTGACAAACAAATTCACTGGCCAATTACTGCATGCTTCCCGCTTTACAGGACTAATTGGTAGTTTCTTTGAGGCAGGTATAAGGGGCGGCCCTTAGGCGGGCATAGAAGGGACATAACTGTGGGACCACCTCACTCCCCATGTGCCCATGAGATCCTAGAGATCATCTGTGGGAGCCTTTTTGGGGGTTCCCGGGTGAGGTGGGTGGCCACCATTGCTAGATCTTTTTTGGTGGCCACCCCTGTGCTGTGGAATTAGCTTCCAGAGGAGGTTCAGTTGGTCCCCACTCTCCTGTTATTTTGGCATTTATGTAAGACCTGGCTGTTCCACCAGGCCTTTGGCGATACAGAGGGATACGGTGGGTGGGGTATGGGGGAGGGTTTCTTTTCCCTGCATATTTGTGAATTTTTAATTGTTTTAAATTGTTTTATTGTTTTATATTGTTGTCCGTCGCCCAAGGCTGCCCTGTGGGCAGGAGAGGCAGTATAAAACATTTATATAATAAATAAATAAATAAATAAATAACTGCAACTTTGGGGATAGCATCCCAACAATCAGGAGACATATTTTACACATCCAGGCTGGCCAATTATCATCACAATCACATCCTGCAGCACTGTGACACAGGACATAAGAGAATCTCTATTGGCTCTTTCCTAAACAGATGCTTCTGACTTCCCAGTAAAGGGTGCGGGAGAGATGTTGGGATGGTCACAGCACAGAATGAGGATATTTGGTTGACATTTCTGCTGGACAATTGGCATCACAAACTGATCTTATACCACAGACACACAAAAGAGAATCCCTGACATAGGCTCCTTCTCTGCATATGCTGTGCAGGCATGTAAAATTGGGACCTTTCATCACATCTTGAGAAAGTGTGAGAGAAAGCCCTGCCAAATTTCATGTTACAGTCAGACATACATTTATAAGTTAATTGCTTATACCACTAGGACCCTTTATCCAATTCTTCTGAAACTTGGCAGAGATAGTAAATATAGGAAGGGGTATAAAATTGCCAGGTTTTATGTACATGAAGTGTGAGGCAAAGAAGTTACAGGTAAGAATGTGTATGAAGATTTTTGCAAAATAATATAATTCAACTGCTTATAAAATTGGAACCCTGCGGAATGCCACAGGACAAGGCAAGATGTCTCAGTTCCTAACACCACGCGCTGGCTTCTCCCCAAGAGGAATGAGCTGAACCATTCAAAAGATTTTATCTAATCTTTTTGTAATTGAGTAAATTTAATGCCTTTTATTGGAGGTACAATCCCTTCAAGATTTAGTCAAATATAATGAAAAACAAAAATGTTACAGCCAAAAATGTGTTTTCCATTGAAACCAATGGAAAACAAAAATGTAAGCAAAAACGAAAATGACAATTTTATATTTATGAAAATAAAAATGACATTTAAATAAAAAAAATTTAAAAATGAAAACAAAAAATGATATGGGTCCCTGGTGCACATCTCTAGTCTCCAATCTTTGGTGGCCACAGAAAACAATTGGATGCCATCAGGGCAAACCTTAGAATGTTTGTTTATTTATTTATTTATTTATTTATTTATTTATTTAGTACATTTATTAGTCACCCCCCATGCCAATGGCATTCCAGGGCGACATACAATTTGATCAAAAACAACATTCAAAAGATAAAAAACATTTTTAAAACAAGAAAAATCCAGCAATTTAAAAACCAAAACAGGGTCAGGTTAAACAAATAAAAATAAAAAGGTAAGGGAAGAGATAAAACCCTAACCCACCCTCCCGCCCTCCTCCCCAAAAGCCTGGGAGAACAGCCAGGTTTTACAAGCCTGCCGGAATGTCAAAAGATTTGGGGCCAGGCGAGCTTCCTCTGGGAGGGAATTCCAAAGACACGGCCCGGCTACTGAGAATTCCCTCTCCATTGTGGCCCCCGCTTAACATGGACCACAGGTGTCATATGCTCCCGACGACCCGTCCCCGTCAGGAGCCGGGCCTCTGTATTCTGCACTAGCTGCAGTCTCAGAACCAGGAACAAGGGCATCCCCACATAGAGCGCATTACAGTAGTCCAGCCTCGAGGTGATGAAGGCATGGATGAGGGAGGCCAGGTCTGGCCTGAAGCCATATGGACACAGCCGCCACACTAGATACAACTGGCAGAAGGTGGCCTTCGCCACTGCCTCCACCTGTCGTTCCAGGTGGAGATCCGAGTCCAACACCTCCCCCAGACTCCAAACCTGCTGAGCTATCAGAGGGTAAACCCCCCCATCAGGGAGGGCGACACCTCCCTTGCCTACCCCACCACCATCACCTCTGTCTTATCAGAGTTAAGCTTCAGTCTGCTTTGCCGCATCCACTCCACTACGGCCTCCAAACACTGAGATAGCAACGAGACAGCAGGGTCTGGGTCTGCTGAAAAAGAGAGGTACAGCTGAGTATCATCAGCATATTGGTGACATCGCACCCCGAACCCTCTCACAATCTCCCCCAAGGGCTGCATATATACATTAAATAATAGTGGAGACAGAATGGAACCCTGCGGAATGCCACAGGACAAGGCAAGATGTCTCAGCTCCTGACACCACCCGCTGGCTTCTCCCCAAGAGGAATGAGCTGAACCATTCAAGAACGGTTCCGTCCAGACCCCCTAGGTCACGCAGCTGTCTCAACAGCAGCTCATGGTCCATGGTATCAAAAGTCGCCGAGAGATCTAGAAGGATAAGAAATGTAGAACATCCTGCATCCATCTCCCAGTGGAGATCACCCACCAAGGCCACCAACGCTGTCTCAGTGCCATAGCCGGGACAGAACCCAGATTGAAAAGGGTCTAGGAAACCGATGCCATCTAGATGCACCTGGAGCTGGATCGCCACTGCCCGCTCAATAACATTCCCTAAAAAGGGAAGGTTAGAGACAGGTCAGTAACTGGCGAGTGCGTCCACATCTAATGATGGTTTTTTTCAGCAGGGGGTGCACCACAGCCTCCTTGAGGCTGGGTGACAACCTCCCCTGCTGCAGGGACACGTTAACCAGTACCGTCCCCAATGTGTCCCTTGAGGCTTTCACCAACCAGGATGGGCATGGATCAAGTACACANCATCAGCCGGCATAACTTCTCGACCAGACAGGGCCTCCGTAACCTCATGCCCACCTCCTACTGCCCCCAACCCGGTGTCAAAGTCACTCTGAATTCGAGCGATCTTGTCTGCAAAGTAGGTGACAAACTCCTCACAGCTGGCCTGGGACAAGTCCCCGTCCAGGCGGAGGGAGGCCGGACTGACCAGCCCCAGCACCACCCAAAACAATTCCGCCAGGCATGACTTTGCAGATGCTATGAGGGCAGCAAAGAACTCCTTCTTTGCTGTCCTCACAGCCTCAACATAGGACCGCAAATGGGCCCTATGGCGAAGTCGGTCAGAGTCAGAGCAAGGGCATTAGGAGATTTCTGGTCCTCCACATAATCTCTCAGGCTGCCTGCACAGAAGGGATGGAGCAAGGCAATGGCATACTCCTTGCCTTAAAGTTGGCCCTACCATCCTTTTTGTGGTAGGCTATACAATACTACGTACTTTACAGGAAGTACGTAGTACTGGACATGATACTATACATTTTACAGAAGTTACTAAAAAATGATTAAATACTGGCTCAAATAATGTAGCGAACAGGCCTGTAAAATTTAGAGAGACTAGTCAGACTGGATGGCAAAAATAGTATTTTGTGACCTTACTTTCTTTCAAGTATAATCCTGTACTTTTCTCCAGAGGCATAGGGGCATAGGTTTGACATGGGATTGGTGCAATAGTTTGTGTACGTGGAGCTATTTTCATAAGTACTCAAGAACTGAGGCATGGAATATTAATGAGAGTTAAGTATGTAAATCCCTGTGCCTTCTGACTAGCATATTGCATGCACAAAAGAAAGCCTTCATTTTTTTACAGTACAATAAGGAAAGTAAGGTCTACTTTTCTGGTATTTTAAAAATAACTTGCTAAAGGGACAACGCAGATTAAATTATTTATCAACCAAATATGAAAACTGCTACAGCAACAGAAAAAGAAAAAAAAAACATCTGTACTTTAATTAATTATCCATGTGGCTCCTGTAATACTTTCTGTACATACATATTTTCCTAAAATACACCAGTAGCTGTTTTTTCACACAAGCTGTATTTATTAGTCAGTAAATACTGACTTCAGAAATGTCACTTTAGAAATGTCTGCAGACAAGATAAGATGTTCTCCTCTGGAATCTTCTTTACTTTATTAAAAGATACTTTCATGTCTGTGGATATTACAGGCAGAAGGTATGTTGCAGCCTAGTGAAACCTTCCCAGAACAGCTCTGTTACAGACCATACCTGCAGTAGAGTCCGCAGTTTTCTGTTATCCAGAAAATTTCTGGAGGATTTTGCCAAAAGTATCTGGAGAGAATAGATCAGTGGTTCTCAGATTAAGGCGTAGGGAGGTCTCCCAGAGGAGGCTTGGAAGGTATCTTCTGGAGATGTATGAAAAGGAGCTCTGTTTCCAAACCCTTAAATTTACTCTGAGCTAGTGGGGAATTTCCAAAATGGTAGGGTAGTAAGGAAAGAGAGAGATGAGGGGCAAGGGCAGGATGGCCAGGTGGGGGAGGAAGACATAGCCTGAATCATGGGCCGAGAATAGGCTGTGTCAGAGCTGATACCAAGGTTGGGAGCACATGCAGGTTAGGATCCAGGTAGTCGGAGTTGAGCCAGGTCAAGAACATGTGCAGAGTAGGGATCCAGGTAATCAGAAATGAGCCAGAGGGTCAACACGCACCAGGTTATGATCCCAGTGGACAGAGCCAAATCAGAGGGTTCAGGAACAAGGCAGGGTCAAAAGACAAAGACCAAAGTAAGTTCAGGCAGCAAGGACAGGGAGACAGAAACCAAGGCAGGATTAGGAGCACACACACAGTGTCTGGGATTAGCTGGCAAGACACATTGCACAGACAAGTTCTTGTTTCCTCCTGGAACCTTATATGGCCAAGGGCAGCAAAGGAGAAGTCAGGGTGGAGGAGGCTAAAAATGGCACAATCAGGTTGCCTAGAAAAGCCTAGGCATCACAGGGTACGTCCTGTTATCAGGATCTGGGTGGGTTATTGTTCAAGGCACCAGCCTCAAAACCCTGTAGCCACAGGTTAAAGCCCCACCACTGCAGCTGTTTCCTCACAACAAATGTGTAATTGATGGAAGTACCACAGGCAAAAGGAAGGGGTGTGGTCTAAAAATCTGAAAACCACTGGAATAGATAGTGTCCATGCAAACCCTTTTCACCTGAACCAATTTAAACACAGAGGGTGCAATCCAGCAAGGCGTGTGTGCAGGCAGAACGGGAGAAGGCGCATGTAGTGGGGGGAAGTGCTACGCTGAGAGGCGCAGCTCCGTACAGCACCAATACACCAGTGGGGAAAATGTGCCGTATCCAGCAATGGCGCAGGCTCGTCACAGATGCTGCGGAGCAAGTCAAACAGCCATAGTGGGGAAAAGATACCCAGGGGTGAGAGAGCAACACACCCCTGCACAGGGCAATGGCACTACGGGGCAGAGAAGGTGGCCTGTCCCAGGGGCGCCGGCATCGGTTACCCCTGGGTTTGGAGCTACAGGAAGTAACACCTGCCTCCTGGCAGCCATGAAGCACAATAGTGCATGGGGTGTGTGGGCGGCACAGAGGTGGAGTGACCACCACCACCCCGAGCCAATGCATCCAGAAGGAGTGGTCACTGCAGTGAATCACAACCCCAGTACAACCAAGCATCATCCGTTCTGGTCTGGTGAGCCTATGCTGACTGCCTTTGCCCCGGGTGTGAATGCCTGTAGCCATTGCACCGAGTTTTGTCTCGCTGCACCCTGGGGCTGCCCTGTCAGATTCCGGTTCAGCGGATGGTCCACTTACGTATCCATGCTTCTAGTTATGCTGGCGCAAGGGGTGTGACCTGCTCCCATTCAACCCCTCACCAGTGTTGTGCATCTATCTGCGCTTGATGCATACTTATCTATTGGCCGTTGCAACTTCCTGGCTTCATCGACACTCGCACCCTTGTGTGCTCATATGTTGCTCCCACTGCTTGTGCTGCCTGTTGGATTGCACCTAATGTATAAACAAATGAGACGACAGCCCACAGGAGTCAGTGTTTGGTCCAGGCAGCCCGCACTCATGTGTTTAGCATGTAAGGCCTAATAAATAGGCAGCTCCTTGTGTGTATTTCTTTTGCATCCAGGCAGCCCCCACTCATATGTTTAGCATGTCCAGTCTAATAAACGTGCAACCCCTTGTGTGTATTTTACGTGCTTTTTGGCAACCCCCACTGGTAGTGCCAGTGAGAGCAAGACTGGAGAGAGGCATAGGAAGCAGTCGCTTGGATACTCTAGGATTTTCGTCTATGGTGCTGGTGGGCCTGTATGTACAGAGGCACTGCATGGTGCAACCTAACTGATCGGCCATGGACACATCAACACCCATTAGTCCACCTTTGTTTGCACAGCAGGCCCAGCATTCTCCAAGACTCTGCTGTGAGTGTCAGCTGCGTGTTCGGTGGGTGGTGGCCACATGGCTGGTGGGGGCAAAAACCTAATAAACAGGCAGGTGGACACCCATCTGATGTAGACTATTGTCTAGTTTCTTAACACCCACATCTCTGTTGACGGAAGAGTAACATTTCACTGCAAACTAGTACTGGCAAGTTTCAAAGCATCAATAACAGAAATTGTGCTAAATAAGCCACTCCACATCCAACATCTTTTCAAGGAAAAGCCTTTGCATTGTCATCAAAACTGAGGCTGCTTTTATACGAGGCGCTGAAAAGCACCTCCTGAGTCCTGCATGGAGAGAAAAGCCGCGCGGGGAGTGTTTACATGCTCCCCGCACTGCCGGAAGTGGCATGCTCCCCATTGTCGGCATCGGCTTTTCTTTCAACGCGGGACTCAGGAGGCGCTTTTCAGTGCCTCGTTTAAAAGTGGCCTTAGTGTTTGTGTTCAATGTCACCATGTGTTGTATTACTCAACATCTAACTATTGAAACACATTTGCATAATGCTTGACTAACTTACTATCAAAATATTAGCATGATATGGTTCCTTACTGCCTAAGCTGCTTACTCCTGTATCTGTCTACTGCAGCAGCATGATGAAATGAATGAAAGAAAGTTCTGTGTCATATTGGCATTGTGCTAAGCTAATACAATGGGACAGAAAAGTTGTCAAGACAGTGGTAAAAGTATTAAAATATGAATATTTCATATTGATATGCAGAGGACATGAATGCTAATATCATCCATTGTAGTTCAACATACTGCAGAAGACTGCCTTCGGGAGTATTAGAGAATAGTATATTTCAGATTAATCCAGAGCCCTTTTCTATATGAGCACATGTGCATAGTCCTGATAAGGTGAAAAAATATGTTTCTCCATGTAAACATTTTAGTAGTCTAAATTATTTAGAGTTACTAATAGCAGCTAGACTTTGCCACTAGATTTTTCTAATTGTGCAAAGAGTAAAGCTCAACATATTGACTCCCCTGGAATTTATTAGCAAATTCTAAAACCGTAAATGTAAATTGGAGTTATCAATTACAGGTTAATTTGAATGTTCCATGTTACACAACAATTCACCAGAGTCGCAGTCATAAGAACCAGATGTGGCTCTGAACTTTCCCCAATTTCAGGGGAGTTTAGGTCCATTTTAAATCTCATCACCTAGAAGGTTGTCTTTATTGCTCTGAGAGAATGGTGAGGATCACATGAACGCTAACTCAAATCCTGGAAGTACCTTGAGCAATCCAATGCAATGGGTATCTAAAAAACCTGGAGCACATAAAAAGGAGGCTTGAAGTTCTAATTAGATCATGAGAGGGTTTGAGATTCAGTGTTCTCAATATGCTGATGACACCTTACTGTAACTCTCGTTTTCATCCGATCCAGGCCTAGCAGTCTCGCTGTTTACCCTGTGCTTGGCTGCAGTGGGGAATTGGATGAGGATGAGCCACCTGAAATTGAATCCAGACAAGATGGAGGTGATGTTGGTGGGTGAGGGTGAGGGAGTGGAGGCCCCCATCATTCATGGGGTGCTTCTCTCCTTGACCCCGCAGGTTCGGAGCCTTGGAATTCTCCTCAATTCCCAGCTCTGTCTGGATGACCAGGTGGCAGCTGTGGTGAGGAGTGCATTTGGTAAATTAAATCTTGTCCGGCACCTTCGACCTTCCATCTCAGGCTCCAATCTTGCCATGGTCATCCATGCAGAATGCAGAGGCCCACCTCCTTGTAGGAATGGACCACCTGGAGCACTTAACACCGGTGCTTCATTCTCTTCACTGGCTGCCTATAGTCTTCTGGGTCAGATTCAAGGTGTTGGTTATTACCTTTAAAGCCCTATATGTCCTGGGCCCCACTTACCTGCATGATCACCTCACTCCTCATGTCCTGGATCCAACTCTGCAGTCAGCTGGGGACACCTGCTTTGAGGTCCTCCGGGTTTCCCAGGTGGCCACTTTTAAGTGGGCATTCTCAGTGGCTGTGCTGCCGCTATGGAATTCCCTCCTGGTAGAGGTTCACCTCTTTCCAGATCTCCCCTCCTTTTGTAAACAAACAGTGCAAAACCTAGCTGTTTCATCAGGCTTTGGTGAGGGGGATGGATGAGGGCAGCGTTATATTTTCTTTTATAGGTATTAGGGTTTGTTTTCTGGGCACTGGATGGTTGGGATTTAATATGGTATTTTTATGATGTATTTATTTTCTGTATTTTATTATGTTTTATATAATATTTTATATGTTGTAAATTGGCTTCGGCTGCCATTAGACAGGAGGGGGCTGTATAGAAATGTAATAAATAAATAAATAAATAGGGCTGAAACTCAGTCTTCAGATTAACTCACTTTAAAGTGCTATAGAGTGGGGCTGCTGTTTGAAAGTAGTCTCTGTGAACATCCTCTCTAAAGCTCTCTGGGATCACATTGGGAAACGTAGTCCAGCATACTCCCATAGACAGTGTAGCAAAATTCAACTCTCATAGAGCATTAATCTAATGATCTATGGGAATATGATGAACTACATTTTCCAGCATGCTTCCAAAGAGATTTATTTAATTTATATATATACATAATAAATAAATATATATATAAACAGTAGAAATATAATAGAAATGACACATAAAACAAACATAAATAACAAAGGGGGACGTAAAAATAATCAAAACAACCCCCCACCCCACCCTAACCTCCCAAAACCCACCACCCTTCACCCATCACCCTCACCAAATGCCTGACAGAACATCCAGGTCTTGCACTGTCGACAGAAGGAGGGGAGATTCAGTGCCATCCAGGCCTCCACCACCGTGGATCAGCTACCGAAAACATCCTCTCCATAGTCACCCCCCTCAAACAACTTGGGGGACTTCAAGTAGGGTTCTCCTGGCTGATCACAGGGACTGATCCAGCGCATGGTGGGTGAGGCGGTCCCACAGATGGGTAGGGCCCAGACCATATAGGGCTTTATAGGTTAAAACCAACACCTTGAATTGGTCCTGGAAGAGTATAGGCAGCCGTGCAAAGCCCAGAGCACCAGCATAATGTGCTCACGGCAGCCCGACCCCATAAGGAGATGGGCCGCCACATTCTGCACTAGCTAGGGGCTACCCATAGTCTCTGAACCATCTCCATGAGTAGCCCCACGTAGAGCGCGTTACAATAGTCCAGTCTCAAAGTAATGAAAGCATGGATGATAGTGGCCAGTTTGCTATCTGAAACGTACGGCCGATGCAGACACACCAGATGTAACTGGAGGAATGCACTCCTCACCACCGCCGCTACCTGGACATCCAAGCGGAGCTGCGAATCAAGGAGCATGCCCAGACTGCAATCCTGGGGAACCAGTGGTGGGCAAATCCCATCAATGATGGGAGTCATTACATTCACCTTACCCATCACCATCACCTTCATCTTATCAGGATTCAGCCTCAGTCGGCTTGCTCACATCCAGTCCCCCACAGCTGCCAAGCACCGGGTAAACACTGAGACTGCCGGGTCTGGGTCAGATGAAAAAGAGGTAGAGTTGGGTGTCATCAGCATATTGATGACACCGCACGCCAAACCATCTCACGGTCTCACCGAAGGGCTGCATATGCATGTTGAACAGGAGGAGGGACAGAATGGAGCCTTGCAGGACTCCGCATGTGAGGTCCGGGGGAGATGAAGAAAAATCCCTGATACAATTTATTGTAAATGAATATTTACAATATTTACATACTGCCCCCTCCTGCCCAATGGCAGCTCAGGGTGGTGAGCATATAAAATACAAAATATAAAAATACAAAATACAAAAATATAAAATACAGTATACTATCAAATATTCCTTAAAACCATAAAAACAAAAGAGGCCTGAGAAAAAGATCAAAACCCCTTATCCCAAAAGATAAAGGGAAAAAACCCACCCACTACCCATCCCCCTCACCAAATGCCTATAGAAACAACCAGAGAAAAAGATCAAAACCCCTTACCCCAAAAGATAAATAAAAGAAAAAAAAACACCCACTATTCGTCCCCCTCACCAAATGCCTATAGAAACAACCAGGTCTTACATTGTCTATGGAAAGAGGTGAGATCCATAGAGAGGCAAATCTTCGATAGGAGAGAGTTCCATAGACATGGTGCGGCCACCGAGAATGCCCTCTTGAACGTTGCCACCCAGGAAACCCAGGGGAATTCCAAGCGGGCACCCCTGGCTGACCACAGGGGCCGATACAAAACACGAGGGATGAGGCAGTCTCACAGGTATGTGTGGCCCAGACCATATAGGGCTTTAAAGGTAATAACCAACACCTTGAATCAGGCCCAGAAGACTATAGGCAGCCAGAGCAGAGAACGGAGCACTGGTGTTATGTGATCCAGGCTGCCCGCCCCCACAAGGAGACGAGACATCACATTCTGCACTAGCTGCAGTTTCCGGATTGCCACCAAGGAATGAATGCATGGATTACAGTGAGAAGATCGGAGCCTGAAATATATGGCCGAAGGTGGTGCACCAGACGTAATTTACCAAATGCACTCCTCACCACAGCCGCCACCTAGGCATCCAGGTGGAGCTGTGAATCGAGGAGAACTCCCAGACTCAGAACCTGAGGGAACAAGGAGGGACGTGCACCATCAATGATGGGGCCTCCACTTCCACGTCCTCACCCTTACCCACCAGCAGTGTGTCTGGTATTGAATTTTGCAATTGTTGCCTTATATGTTCCTCCTTTTCTGTAAGCCATCTCAAGTTGCCATGGGCGAGAGAGTGTGGGGTACAAATTAAAGGTTGATTGATTGATTGAGCATCAACTCCGTCTTGTTGAGATTCAGCTTCAGAAGCTAATACTCATCAAATCCCCCACCACAGCCAGACACCAGGCAAACACCGAGACTGTTGGGTATGGTTCAAATGAAAATGAGAGGTACAGCTGGGTGTCATCAGCGTAATGATGATACTGAACTTCAAACCCTCTCACGATCTCACCCAAAGGCTGCATGTACACGTTGAACAGGAGAGGGGACAGAATAGATTCCTGCCGGACTCCACATGTGAGGCCCTGGGGTAACGATGTACAATTCCTGAGAACCACAAGCTGAGTTCTCCCGGCCAGGAATGAGCAGAACCATTAAAGAACAGTCTCACCCCAGCAAAGTACCGCAGGCGAGTCACCAACATCTCATGGTCAATCATGTCAAACATAGCTGAAAAAACTAACAAAATTAGAAGAGTGGACAGACCACGGTCCAACTCCTGGCACAGATCATCAACCAAAGCCACAAGCACAGTCTCAGTGCCACTGCCTGGATAAAAGCCGGACTGGGAGGGATCAAGGAATTTGATGTGTTCCAGATGCTCCTGGAGCTGCTGGGCCACTGCCCATTCTATAAACTTCCCTAAAAAGGGAAGGTCAGAGACTGGCTGATAGCTGGCAAGAGCATCAATGTCAAGACATGACTTTTTGAGCAGGGGTTGCACCACAGCCTCCTTTAGGAACCCTGCAATCCTTCCCTCCTTAAGGGAAGCATTGACAACCCCAACAGCAATGGCCCCAGTCTCCCAGCTGGCTTTCAAGGATCAAGTTCACAAGTCATGGCCCTTCCAGCTCCCAGCATCTCCTCCACACCAGTGGACGATACCTGATAAAACTGATTCCATAAAACCAGATCAGATTCATAGCTTCAGGTATATCTACTGCATTAAGTGTGGTGTCAAATTCATAGTGAATATGAGTGATTTTATCTATAAAATAGTTGATAAACCTGTCATAGTGAGCACTGAAAGATTCCAGTTCCAGGGAGAGAGAGGCTGGACTGACCAAGTATTGTTTTATGTTATGTTATGTTATGTTATGTTATGTTATATATTTTGCAGTTCCTTTCTAACAGCTTCATTTTCTCTGCATGCCTGCCCAGCGGATACCAGATTTTCATAAAGGTATAGGCTTTGTTTGAGTTAATGTTTTGGGAATAGAGTTTACCTTCTTGCTGTATTTGGGCTGTACTAATGGATGGGTGTACTATGTTTGAGCTACCCGGGCCAACGTCTTCTGCTCACTGAAAGAAGTTTCACGGCAGCGGCCCGGAGCCCGCACTAGCAGGGGCTTTGGGTAAAAAAACATTTTTTTAAAAATCCAGGGTGGGCAGCGTGGGTGGGGGGTGTTCCCCCTTCCACCCACACAGCCTGAGAGGGGGAGGGGGTTGGTATTGGGTGGTTTTTTTCCATTTATTTCAATGGGGACAGTTCCCCATTGAAACCAATGGAAAAATACCAGTACCAGTATACCGGTTTTAATCCGGTAAACCATTTTTTTTTTAAAAAACGATAACTAGTAAAACCGGTATCCGTTTTTTTGCCTCAAGTCCCACCCCTAATAATTATTATTGCTGTAGCAGTTGGGTTTTGGAGGGAAAATGTGGCGAGGGGAGGAGAGAGCAGACATCTCAGAGTCTTAACAGGGTTCAACGCTTGAACCGTGCCTGTGTTGGGAGGGGCGAGCAGCTCAGCAGTATCTGATGGATGTATCACTGGCCAATGAGCAGCACAAGCAGGCCAGTCTCATGGCACACTGTGATTGCTCAATGCCAGCTGCCTCCCACAACCAATCAGGGGGGATCTGGTGGAGGGCACTGCAACCCTTTATAATGGGTGGACCAGGATTTTTTTCTCTGTTTTATGAGAGCTCTGCTTGTCAGGTTGCATTTACAGAACTGGGGTGCTTGCACATAAAATATCCTCCCTAGCCCTCATTTATTTATTTATTATTTTATTTGGTATTACCACCCATACCTTTCCTTCCTCATACCCTACATTTTACCTTCTCCCTTTCCCTGCCCTTCTCCCCCGTACATTATATATAGATAGGCAGTATAGATTAGATATCGAGACATATATATTAGATTAGAATAGTTATATAGATCATTGATTAGATAATAGATAGTTTTCCTGTTCCCTTCCCCTATCTCCCTTAAATTTAAATATTAGTTGTGCACGGGAATCAATAATGATACTGATACTAAAAATAAAATCTTTGTTTGAAATGATACCAATATCAATAACGATACTGATAACGATATCGATAACGATAATGAATATTGATAACGATAACAAAAACTACCAAAAACGATACCAAAAATGATAAAAGCAACAAAAATGAAGACAACAGCGTCGTTAATAGCAATAACAAAAATGACATTTTTGAATAATGAAAACTAAAAATGAAAATGGCATGGGGACCTAGTGCACACCCCTAATGATGGACTTCTTCCAAGGACACAAGGCATAGCAGCCAGCTGCCTGCCCCACCATGCTGTGGGGTGAATATCTGGTGGCACAATGCACTGGATTGCATGGCAATGATAACCGATGTGCAGTAAGGCTGCCCAAACCACAGTAGATGTTTTGGGTGGCTGTACTTAGAGACTTAACCACACAGTGGAAAACAACATAGAAAACAGGATAGAAAAAAAGGCATTTTTAAATATCAGTCAGTTTCCCTTCAGAGGCTAGTGCAACTCCTAGTGCAATTTATAATAGCCAAATGGACTTTTCTGTCATGTGAAGATGATGAGTGTGTACAGCAGTGCTTCGTTCATACCGTTTTTATTGTCCAAGTCAAATCCTACATTGGAATATGCTGTGCATGCTTATAAAATTTGGAATATTTATCACATCTTTCTGATATTTGGCAGGAGTGATCCTGAATATATGAGATAAAGCCCTGCAAACGTTCATGTACATTGGTTAGACAAGACTACAAAGATATTACAGTCAGACATACATTTATATGTTAATTGCTTATACCACTAGGACTCTTTATCCAACCCTTCTGAAAGTTGTCATAGGTAGTAAACATGGGGAGGGGTATACGCTTGCCTAGTTTCATCCACATTATATGTGATACAAAGAAGTTACAGTCAGGAATATATATGCAGATTTTTGTAAATAACAGTGTAACTGCTTATAAAATTGGATTCATTTATCCAATCTTTCTGAACTTTGGTACACATAATGCTTTCAATTCGAGGTACAATCCCCCCAAATTTAATCCAAATATAATGGAAAACAAAAAAATGTCCAGTCAAAAATATGTTTTCCATTGAAACCAATGTAAAAAAATGAAAGTAAAAACAAAAATGAAATGTTGATATTTATGAAAACAAAATGTAATACTTAAATAACAAAATTTTAAAATGAACATGAAAAATGACATGGGTCCCTGGTGCACAACCTAAAAGAGAAGGTGAGTTTGGCTTTCTGCTTTTATTGTATGTCTGGAATTGGCATAAAGCAGACTGGGAAGAGGCCAGGATCTTGCACCAATTATTGGAGAAAGATTCTAGCCTCCTATATTTGGATTTGTGGGGAAACGTAGTGGATGTCCCTATAAGTTTAGGTAGAGGGAAGAATTTTCTACTCTGTCTAAAATGCCTTTCCTTTGTGCTGTCTTGAGTTCCCCTGGAATGTGACAAGGCATTGATGAAGTATTTGTTACTTTTTCAAATCACTGGAAAATTGGACATGTGCAAGGAGGTGTTAAAGTTTCTGTAAAACTGTTTTGAGAAATTTTTCAGTGAGATCACAATTGAAATGCATTACAGATGGATACTGTCCACAGTATAACAAGGCAAGAGAAGCACTTTTACAAGTTTTTGAGGCTGTTTCATTCAGAAACTCAACATGAAGTATCTTCCCAGCAAACAAACCAGCTGCTCTGAATTCCTAGTTACTTTGGTAAAGCAGTATGATATTTCATCCCAGACAAGAATGAGATGCAGTTGGGGAAATAACTTTAGTTTGGGAACTCCTAGACCACATATGGAAATCATATTACAGTATAATAGAATATATGGTTTTGATATACAGAAAAGTGAAGTATGCGGTATATAACATACTAAGGAAAGTACATGTGTGTATACTATACCATATTGGGAGGGGGGGGTGTATATAAATATATAGACACATTTTTACATAGTTGATGTGTATGTGCTCTATCTATAGGTGTAGCTATATTTATTTATTTTTATTTATGTATTACAAATATTTATATCCCGCACCCTCCTGCACATTGGCAGCTCGGGGTGGCGAATAACATATAAGTAGATGCTGCCTTCATTTAAGCGCTCAAAATTCCCTTTGTATAAAGCAGGAGCTGTAAGCTTAGCTGAAGTTTCATTGATAGTATGATGCATATATATAATATAAATATGTATGATACTTTGGGTGAAACTGTGTCTTTAGTGTGCATATACATGTATACACACACTAGGTGTGTGCATGTCATTTTTGTTATTCCAATAACGATAATGAAAATTGTCATTTTCATTATTTTTATTGCAATAATGAAAACAAATAATAATAATGAAAATAGAAGCAAAAATGACATTTTGTTTTTGAAATAAAGGGAAAAAACTAAAAAATGTATTTCTGACTATAACTTTTTTTATTCTTATTCAATTCTGATGAAACTTGGAGGGAATGTACCCCTAATGGATGGTACTATGTGTACACATTTTGAAACAATTAGATAAAGGGAACTGATCTTAGAAGCAATTGAATGTTGTGATTTTAAGAAAAGCTTCATTCACATTCATGGCTACAACTTCTTTGTCTTCCATCCAATTTGCATTAATCCTGTGAATATCATGTCCCTCCACAAGCTTAATACTCCTTCCAATTGTCAGAATGATTGGAGGGTCCTCATGGTATAAGACATTAACTTGAAAATACATTTCCAGCTGCAACATTTGTATATTCCATCCTGTTTACAAAATATTTGGCAGGAATGTATCACATAACTTCCCTGTCATCTCTGCCAAACTACAGGACAACTTTATAAAGGGACCCAAATTTTTAGCAACTGAAGTTGTCCCCTTGAAGACCATTATTCAGATAAATAGCAGCACATGCAGTGCCAGTCAGAGGCAGGCACCTGGCATAGCAGGGGGAGGGAGGCTGTAGGAGGGAGGATGTAGAGCAACACAAAAGACTGACAGACACATTCACTGGCCAATTACTGCATGCTTCCAGCTTTACATGACCAATTGGTAGTGGCTTTGCAGCAGGCATAGGGGACGGCCCTCAGCCAGGCATAGAAGGGACATAATTGCAACTTTGGGGATAGCATCCCAGCAATCAAGAGACATAGTTTACACATCCAGGCGGGTCAGTTATCATCACAATCACATCCTGCAGAACTGTGACAGAGGATATAAGAGAATATTTATTGGCTCTTTCCTAAACAGATGCTTCTGACTTCCCAGTAAAAAAGTGGGGGAGAGAAGTTGAGATGGTCATAGCACAGAATGAGGATATTTGGTTGACATTTCTGATGGCCAATAGGCATCACAAACCAATCTTATACCACAGTGAAACATAAGAGAATCCCTGGCATAGTCTCATTATCGGCATATGCTGTGGAAGCTTATAAAATTGTGACCCTTTATCACAGCTTTCTGATAGTTGGCAGATATGATTGAGAAAGTGTGATATACAGCCCTGCCAAATTTCATGTACACTGGTTGGACTACAAAGGTGTTACAGTCAGACATACATGTATAAGTTAATTGCTTATACCACCAGGACCCTTTATCCAATCCCTCTGAAACTGGGCAGAGATAGTAAATATAGGAATGGGTGTAATTGTGCCAAGTTTCATATACATTAAGTCTGAGGTAAAAAGTTACAGCTAAGAATGTATATGAAGATTTTTGCAAAATAATATAATTCAACTGCTTATAAAATTAGATTCCTTTATCCAATCTTTTTGGAATTTTGTATACTTAATTACTTCCATTGGAGGTAAAATCCCTCCAATATAATAAAAAACATAAATGTTACAGTCAAAAATGTGTTTTCCATTGTAACCAATGAAAAACAAAAATGAAAGCAAAACCAAAACCGACAATTTTATATTTATGAAAATGAAAACGACAGATTTAAATAATGAAAAAGAAAAAACAAAAACAAAAATGACATGGGACCCTGATGCACACCTCTAAAACACACACATATATTCAACACACACATATATTGTGGCCCCCCGTAAAGCAGGGGGCCACAATGGAGAGGTCATTCTCGGTGGCCGGGCCGCGCCTTTGGAACTCCCTTCCGGAGGAAGCACACCTGGCCCCAAACCTGTTGTCATTCCAGCGGTGTTGCAAAACCTGGCTGTTCGCCCAGGCCTTTGGGGAGGGGGGGAGGGGGTGTTAGGGTTGAGTTTTCTCCCCGTACCTTGTTTTATTGTTTTAATGTTGAATTGTTTGTCGGGGCCCTGTTTTAAAAGTATTTAAATTATTGATTGTTTTAAACTGTTTTATATTGTTTTATATTGTTTTATTACTGTTGGAAGCAAAAACCCACAAAAATGGATAACCTGTCAAGTTTCCAGTACTTCAATAGACCTGCCAACATAGTGTATTGATCAGTACCAAATTGCAACCCGATTCGAGATCTCAATATCCTGGAATGTCAACTTCCAGTACCATTTTTAAAATATATATATATATACTTTTTCATCAATACACAGGGTTTTTTCATCTCGTAAAGCTGATTTTAGGTTCCAAAAAGTCAACTTCTGGTTCTAGAAAATTACTTCTGGCCCCAATTTATTGTATTTATTTATTTTACTTTTTCTGATGTATGGACTTTCAACACTTATTTATCTATTTTCCATCTTAGAAAACACTTTCTGTCCTGGAAAGCCAACTTCCAGCCCTGGAAAATCAACTTCTGGTCACTTTTTAAAATTTCCATGCCAGTTTTTCAGTTTTCCAACCCAATATACCAATTAGTAGACCGATATACCTAGTGGGAATCAGCAAATAAAAAAAACAGTACCGGAAGTTGCCCATTTTTTGAGTATCTGGGTGCCCAGTCGGTACTTGGGTAATCTGCTGGGTATCCAGTGCAGTACACAAAAATGCAAGTATTACCCATTGGTACTAAATTAAACATCTGTTTCTGTTCTTGGTAGTGGGCTTATTATTTGTGGTATTAGTTTCATTTTCACATAGTCTTTTGACTAATCAAACACTATCCACAACTGAAACAAGTACTCATATAGTCAGGTATTTTGTTTTGGGTCTTTTTGTGTTTTCAGTTTTTCAGATCATATATTTCAGTCATTTTGGTATTCCAGCTACATCATTTTCAGCAATTTTGGGCATGTACAATAATAAAAGTATATAACTGAAATTCCAAAATAATCAAACTGAAAAAAAGATAATCAAAACTACCGCAAAAAAACCCAAAAAGAAATAACCAAAACAGATATCTAATGGAGCCTAAACAGGTATCAATAATTAGCTGAACCAGCATTTTTAGTTAAAGTAGCATAGATTCAATGGGTACAACCCAACACCCCATATTAAACTGTGACTATGCTGGGTGCAGTTAAGTTACGCCGACGCACATACTGCCACACAGTAAGCCACTCGGCGCAATGGCACGCCCCTACTGATATAACCCCCCCCCCCAAAAAAGCCCACACACACCGCAGCCTGGGAAATGGAGCAGGAGTTGTGCCTGCTCCATCCCCTGGGCTACGGAGTGTGTGGGCTCAGGGGGTCATATAGGCAGGGGCACTCTGTTGTGCCAAGTGGTTTGGTGCACAGGGGGCATGCATGCACAAATGTGACCCTTCACCTGGCCAAGCATTGCACTGGTGGGCCGTGTACGCAGCCTGTTGGATTGCACCCAGTGGGTTTACCTGGTTTGTTTTGAAAACCCATTAATCTCTACTAGGCAAATTTGTAATATAATAAATAATAAAACAGCAGTGAAAACTTAGAACTCAGATCAGTATACTGTCTCCAGCATTTTCCAATATCAGATGCTTCAGGGTAAAAGTACAAACACAAGGCATATGTAGAGTGACCTTCCCAGACCCCATCTGTCATTCATTCCCAGCTCCAGCAGCCAGATATTAAGGGACGCCCTGAGCATGAGGTTGCATTTCCTGGCCATCTTGGCTAATAGCCCAGTGAACCCATGTACTCGCAATGGGCAAGCAAGAAGTTTGTGCACGCTTGCACACACACACGTACGACACGGCACACACAGGGCATGGGATTGGCCCCATTGTGTCCCCCAGTAATAGCTCTCATTTGCTTCTTCTGCACCATTCACATTTTATTGACCTCTCTAATATCCCATTCACTCATCTGTTTTCTAAACTGAAGTGTACTAATCTTTTGAGCCGTCCCCTCATATGAAAGTCATTCCTTACCCTTGATCACCTTTGCTGCTATTCTCTGTACCTCTTCCATTTCTACTATATCCTTTTTGAGATGGGATGATCAAAACTGCACACTATAGCCATGAGTACACCATTGATTTATGAGCATTATGGTATTTCTTCGTATTATTTTCTGTCTCTTCCTAATAGTAACTTCTGAACATTCTGTTTGCTTTTGTGGCTACATTACACTGATCTGATGTTTTCAGAGAACACTCCTCAGTGACTTGGAGAATGTATGGGATATGGTACATTAGGCAGTGAGGAAATGAAAAGAACTAGTAAGGAGGCCAGTGGGGATGTGCAAACATGGTTTGGAAGTTCAGAGTTCGGACCGAACTCGAATAGTTCGGTCGACTGAACCAAACTTTCAAACCAAACTCGAATTTGACCGAACTGTTTAGTCGAGTCCAAACCAGTTCAGAAGGCCAAAAAAACCGGTTTTGGATGTACGAACTTGGTTCAGAAATTCGGAATTTGATCAAACTCGAATAGTTTGGTCGACCGAACCAAACGTTCGAACCAAACTTGATTTTCAAACCAAACCGAATTTCCGAACTCAGTTCTGTTCGCACATTCCTAGAGGCCAGGATTCCTAGTCTATCACTTTGGAGATAGAAGGTTAAAATGACACAGGATTCACATACATTTAAGCAGAAAAACAGATGTGACTATTAATATAATGGGAAATGCTCAAATCAGGGGCAGTAGTAGAACCATGATCAAGAGCATATGCAGGTAAATCACACGGTGATGGGATAGATTTAAAAACTAAAGCAAGAATTGATTTTGCCACTCTAGGTGTCAGGGAAGGGGAACCCGAGGGGAAGGAGAGGGACCAAGAAAATTCCTACAGTAACCCCTAACCACGACACTCAATCTTTCACTGTGGGGTTCACAGGCGCCCTGATGGGAAAACAACCCCTCAGGATCTTAGAGAGCCCTAAATTCCCAACAGGGGATGAGGCAAGATCATCATAGGGGGGAGAGCTGTCACAGTGCAGCGCCTGACCCCACCACATGCCTCTCCACCACTCACCTCCATATACCTTAATCCCAACCCGATAGTGTGACAGGGGGGACGGAAGAAGGTGCAGAAAATGAGGGGAACAGGGGAAGCCCAAGGAATGAGGTGAAGGACAAAACAGTTCACACAGGGGTATGGGAAAGGAGGGGGCACGGGCACGGGAAGAAGGTGGTGTCCCCAAAGACCCCAATCCCAACCTACACATGCTTGCTGCCCTTGCACTCACACTGTCACACACCAAAGCCACTCAACTCAGACACACGCACACTCTCACCCTGCAGTCTCTCCACACAATATGCTGGCTCCACTTAGCTCAAACTGAATCCACGCACAAAGGGGCCAGTATCTCAGTGACCTGATCTCCAGCACTGAGTTCATGCCGGCATCTGCTCTTTAACTGCATCGCCCCACCTTATGTTGCACCTGAGGGTGCGCGGAACGATGCACAGAGGTTCCTGACTCCGCCCCCTCCTGACTTGCTGGGGCCGACATTATCTCTCCGAGCCCATCCCCTGTAACAGGCAGGGACTCCCCTTGCATGGCCGCGGTTGGGGGCATGCCCTGTGCTGCCCACACCTCTCCCCCAGCTGATCTCAGGGTTCATCCTCAGCTGCGGTCCTGCCTCCGCCAGAGCCAGCGGTAGTGGGTCCTGACACTAGAAAAATGAAAAAACAACAAGATTGCCCTTTATAAGAGATGGGATGAAACAAAAGGCATTAATAAAATCCTAATCAAGAGGGCTTAGCAGCTAGCAGAGACATTTGATGGGCTGGGAGGGACAGTTGATGAATATGTTAAACCAATCTAAGAAACATAGGCATGACTTCAAAGAAAAAGAAAGAGAAGGAATCCTGGTGTATGTTAGTGCAGGTGCTGAGAGCCAGTACCAAGTATGGAATGTTGTAAATGGTGAGGTAATGGGTCTTACCAGATGTAATGCTCAATCCATGATAATCCATACTGTGGTGAAATTGTTGATGTCATCTGGGGCAGTGTAACTGCAACCCATGAGCCCCCTTTACACGATGTTGACTGGAAGCTGTCTCTTGATGCAAAGGATCCTTCTGGGGTCTTAGGTGGTGTGATGAGTGGGGCCTAGTCTTGGGGCCTTTACACATGGACCGCAGTTCCCCACAGTGCGTGGAGGGGTAGGTGGGCACTGTGGTGGGTGTGCAGTGCATGGGGGGAGGCGTTCCCATGGATGCACACCCACCTCCACCCACAGAGCATCCACCACTGGTGCCCATTGCTCCATGCATGGGTGGAGGTGGGTGGAGCATGCGCATGCGCATTCAGCCACTGACTGCAGCATTCCCATGAACACACACCCCTCACCACCCACCTACCTGAACACGTGGGTGAGGGGGACATCCATTTGAAAAGGGCTTTAGGTGATATGATACGTGGGGCCTAATGCCCCACACAAGACATGTCCCAGGTTGAACCTTAAACTAAACTGCCTAACTGAGCCAGACCAATGGTCCATCTTAGCCCAGTATTGTCACACCTGACATGACAGCAGGGGTTTCAAATTCGGGTCCAAATCTGGCTCTTCCAGGGTCTCTGGCAGAGGCCATCCCTACATGCTACCTGAGACCCCTCCAAGTCCCCAGCAGAGGCCTCCTCCGGGTGTGCTACCAGAGGTCCTGAAGTGGAGATGCTGGGGATTGAACCTGGGACATTATACAAGCAAAGCACGTGCTCTTACCACTTAAGCTATGCCCACCCCTAACCTTCCCTGAGTGTTGTTTTACTCTGGGAGGGCAGATGCCACTGGGCTTTAGGGATCTGAAAACCACCACTCTTGGCCCTTTGCCAGACTTAGACCCTCTGTCCTTCCCTTCATGATCCCTCGTACCTGAAGCTGGGAGCCCGTACATTCCCCTGGTTGGGCATCTGGCCTCTCCTGGGTTTTCCCCCGGTAACTCCAGGGTCCAGCTGGGTCCAGTGCTGGTCGGCCCAAGCACTCCTCTGCAGCCCCCAAGGCAAGGGTGGGTTCAGGTCTTTGGAGAGTCTCAGAAGGCTCTCTGTCATGGAGTTCTCTCTCCACCCTTCTGTCTCCCCTACACCCAGCTCCCACTGGCTTTTAGGGATGTGCGAACGTGGTTCGGAAGTTCGGGGTTCAGCCCAAACTCAGAGTATTTGACCCGTTCGTGAACAACCCGAATCCGAACCAACCCCCACATGAACTGACTGAACAAGTTCGGATTCCGAACGCATTTGGGAGGGGGTGGGGGGCAAGGAGGTACCCGATTTTCCCTCCCCCCCTCCAGGCTGCATGGGTGGAAGGGGCGCCGGGGAGCACACACACCCCCTCCCAGCCTGGGAATAATTTTTTTAACCCCCCCCCCATCCCAGGGATCGCCCTACCTGGTGGTGCTGGGGCTCCGGCCCCAGGTCTAGAGGCGGCGGTGGCGGCGGTGGCGGTGCTCCAGGTAGGGCACCACCAGGTAGGGCAATCCCTGGGGTGGGCCTGAATGGGCTGAACCGAACGGTTTCTGGTTTGGCCAAACCCTGAATGGGCCGAACCTCGAACCCCCGGTGGTTGGCACATCCCTACTGCCTTTTGACTTCTCCTTTCTAGCCAGCAATGGACAGGCATGGAACTTATTCATAACTTGGCACCTACATCACTCCAACTACACCCAAGCATTGGTAGGTGACACCAATTGAAGCTGATTCAAATAAATGAGACAAGGCTGAGTCTGGTGAAATCTGAGCCCGAGTCATGATGAATACAAGCAATTTAGTCTGCAAAGTAGATGGCAAATCCGTCACAGCGGGCAATATATGATTCGCAAATTGTACTAACAATTAAGGGCCATTCACAGTGAAAAGTAAACAATTCCATTTAAAATCAAAGAAACTGCTTGTTGTGGCACTTACCACCGTTGAAATTATGGGTGATTTGATCCTTTCTGAAGTTCCTTTCAATTCAACAAAGGGATAATCTGCAGCTCCCAGTAAAAGCCCAGATCCCCAGCTATACTGCAGCCACATTTTGTGCCTGTCTTCCTGTGCAAGGCAGCTGTAGACATATTAAACCCAGACAATGGAATATCTACCCCATGCAACAGTGCCTTTAGGAATTTGAGATGCCAGGACGGAAAGTTCATTTGAACCACGCCCCCCTTCACTCCCATTGTTCCTTCTCACTCCCACCCTCCGTAAATGTCATTTTTTTCTCACTTCAAAAAAATAGTATACTACTTATGTTAAGATTTTATGTCTTGAAAGTTGAAATACAAAAAAACAAAAATACTATTGAATTTTTGTGAAATGTACAGCAATATGCAGATCCTTCTATGCATTTGATATTTTTTCACATTTCATCAAATAATGTAAACGTCAAATACAAAGTTAAAGAAAATGTTTACAGATAATTATACAAACTATATTTAGGTTATTGCAAAAGTTATCAGATCATCTTTTTACTAGTTTTCACAGTAGAAAATTCAGATACAAGATCATCAAAAGTAATTTATGTCAGACTATCCCAGTCTATAAAAAGAACATATGATGACAATCTTGACTGCAGTATTGTTGACCATAATTTATTTTTAATAAAGGATAAATCTCCTTCACAATTTGAAGGAAAGCTAAAGATAAATAAAAAAGCTAAGGATAAATAAAAATACTATAGCTTTCCGCTTAGATAAAGGTGGAAAGCTATAGTAAAATGTTTAAAGTCTTCAACTAGTTCCTTATTGTAAATTATCTTCAAAACACTCTGCACAGATCCATCACATCTATCTGGATTATCTAAGAAGTTAATGTTTTCGTTCAGAGGAGAGAGAAATTTGCAGATCTTTTGGGTACGTTCGTAGTAAAGCCTCTGCATTCCTTTCCAGTGTGTCCTGAATTTGGGAAGCCTGATCCAGTCTTGCCAGGAAACCCAGTAAATTCACAAATTCTGTATAAGCACAGGCGCACGTCTCCAGACCATTAATTTTATCTAATATAATATTGCAAGTAGGGCTAAAATGGGATTTCTCAAAAAAAAAAAACAACAAGAAATCTCATCAAAATCCTAGTTCTTGGTTCATCTCCAGATTAACCAAGAACCTCACAATACCCAACCAAATTCTTGGGCAAAAATAAAAAATAATATTGTGCATGTGTAAAATACCAGACCATTTTGTATATGCGTAATCCACTGCCCTTAACCAAAATGGTGGGAATGTTATTGTCACCATTTTGGTTAGGGGTGGCAGTCATTTTGGGCATGTGCATGAATTAAAAACAAAATTCATATTTTTGCCCTAAGATTCTGTTGGGCATCAAGAAATCGATGGGAAATTAATCCCAGTTCTTGAAATTGTGAGATTTCTCATGAGCAGCAAAATTGCTGCTAGCTTCAGCCCTAGTTGTAAGTTTCCACCCTGAACTTCTCTCTTCCAGTTGGCGAGCATTCACTTTGTTCATCTGGAAAAATTGATTTGTGCCTCTGTGCTGTTGATCTTTCAACTGAATATATGTGGTTTCCACTTGAGGACTAATTTTCTTTGCCTCTTCTTGAATTTCATCAAATTTTTCCTCATGTCATGGGCAAAGGTGATGAGGGAAGAAAGCAACTATTTTCCTACCACAACATCAAGACCTGATTTTTGTAGCATTTTCTTCACATAATCAAACCTGTGAAGGAGTTTGTGCCAGAATAATGTCATGAAACTTATTTCAAGTGTCTTCACCTTTTTTCTTTTCTTTTTTTTAAACCAAAGAGTACTGAACCGAAACTGCCAGTTTCTCTTTGGAATCATTCCCACTCTTGATGAAGTCTTTTGAAATACAGTCATAACAGAGGACACAAGTTTATGTGGCATCTTCTCTGCAGAACCATCTTGTTTGTGACAAGTTTTTCAGGGTGATCCTTGATGTACTATTTGTTTTGGAACAGTGATCAATGTTCTCTTGAAGTACTTTCCACCTGTAGGTAGATACCAAATTGAAAGAATATAAGATTCAAGAAACTGGAATAGCTTCACTGCCTAAAGGCTATCATTCATACTGTTTTGCCTGACCAGGTTCAGGAATGTCCAGCACAAGGCATGAAAACAGCTTGGTTGTTCATGCTTTTTATATGAGTTTCCAGTCCCTGATATTGACCAGTCATATTCCTTGCGTTGTCACATGTCTGTCCTCTGCAAAATTCTTGATGTCAATGTCATACAACTGAAGAACGTTGAAGGTGGTTTCACATAAGTTTTTTCCAGCATGGCTTGTCAATTGACATAGCACAAAGAAATTGCTCCTTCAATTCTCCATTCAGTTAGTACTGAAAAAAAATCCATAACTGAAAAATGACCGGTGTAGAATGAACAATAAGAGAAAAGTACTTTGCATCTTGAAACTCCTGAATGATTTTCATGCAAACTTCATTCACCTCTAGCTCAATCAGTTCATCACATATCTGCGAGGAAATGTATAGAACATGACCTTTTCCTTTACTATGCTTTCTCAGGTGCTGGCTCAAGAAAAGGATCAAATAAGCAATAAGTTCCATTGATCCAAGATAAGTTCCATTGTGGGGTGTTCCCAAAGTCTGGCTGTCACCATAGAATGGAAGTTCTCTTTCTACAAGAAACTTACAGCAGCAACCAGGTGCTTCTGTTTTTCTTTCCAGTATCTGATTTCTTTGCAAATCTGTCTCTCAAAATGTTCATCCATTGTACCTGTTTTTTGGTTCCATAAATGTCGGTTCATAATACACTTTTTTCATAAGTGCTGTTTTCATGCTCCCTGATTTTTTTCTTCACATTTATTCCAATTTGAGAAACCTCCTTCCACAAAAACATTCTTAATCACTGTGGATGAGTGAAAGAGTTTTCATAAATATTCAGACCTTCTGCTGTTGTAGAAATTCTGCATTTCTTCAGTCATTTCTGCAGACCATTTAGCAGGATATCTGTTCACCTAAGGAAGGTGGACATGGGGTAACTTCAGACATGCCGCAGCAGCTCCCTGCCACGGCATGGAATCGTGAAATCACCCCCCTCTGGAATCGTGCCAGCCAGTCAACAGACGTGCTGGCAGATTCTGGAGGGGAAGTGAGGGAGGAGGTGGGGCCGCATGGCACAATATGTGACCACACAGCCCCGCCCCCCCACCCCCCCACGCTCCTCAGGCTGCCCGCCCTTCAGGAGACCGGCGGGTGCAGCAGCCAATCCAGTTGCTGCACCCAGCCACCTCCCGGGGTCTGAACCACGGCCTGGAATCGGCAGCGGTAATGTCCATGGATTCTGGGCTGTGGGACAGTAACAGACGTGATGTTACCACAGTCAATCACGGTGAATCCTTCCATGATTGACTATGGTAACGTAACGTCTGTTGGGCTGAAAACAGATTCCCACCGGGTGTTCACCCCCGATGGGAATTGCTTTGACCACGCTTCCGGAGCTCCAGGTGGCCGGAGGGCTGGAAGTGTGGTCAAAAAGATTCCCGCCAGGGGTGAACATTAATTATTATTATTATTATTATTATTATTATTATTATTATTATAATAAACATTTATATAGTGCCAGTCATGTACCTGGTGGTGTACAGAACATAGAAACAGATGCGGTCCCTGCCTGTGGGACCATCTGGTGGGAATCTCTTTTCGGCCCAACAGACGTTATGCCACCACAATCACCACAGATGGATTCACCGTGATAGACCGTGGTGGCGTAACGTCTGAAATTACCCATGGATGAGATGTTCTGCTAGTATAGGATAGGAGGTAGTGTCTTACTATGGATCAGTAACTGGTTAAAGGATAGGAAGCAAAGATTAGGACTAAATGGTCAGTTTTCACAATGGAGACATGTAAAAAGTGGTGTGCCCCAGGGATCTGTATTGGAACTGTTACTGTTTAATGTATTCATTAATGATATGGAAAAGGGCGTTAAGAGTGAGGTGATCAAATTTACAGATGACACCAAGTTATTCAAGGTAGTTAAAACATGAGCAGACTGTGAAGAACTGCAACAGGATCTTATGAGACTGAATGCCTGGGCATCTAAATGGCAGATGAGATTTAATGTAGACAAGTGCAAAGTGATGCACATAGGGAAAAATAATCCAAGTTATGAGTACACAATGCTGGGTACTAAGCTAGAAGTTACCACTCAGGAAAAGGATCTGGGAATGATTTTGGACAATACATTGAAATCCTCAGCCCAATGTGCAGCAGCAGCCAAAAAAGCAAACAGAATGTTAGGAGTTATTTGCAAAGGGATAGAGGATAAAACTGAGGATGTCATAATGCCTCTATACACATCGATGGTGTGACCGCACCTGGAATATTGTGTGCAGTTCTGGTCGTCCCATCTCAAAAAAGACATAGCTGAACTAGAAAAGGTACAGAGATGGGCAACAAGAATGATAACGGGTATGGAACGGCTTCCTTACAAAGAGAGACTTGACAAGCTGGGTCTCTTCAGCTTAGAGAAGAGAAGACTGAGAGGGGACATGATAGAGGTTTATAAAATATTGAGTGGTGTGGAAAGAGTAGATAGGGAACGGTTATTAACCCTCTAAAATAGTACTAAAACTAGGGGACACTCAATGAAACTAGCTGCCAGCAGATTTAAAACCAATAAAAAGAAGTATTTTCCACTCAACGCATAATTAACTTATGGAATTTGTTGCCAGGACATCATCAAGACCAGTAGTATAGCTGGGTTTAAAAAAGGACCGGATAAGTTCTTAGAGAGTAGGTCCATTAATGGCTCTTAACCAAGTCGCTTATGGGATTAACTTCTTACTGTCGGGAGCTGGGAGTGAACAACAGGGAATGGCTTCCCATTGTGACTGTTGGTTCTTCTCCCATTCAATTGAGATTGGTCACTATAGGAGGACAGGATAGGATGCTGGGTTTGATGGACCATTGGTCTGACTCAGTACAGCACAACTTATGTGCTTATGTTCTTAATATGTTTCATGCATGGTTAGACTCTTTGTTAGTTCTGGGTCACCAGTACATACTTGATTTTAAGAGGAAGATGATCCCCGAGGAGGTTCCGAGTCTTCTCCTGAGCCTGTTTGTATGCCTTCAGAGACAGGCATAAAAATGTGTACATTTTCAGTGTTTCTTGACTGCTTCTTCTTACAATCTCTTTGCCTTTCTTTTGGCAACTCCACTTTCAAAGTGCTGTGAAGATATTGGAGCCGATCCCATGCCCCACGCACACTACCGTGCACACAAGTGTGTTTCACCGCACAGTTTGTTCACACACTATAGGTCTCATGCTGGGTGTGTGCATGGTTTGCACACTCACACATATGTACACCACGTGCTCTGAACAGTAGTTGGAAGGCATGTAATCAGCCACATGGTAGACATGCTACCTATGAGACTATAGGGGAAAGGTAGTGTCCCTGTAGGGAAGACCAATGCAGAAATAACTATGCACTAAAGAGACTATCAGGCCTATTCAGGAAAGTAAAACCTGTCCCTGCTCCCACTCCAATTTCTGTTCTGTGTTCCTCAGACTGGATGTAGACTGATGAGTAGCTTCAGCCACTCTGGCCTATCAGGAACTTGAGTAGAGATGTGCACCAGGGCCGCATGTTATTTTTGTTTTCATTTTTCATTTCTTATTTAAATCTGTTGTTTTTGTTTTCATGAATATCATTTTTTTTGTTTTCATTTTCACTTTCATTTTCCATTGGTTTCAATGGAAAACACATTTTCAGCTGTAAAATTTTTGTTTTTCATTATATTTGACTGAAAATGGGAGGATTTTACCTCCAATGGAAGGCATTAATTGTACCAAATTCCAAAACAATTGCATAAGGGAATCCAATTTTATAAGCAGTTGAATTATATTATTTTGCAAACATCTTCATATACATTCTTAGTTGTAACTTCTTTGCCTCACATTTACTGTAGATGACACTTGGCAGAGTTACACCTCTTCCTATATTTACTTTCTCTGCCAAGTTTCAGAAGGATTGGATAAAGGGTCCTGGTGGTATAAGCAATTAACTTATATATGTATGTCTGACTGTAACATCTTTGTAGTTCAAGCAGTGTACATGAAAATTGGAAGGACTGTATATCACACTTCCATGAACATCTCTGCCAAATATCAGAAAGATGTGATAAACAGTCCCAATTTTATATTCCTGCACAGCATATGCAGAGAAGGAGCCTGTGCCAGGGATTCTCTTATGTGTCACTGTGTTACAAGATCAGTTTGTGATGCCAATTGGTCAGCAGAAATGTCAATCAAATATCCTCATTCTGTGCTCTGTGACAATTCCAACATCTCTCCCACACTTGTTACTGGGAAGTCAGAAGCATCTGTTTAGGAAAGAGCCAATAGAGATTCTATTATGTCCTCTGTCAGTGCTGCAGGATGTGATTGTGATGATAATTGGCCAGCCTGAATGTGTAAACTATGTCTCCTGATTTCTGGGATGCTATCCACAAAGACCCAGTTATGTCCCTTCTATGCCCGCCTGAGGGCTGCCCCCTATGCCCGCTGCAAAGCCACTACCAATTGGTCCTGTAAAGCTGGAAGCATGCAGTAATTGGCCAGTGAATGTGTCTTTCAGTTGGTTGTGTTGCTCTACATCCTCCCTCCTACAGCCTCCCTCCCCCTGCCATGCCAGGTGCCTGCTTCTGACTGGCACTGCATGTGCTGCTATTTATCTGAATAATGGTCTTCAAGAGGACAACTTCAAATGCTTATGAAGTTGGGGCCCTTTATCAAATTGTCCTGTAGTTTGGCAGAGATGACAGGGAAGGCATGTGATCCATTCCTACCAAATGTCCCTGTAAACAGGATGGAATATAAAAATGTTACAGCTGGAAATGTATTTTCATGTTAATGTCTTATATCATCAGGGCCCTTTGTCAAATCTTTCTGAAAAGTGGCAAGAATGTTAAGCTTATGGAGGAATATAATATTCACAGGTCTCATGAAAATTGCATGGAAGATAAAGACGTCACCATGAATGTGTATGGAGCTTTTCTTAAAATCGCAACATTCAATTGCTTCTAAAACTGGTCCCCTTTATAAAATCATTTCAAAAGTTGGTGCACATAGTGCCCTCCATTGGGGGTACAAGCTTCCCAAGGTTCATCAGAATTTAATAAGAAACAAAAAAAGTTATAGCTGGAAATACATTTTTCAGTTTTTTCCCCTTTATTTCAAAAATAAAATGTTTTTGTTTCTATTTTCATTATTATTATTATTATTATTTGTCATTTTCATTATTGCAATAATGATAATGAAAATGACAATTTTCATTATCATTATTGTAATAACAAAAACAACATGCACACCCTAAACTTGAGCTGAGGTAAGTCTGGATGCAGGCAGGGAAGTAGGCCTCGACCTCCAATCTGTTTTAAAATAGGCTCTCTTCCTTCATAGCTCCAGTTAAGCTGACTGCCTGGTACCAGCACTGAATTATTCTCTGGGAACTTTTATACATGCTTTCAACTTCACAGACTTCAAAATCAGCTTTCAGCAACCTCAGGCAGGTGGAGTTTAGACATGCCTCCCACACCAGAAGTCACACAGCCACCATTGAAAACAGCGGCGACAGGCTGTTCTTTTGAAAACAGGACCTGTCAAACTCCAGTATCGAGATTTGACAAATCAGGTTTTCAAAAGAATGCTCAAGCCACATATTACCACTTTCTAGGGGTGTGCACTTTGCTTTGTTATTTTGATAATGAAAATAAAAATTTTGTTTTTCATTTTCGTTAATACAATAAAAACAAAACTGATAATAAAATCAATAATGACTTTAGTTTTTCATTATTCACTTTATTATTGCCTGGTAGAGTGGCAGTTATTTTTGGAGGGAAAATGTGGAGAGGGGAGGAGGGAGCAGTGTTGAGCTCTTTATCTGGGGCTGTGATAGAAAGGGTGAGCGGACAACAAGGACCTGATGGATGTAATCTCTGGCCAATGAGCAGCGCAAGCAGTTCCCAGTCAGCTGCATGGCACTCTGTGATTGGTTCTGGGAGGCAGGAGGCATTGAGCAATCATGGGGGCTCTGGGGAGGGCACTGGCACACTGCAACACTTTATATTGTCAGTCCCAGGCTGTTTGACTCTTGTTCTGTGTTATCTCTTGCTGTTTCAGGTTGCTTTTACAGAACTCTGGGGCTTGCACTAAAAGTCCTCCCCAGCCCTCAGTGCTATACATTATATACGTTACATATCCTTATACCCTTTACACATTTTACCTTTTCCCTTCCCCTGTCTGTCTACCTCTGTACATATATTTTTTATTTATTTTATTTCAATTAATTTTTACTCCGCCCCTCCTGCCACACAGCCCGGGGCAGCTCACAACATATAAAATACTAAAAACAATTTAAAACATTTATAACAATAATAAAATATTAAAACAGGGCTAATCACAACTAATAAAAACAAATCCAAATAGGGCGGGGGGTTAAAAAATCCCTCACCCTCCCCTCCCCTATATAATCTATACCTATATCTCTATATAGAGAGAGATATAGGTATAGATTAGATATTTATAGATTACAGATATAGATAATATAGATTAGATATATCTTATAGTTTTCTCCTTTTACCTTCCCCTGTCTGTCTCCCCCTGTCCATATTAGATATAGATATAGTGTATGTGTGTGTGTGTGTGTGTGTGTGTGTGTGTGTGTGTGTAGGATAGGAATAGGAGTAATGCATAGCATATATAAGGTTATTGATATAGATACTTAGATAGGAATATATTACATACATACTATAGGTTATTAGGTTTAGGTTATATTCTACACATACATATTACATATTGTGCACTACTGCATTCAATTCGTAATGAGAAACAGAGGAAGGAGTTCAGAGAAGTCTGAGGCAGGTGGCTGATGAAAATGGAAACAAAACCGAAAACAAAATTTTCATTGTTGCGCGATACTGAAACCAGTACCAATAACTACACTGATAAAAAAAAATGAAATTTCATTAGTAATAAAAATGAATAACGACAGTTTTGAATAAAAAAAACAAAAAACAAAAATGAATAACAACATGGGTCCCTGGTGCACACCTCTAGCCACTTTTCCCAAAGGTGGCCCAACAACTTCTTGTGCAGGGAGGCACGCCTAAACTTCACCTGCACATGGTTGCTGAAATCAGATTTTGAAGTCCGTGAGATTAAAGGCACAAGGGGTGGCATATAAATGTTAATAATAATAATAATAATAATAATTAATTTATTCAGTCCATTCTATTGATTAGCTGTCCCATAGAGTGTTTACCTAGTAACGACCTGGGGAGGGTGCATAGAGCTGCCGCAGGGCATGCCTTTCCTCAGGTGGGCTTCCCTGCCTCTGGAAAGCAGAGAACATTGTCTGTCTGTGTTTCCTGGTTGGGGGGAGGAAAGGTATCATTTCAGAAGTTGTTAACATTCTGGTGGTGGCAGCAGGAGGACCCAGGAGAGTAAGAAGAGGACGTGGCTGTGTGTCATATGTAGGACTGTGTGTGGAATGTGTTTGTGTGTTTTGAAGTTGTGAGTCTGTACACCTCTGTGGCCCACCTCACACTCATGTTTGGTCCAGCCCATTAGCCAATTTAAAATTGTTATCAAAGCCCCTAAAGCCAAAATGGTGCCCCACCCATACTATATCGGAAAACAAGTTGCCTATTCACATGGAGCTGCCATTGTGATTCCTGTACAATCTTTCCCACTCAAATCTTCCTATAGTGAATGTATCTGAGGAGAAAACATCTGGTAGAGATGTTGCTGTTTCTTTTTCCAGCTATCCCTGGCCACTAGATTCTCTTTCTGAAGTTCAAGCATAAAACAGATTGGCCTTCATACTGCTCTGCATTTCACTAGATCCAATCTAAAAGCTGAACAGGAAATGGACTCATGTGTTCTTTCCCTTTGCTTCCCCTAAGCTGAACTGGGCCTGTTCAGATGCTGCCGAGGATCTGGTCCAAAATCTCCCTAAAGGTTAGGTCCCCTGATCAGGTGACTAATTATAATTTAGACTTCGTTAGCCTTGGTAGCTAGCTTCTAACACTGGAAAGGTTGGTAATTTTCCTGTAAAATTACCTGGCACTCATATTGGCAATCACTTTCACCACCTGTTTTCAAGGGTTGAAATAGTAGACCTTGCAAAGATCAAAACCAGGTGTCTGCTCTTAGGCAGAGGCCAAGGAAAAGGAAAACTCTCAAGTCTATATTCACAAATTTTGAACAAAGACTTTTACAGAACTGTGTAGAGATACATGAATGGAGGGCTCAACCCATGGATGAGCCAAGCTCATAATCAATGCAGCTGAGGAGGAATTACTGCTGTGCAGCGGGCTGTTGGGGGGGAGGGGAGCTGTCCCATGCCACTTCGGAAGAGGGCGCACACGGCCGCATGCTGGGCAGAGGACCTGTTCTTGGTGCAAAAAGCAGCTCTCGCAAGGTGAGAGTTGCAGGCACCATTTTGGTTGACTCGAGCATCGGCGGCACTTGCACTGCAGAGCCCAAGGGTTGATGAAGCTCTCTAGAACCCTTCTGCAGTGAGGCCTTAATAGTGGCCTTCTGGAAAGTAGGAGCTGGGCCATCATGCGGTAGACAGCTCAACTCCCGTCCTGGCTACTAAAAAAAAAAAGAGTGACTCCAAGGCCTAAAGAGGGCCTAGCTGTTGGGGGTCGAGGCGGCGTGTTTCTCCTGTTGACCTTAGGGAGGAGTCCCCACCCAGGCACCACCCTAGATTGGACTCCTGAGCAGTGAGAAGAGTGGAAATCGAGGCTTGCCTACAGTGCATGATCGTGCTCAAGCAGTCTGTCCAGGAGCTGGTAGTGGGACCTCCCATTGTACATCATGTGGAGTGCCCCCCCCCATGGAAAGAACACCCAACTAACTGGCACCACCTGTGAATCTGCTTGACAAACTGGTTGTGTCCACCAGAGCCGCAGCTCATGATGAGTGCCATATGGGGGTGCACCCCCTGCCTATTTTTGTGCATCGCCATGATACAGAATTTTGCAAAGGCGCTGTGAGGCCCTGGCACACAGAGGCCAATAGATTGGGTCAGAATGGAACCTCAGTCCCTGGCCCTCTCAGGTTCAGGTAAGGTCATCTCCCACAGCAGTCAATTCAGCCCCAACACCATTCCATGGGGCTTGTACAAGCTACAGTGTTCAGTCAGCTCAGGTTTGGGTGAAAGTATCTGAATGCAGAAACCACTGTTGTTACTTAGGCATGTGCAGAGTTGGTGGGTGGTTACGTGGATATAGCTGCCCCTATAGGTGCCCACCTTCTCCAAGCAACTTGGGAGAAGTTTTGGAGGGGAGAGTACGTAGATACATTTGCGCTACTCTTCAGTGGCACCACCCCCGACCCAGGAGAAAAAGAAAATTTCAAGCACCCCAAAGCCAACCGTAATTGGGCAAATTGGTTGGTAGCCTATTCAGTATTAATGGGGCTCTTTGTCCAAGTATACCCAGAGCAGGTCTCTGATCTCATTAAATATCTATATATTGTACGGAAGGCTTTTGACACAGGTAATCCTGGGGCATGACTGTGTTATGATGAGGCCTTCCATGGAAGGGCCTTCATCACCCCAGGCCTGCGATGGGATGCTTACACCCAAGATCTGTGGTTAGAATGCCTGAGTAGTGCTTCTAATGCACCTTGTGCTGATAGTGGCCACGCATTAGTGAAGGGTGGGGTAGCCCCGGGATAATGACCCCTTTCCATTGAAGGGGCAGTGTTGGGCCCCGGGAGGTGAGACCTGCTGGGAGTTTAATGACTCTGGGACCTGCTCCCACTCAACATGCTGTTTTCAGGATGTGTTCTTGCACTGCAACAATAATCACACAGCCTACCTCTGCAATAGAGTGCGGCATTCAAACCACAGAAACAAACACCAAGGTCACACCCAAGGAAATTCCCCCACAGGGATGTGCTGGGCCTAGTGGAGGAAAGAGACCCAATTCCAGTGTGATGTGAAGTACTGACTGAGACACTCTGGGACTAGCCAAATCGGAATGCCCTTGATTATGTTAACTGGGGTAAAAATGTTAAAGGGTGGTTGCCTAATCTGAAATTTATTGCAGGCATTGAGCAAGTGGTTCACAACAAGTTGCAGAAGGAGATCAAAGAAGGTAGAGTAGCTGGCCCCTTTTCAGAGCCTCCTATGACTGACCTCCACACGTCCTCCTCGGGGGTAGTGCCGAAGAAGGCTAAGAGTGAATATCACTTCATTCACCACCTCTCGTTCCCAAAGGGGGAGTCGGTGAATGATGCAATCCCTTCTGAGCTATGCTCTGTACGCTAAATGTCTTTTGACATGGCAGTTGAGTGGGCTCATGAGTGTGGCAGTGGTGCCCTATTGACAAAATGCGACATAAAATCTGTGTTCTGCCTTTTTCTGGTTCACCCAGCTGATTTTACGTTGATGGAATTCCAGTTTGGGGGTGAATTCTACGTTGACAAAACCATGCCAACGGGGTGTTCAATCTCCTGTTTGGCTTTCAAAAAGTTTACTTCGCTCCTTGGCTGGTTGACCCAAAAGAGGATGGATTCGCCAAACATCATTCACTATATGGATGGGTTTTTGTTCCTCTGTAGAGCTGGAACTGATGAATACATTGCGCTGCTGCACACTTCTGAAGCACTCGTGGAGGAGTTCGGAATGCCACTTGCCACTGAAAAGACTGTCAGGCTGACGCCTGTGTTGACCTTTTGAGGCATTGAGCTGGACACCGTGAATGCATTGGCTCCCACAGGAAAAGCTTCTAGCTTTACAGGCAACAATTGCTTCTTGCTTGGGGGCAACAAAGGCCACTGTCAGAGAGCTGAAGTCCCTACTTGACTCCCTGAATTTTGCATGTAGAGTGGTGCACCAGGTCAGGCTTTCTTATCGCAGCTATGCCAAGGTACCTGACAACCTCCTACTACATTAGGTTGTCAAAAGAAATGAAGGAGGATTTGCACTGGTGGCCTAAATTCCAATCACACTATAACAAAGTGAATTTCTGGCAGGAAAAGCTGTTGTTGGAAGCTGAGCTGCAGTTGCAATCTGACACAGCTCGGGGCCACAGTTTTGG
Organism: Sphenodon punctatus; assembly: GCA_003113815.1. Lineage (NCBI taxonomy): Eukaryota > Metazoa > Chordata > Lepidosauria > Sphenodontia > Sphenodontidae > Sphenodon > Sphenodon punctatus. The sequence goes on along the minus strand of QEPC01003078.1, from coordinate 1,360,499 downwards.
CCTGTACTTCAGGGGCCGGTGGTACATGGCAGTTTGGCTTGCACACTGGTCGAAGACAGGAATAACCCGGGATCTGAGCTTCCTTGAGTTTTTTCCAATAGTGCTTGCAGTCCATCTCTGGGGTGAGCAATTCAGAATTCAATCTATCCTTCTCTGGTGTGACAACCTTGTGGTTGTGTATATCACAAATTCTTTGTCTTCCAAGTCTTCTAGAGTAATAGGGCTAGTCAGGGATTTTGTACTGCAGTGCTTGAGACTCAATATTGTGTTCATGGTGAGACATGTACCCGGGAATAACAACGGCATACCCGATGCATTATCTCACCTTCAGATGGACTCTTTCAGCCTGTTGACCCTGGAGCCATCCGAGAACCCGAAGGTGCTCCCAGAAGAGATCTGGAGCACTAGATCATAGAATAGTACCTGGATGTCTCAACGTCAACTCAAACTCAACATGGCTAAAACTGAACTCCTTATCTTCCCCCCTCATCCTTCCTCTCCCTCTTCCCTATCGATCCTCATTGAAGGGGTCACCATCCTTCCCGTCCCCCAAGCCCATAGTTTAGGTTTCATCTTTGACTCACCCCTTTCTTTTAAACCCTACATCAACTCTGTTGCCAAATCCTGTCGCTTCTCCCTGCATAAAGTTGCTAAGATTCGCCCTTTTCTCTCTGTCTCCTCTGCCAAAACCCTTGTGCACGCCCATGTCATCTCTTGCCTCAATTACTGTAACCTCCTTCTCACTGGCCTCCCTCGCTCTTACCTTTCTCCCCTTATCTCTGTCCAAAACTCTGCTGCCAGGGTAATCCACCTCGTCTGTCATTTCAAACACATGCAGTCCCTCCTCTCCTCTCTTCACTGGCTCCCCCTTCCTGAACAAATCCTGCACAAGCTCCTAGTCTTCACCTATAAAGCTCTTCACAACCTTGCTCCCCCCTACCTCTCTGCACTAATTTCCCTCCGTACTCCAGTCTGTGAACTCCGCTCCTCCTCTGTCCCCTCTCTTGCCCTTCCATGCCTCCCCTGCTCCCCTAACCACCTTCATCCCTTCTTCCATCTGCCCCCCACACCTGGAACTCCCTCCCTGCCCACATCTGCCTCCCCCCTTCCCTTAGTACCTTCAAATCCCTCCTCAAGACCCACCTCTTCCGCTCTGCTCTCCCCGACTCCTCGATTCCCTCACCTAACTCCTGCTGATACCCTCCATCCAGTACAATCTGTTACCTAAAGTCTGTGTACTCATATCCTCACCACATTGACCAACCAGCCATCATTCTTGATGTAACCAAGTCAAACGCGTGCACCTGGGACTTTGCATCTTCGTGAATGTTACACCCCTTGTTTCTCCCTCTGTTCCCCTTCCTTAGCCTCTCCCCCCCCCCCCACTTTCTCTCAGATTGTAGGCCCTAGGGCAGGGACCGTGTCTATTCAATTAATTTATAAAGTGCCAGGTACATTGCTTGCGCTATATAAATGCTTGCTAATAATAATAGCACCAGGCGGTCCAGGGTTCCATCGCCAGCCATACAAGGGAAGCATATGAAAGGGCATTTTCTGAATTCCAAGCCTTTAGAGCAGAGCAGGGATGGCAAACAGGATTCCCTATTCCAAAGGCTCACATTTTGCAGTTTGCCCTAGATCTACGCAGCAGGGGATTAGCACCAAACACCATAGCCAGTAAATTGTCGGCCCTAACCTTCATGAAGAACCTTGCAGGCCACACACACCCTCAAGCCACACCTTTTTTAGTTGCCGCCTGATAGAGGTTTGGCCCAGGGAGAGTGATAGGCAAGTGGACAGTAGGCTTCCCATTACCCTTGACATACTTACATGGATAGCTGCTATCCTTCTGCAGGTGTGTTATAATAGTTTTGAATCAGTTCTATTGATGCAGTTTCCAAGTTAGCATTTTTCGGGGCATTTAGGGTGGGTGAGTTGGTGTCCGACTCAAAATGGGCATGTCATAGCATGGCAATTGCCAAGTAGGATGTAACCTTCCATGGTGACTCATTGCTTATCCATTTACAACACTCCAAGACTGACCAGCAAGACAGGGGTCACATTGTCAGGTTGCAGTCAGCGGGCTCCCCAGAGCTATGCCTAGTCATGGCTGTGGGTAGGTATGCTGCAGTATACCCTCCGGTGCCCGGAGAGTTTTTCGACGTGCGGATGGCATCTGTCTCACTCGTTTTCAATTCTCAGCAGTCTTCAAGGAGTGCATCAGGAGGCTTGGCTTGGCTTGCCAGTGGAGCGCTTCAGAACCTATTCCTTCCAGATTGGTGTAGCCAGTGTCACAGCTTCCCTTGGTTTGCCCCCCACAAGGGTGCAAAAAATAGGCAGATGGCATTCCGGCACGTTCTGCTCTTACATGCGGAACATTCATTAGTGTCACGTTAAAACATAAGGTTAATAATAGTTTTTTTCTTTCTATGTTCCTCAGCTGGCATCCATGAGGCAACGTAATCTGGTGTGGATAGTGGTCCACAGTATTGTGTACTGGATGGGCAAAGAGGCCTGGAGATCCTACTGGGGATCCCAGCTAGGATTGAGTTCTGCTGCCGAGATTGTTTGGAAAGGAAGGAGCAGAATGCTGTGGGAGAAACTACTGCATCTTCTACATTCAGTGTCCTTGAGCTGGCACCCTGACATCATCATAGTTCATTTAGGAGAGAATAATTTACCTAAAGTTAAGGCAGTTCACTTGTTGTTTAAAATTAAGGATTACTGGCAGACTGCCCATCAGCTCTTCCCCAGCACTCAGTTTATATGGTCTGAAACGTTACATAGGATAGTTTGGCACAATGCACTCTCCCTGGCTGCAGTGGATAAGGCCTGGGGAAAGATTAATACAGAAATGGTCAGAATCATCAGGGCACAAGGAGGGGAGTGCATTAGCCATATGGCAATCCACTTCTCACATCCAGATTTATATGGGGTAGACGGAGTTCACCTATCAAGGCTGGGAGTCGACCTTTATTTGGGAGCAATAAAGGAGAAGTTATAGATGATTTTGTTTTGTTGAGTCTGGGGGTGAGGGGCGGCAGGAGCTAGCAGTTCCTGAGGCAGAAGTTCAGCTAGTTGTTGTTGAGTTTATTTCAATCTAAGGGATCTAAATTGAAGGCATCTCCTTATGAGATGCGGCTGCTGACTACTCAAGAGCAAGGAGCTATACAAGGAAGTCAGCAGCCTGGGGTGGGTGGGAGGGGGATTTATCAGACAGGGAATTGGGTGGTCCCAATAGGATGCTCCCCACCTGCTTCAGGTCACCAGAACAGACCAATACCACCAAGAAAGAGGGTCGTGCAGCCACGGGGTGAAGGAGACTTAGCAGGCAGATGTTCAAGGGTGCGCATGAGAATATAAAAGGCCACCCTCCATTGTTAGTTAAACTGTTAACTGTTTGCCGGACCCGGGAGGGGAAGGTCCCCTCCCCAAACAATACCTGAAAATATTGAATTGGATAAAGAGTGCCGCGTATGAATTCCAACATTTGTGTGAGCGTCTTCTTCCAGAGTGTGGGGACAATTGGAGGAAAGTGATGCTGGTTCTCCAATCTTCTTTCTCCTTCTTCAGTTCTCAGCCAACTCTGGATACCTAGGCTATTCCGAGTCACACTGGTTCTCTCTTTACTGAACTTGTACATCAAGTAAGGGAAACAATTGACCTAAAGTTGGCTAGCACACAACAACTAAACCAGGCACTCAAAATCTGGCCAATAATGGTAAACATTTCAATAGCATCAAAAAGTTGTATCAAAACAGAGGTGTCTCCTTGTTTCAGCAAATGTTGTCAGCCTCTCTGCCTCATTTATCTGCTTGTTCGTACCATATAGTTAACACTTATTTCCATTACATCTGAAATATCTTGTGGACCTTGTTTAAATATGAATTTCAAATGCATAGAACAGTGTTTTGACCACTGAACTTACATCAGGTCTGAAAATCCAAGTGCCCATGAGGTTCAATTCCATGTGCCATGTACAGTGATTTGCGACATTTCAAGAACCACCACCACTGCTGCACTGAAAATGTTGATACTATGGTTATACAGATCAGAAGAGTTCTCATGGAATGGTTAGGTGTTGTGACTTTCACATCCCTACATAACTCCTTATGTCACAGCGCCTACGTCAATCTAAGCAACAGTGCTATGTAGTACTATCTGAACAAATGGGGATTTCAAAGCCTTAAGCAGTGGTGTTGGAGATGTTTTACAAAAGTATGACACACCTTTAACTTTACACCTTTAGCAAGTTTACTGTATTGGAAATAGAGATGTTTCCATATGCATGCAAGGGTTGTTCTTGCTGGTAGATTTTTTCCTCCTACCATTACATCAAAATTTCTCTTACTGATTTGTGTGTTGTTCTTATTCTCTCTCTCTCTCTCTCTCTCTCTCTCTCTCTCTCTCTCACACACACACACACACACACACACACACACACACACATAGACACAGGGAGATTTCTGATGTTACAAAATGTGCACCATTTGCCTCTGCAAGAAACTGCAAGAGGCAAATGCTGCGCAGCTCTTCTCACATCGGAAAATAAAGCTGCAAAGCTCTGCATCCTAGAGGTGTACACCAGAGACCCATATCATTAATAATTTTAATTTTTCATTTTTGTTATTTAAATATTTCATTTTTGTTTTTGTAAATATCAAAATTTTGTTTTAGTTTTTGCTTTTGTTTTCAATTTCCATTGGTTTCAATGGAAAACACATTTGTGACTGTACCTTCCCCCCACCCCCCCGTTATATTTGGATGACATGTGGAGAGATTTTACCTCCAATGGAAGGCATGTGTACCACATTTCAGAAAGACTGGATAAATTAATCCGATTTTATAATCAGTTGAATTATGTTATTTTGCAAAAATCTACATATACATTCCTGACTATAAGATCTTTGTCTCCCATTTATGTGGATAAAAATTGGAGAGATTATACCCCTCCCCAATTTTACTACCAATGCCAACTTTCAGGAGGATTGGATAAGGGGTTCGGGTGGTATAACCAATTAACTTATAAATATATTTCTGACCATAACAACTTCATAGTCCAACCAGAATACATGAAATTTGGCAGGGCTGTATCTCATACTGTCATGATCATCTCTGCTAAATATCAAAAAGATGTGATAAAGGGTCCGAATTTTATACACCTGCACAGCATATGCAGAGAAAGGTCAATGCCAGGGATTCTCTTACTTGTCCCTGTGGTAAAAGATTTGTTTGTGATGCCAATTGGACAGCGAGCATAAATATCAACCAAATATCCTCATTCTGTGCTGTAACCACCCCAAAGTCTCTCCCACATTTGTTGCTGGGAAGTTGGAAGCATCTGTTTAGGAAAGGGCCAATAGAAAGGGCTCTTATGTCCTCTTTCACAGTGCTGCAGGATGTGATTATGATAATAATTGGCCAGCCTGGATGTGTAAACCATGTCTCCTGATTTCTGGGATGCTTTACCAAAGTCCCAGTTATATTCTTTCTATGCCCGTCTCAGAGCCACCCCCAATGCCCACTTCAAAGCCAACATTGATTGGTCCGGTAAATCTGGAAGCATGCAGTAATTGGCCAGGATCATCCACCTAGCCTGTCGCTTTGACCATGTGCACTTGTGCAACCTCTCCTCTCCTCTCTCCACTGGCTCCCTCTTCCTGAGCATATTCTGCACAAGTTCCTTGTCCTCACTTACAAAATTCTTCACAACCTTACTCCCCGCTACCTCTCTGTCCCGATCGCCCTCCAAACCCCTGTTTGAGCACTCTGATCCTCTTCTATCCCCTCCCTCATCCTCCCACACCTCCCCTGCTCCCCCAACTGCCTTCATCACTTCTCCCTTGCTGCCCTGCACACCTGGAACTCCCTCCCTGCCCTCATCCACCTTTCCCCCACCCTCCACACCTTCAAGTCCCTCTTCAAAACCCACCTCTTCCACTCCACCCTCCCCAACTCCTTCTAATCATCCCCACCCAGAATTATCCCCCACCTGTTATCTGTAAACTCCCAATTTACTGTAACCAAGCCAAGAACATTTACCTGAGTTCTCGCATCCTCATGTATGTTGCATCCCTTGTCTCTCCCTCTGTTCCCTCTCTCCTGTCTCCCCTCCCCCCGTCTTTAAATTGTAAGCTCGCCAGCAGGGACTGTCTCTATCTGTTTTTTTGTAAAGCACCAGGTACATCGCTGGTGCTATATAAATGCTTATAATAATAATAATAACAATAATAATAATAATAATAATAATAATAATAATAATAAAAAATTAATTAATTAACAATAATGTGCCAGTCAGTCTTCTGGGTTGCTCCCCATTCTCCCTCCTACAGCCTCCCTCCCCCTGCCATGCAAGGTGCCTGCCTCTGACTGGCACTGCATGCTGCTATTTATCTGAATAATGGTCTTCAAGGGGACAACTTAAATTGCTTATAGAATTGGGGCCCTTTATCAAATTGTCCTGTAGTTTATCTGAGATGACAAGGAAAGTGTGGGATATATTTCTTCCAAATTGTTTGTAAACAGGGTGGAATATAAAAATGTTACATCTGGAAATGAATTTTCAAATTAATGGCTTATAACATCAGGTCCCTTTATCCAATCTTTCTGAAATTTGTCAGGCTTGGTAATCCTGGGGATCGACATACTCTTCCCTTGTTTCATGCAAGCTTATAAGAATATAAAATAGTTGTAGCCAGGAATGTGTATGCATCTTTTCTTAAAATCACAACATTCAATTGCTTATAAAATTGGTTCCCTTTATTTAATCTTTCAGAAATTTGGTACACATAGTGTCCTCCATTGGGGGTACAATATTCCTAAGTTTCATCAGAATTGATTAAGGAAAAAAAATGTCTAGCCAAAAATGCGTTTTTCAGTTTTTCCCCATTATTTCAAAAATGAAACTTTTTTCTTTTTTTATTTTCATTATTATTATTTGTATTTTTTGTTTTGAAAATAACAAAAAAGAAAATGAAAATTTTAATTTTTGTTATCATAATAACAAAAATGAATTGCATACCCCTACTGCAGCCTCTGCATGATGATTGGCACCAAAGCCACATGGTTTTGTTTTCCCACATGAAAAAAGCCACGCAGCATTTGTCTCCCGGAGTTTTTCCCAGGGGCAAATGGTGCATGTTTTGTAACGTTGGAAAGTGCCCTGTACTGTCTCATGTTGTAGCTCTAGTAATCCTCGTGAATTCAAACAGGGCATTGAACTAGATAGGCTTAAGGACCCTTGTAACTCTAAGGTTCTATAATTCACAACAGTCTGGTTATTATTATTTTTTAATGCTGTCTTACAGCAGATGTTCCCATGTTTGTGGCATGTCGCCTTCATTTTAGTGCATTTTTCCTACACTAATAAAGAGTGTATTGCTGCTGTGTTTGTGATCTAAGAAGAAAAATGCCCCACTCCAATGATGGAATTGCTTAGAAATGTTGCAAGAGGACATTTGTATTTGTGTCCCAACCTATTCATTTTTAGCCTTTAATTCTAGTACAGCTCTTTCTGCAGCTGTTTTTTCTAGATTTTTCCTTCCCACCCAAATCCCCCCTCTCGCACATACTACCACCAACCTCTCTTTGGCCTAGATTTTTATTCCTGTTATTATTTGTTGTTTTAACATATTTTCAACTGGTATAAATTGTAGTTTCACTGACTTCAGAGGAGATCCAACAGTGTGTTTCTTTTATTGTTTCCCATCTCCCTCTGAATAATCTTTGATCAACATTGAATTGTCATCAGTTCTTCCCTGTCTCCAACCTACCACTCTGGCTTGGCAGTAGGAAAACAAAAATCAAGATTATCCAACCCAATGTTAATTACCTTGATGGTCACCTCAGTGTTTCCCCAATTTAATCAACATCTGACTTGCTGTAGTGTGTGAGGATTTCGTCTACATGTACAGGACATGTAATTACCTAGGATGGAACTCTACCACCCAAGGCTACCCCATGGAAAATATGGAAGTGGAGACTTGGCTAATTTTATTTGAAACACAGTTCACTGGGAGATTTCTGTTGCTGTTTCTTGCACTTTTATGTTTGCTGTTAATCTTAGACAGTAACAAAAAAGTAACACCCTCACAAGCTTTACAGATGTGAATGGCATAATGCTTTGTTGAAAGCCTAAGTATTTAGGCCTCAATCCAAGGTATGTGCACACATCAAGCACAAGCACAGGTTGTTCACACATACCAAGTGTGAATCGTGTGTGCACCAAGTACAGAATGTGTACGCATACCATATGCTTGTTATGCTTACATCCTACCCTTGGTGCGTGTGCATACCTTGGATTGGCCCCTTAATTCCTCAGAAAAAGGAAACCTAGAACTCGCAGAAACTGTTCTGATGGTGACTATTGCTAAAGTCCTCTTATTGGTTGAATACTATTAGCAATATGTTATTTCTTTCCTGGAACAGAGGGAAATAAAAAAATCATTGGAATCATTGTGTTCTCTGATCAAATGAAAGGAAGTTTTGCATGTTTTTATATTTGTTTCAAATAACAACAACAGCATTACTTGAAGCTCAAGGGTTACTAGCACTAAGTGGGAACAAGCCGACATTTTTAGTCACATGTTAAAGTTCTGGATGTTTCAGTCTTCTGGGTTTACAAGTCCGCAAGTAAGTTCCGGATTCATTTTTCACACACATACTGCCCTGAGGCAGTTCCTGGATGCATTCCTCACACCAACACTGCCCTGAGGCAGCCTAAAGTACCCGCAGCTGTAAACGTGACAGGCTGTCATGGAAACCACATGACCACAACTGCCTGGAGCAAAGCAGTTTACAAGGAGAACCTTACACACAAAAGTTCTGGGAAACATTTCATGCAGAAGTTCAAAAATCCGGATGTTTAAGTTCTGGATGAGTGATTTAGGCACACAGAAAGTTCTGGATGTTACAGCAAACATCCAGGAGAAATGTGTGTCTAAAAACACCCATTGTTGTAAGTGAGCAGACAGGAAGGGGTGAAATGGTGTTCTCTTTCCAGTGAAATCTTTTGTTTCAGCGGGTGCAGAGTTTCCTGCTTTAAACCATGCCAAACTGCTGGCCTTATATTACAAAAAGTCATATTTGTTTTGGGAAACAGACTGTTTGACAAATTGCAAAAGAAAAATAAAGCCAGCAAGACTGGCAGAACTGAGGCTTCTGATGAAGAAATCAATGATTGATTAGATCAGGGACGTTAATATCCCCTAGCTCCACTGAATAAGTGCTACTTATTGCCTTGGCACACTCTGTGGTTACGAGAATGGAACACTCGGTGGTTACAAAATTGTACCAACGTTGATCATACAATAACCTAGTCTGTTGGCTATGACCTGATTCATTTGTATCTGTTGTCTATGGTTTGCCAATCATCTAATGTAAGGAAAAACACATGATTAATTGATTATTATTTTTAAATTCTGTCCAAGACTGGTTAATTTATTCTTGTAGTGTGTGTGATGGATATTGGCACATGAAAGAATAGGACAGAGTCCTCTGATTCTTTAGAGAAAACATAGTTCCTACTGAAATGACTAGGACTCAAACTGGGGCTACAGCCTAGTTATCGCTGGCACTAAACAGCCAGAGAATTGTGCTCAGACACAAAGCTAGTTTTGTATGGACCCTTGTGAAGAAGATGGAATTCCCTCTCTCCTGTTGCACCAGCCATGGCCACCCAGAGTAATTATAGTATATGTGCAGCTTCATCATCTACATATCTGATAGCTATGTCCCTGTATGTGCGGCTGATAATAATTTGTATTTCTGCAGCGGAAGGTTTTTGTGTTTTGTTGTCTGCTTTCATGACAGAATATGGCTGACCAAGCAATAGAGACAATGGGTAAAAAAACATGTGATAGTGGTGCACCCCCAACACAACCCAGACCAGATCAGGACCTCACTGCTGACACAGCTGGGGTCAGTTCAGGCCACCAGCAGCACATGAAAGTGTCCTGGAAAGCCATCCTGCCGCTCAGGCGGCCCAGCTGGGGCAGCAGTTATAGCAGACGTGCCAGCGGCTGGCCCCATCCCTACACTACCCCCAGCCCTTCCCCCCCACACACACCATGATGGGGAGCCATGGAATACCCAATCCGGCCTGGGACATAGCAGGTCAAAACACATATTCTTACTCACTATGCCCCAAGTCAACATCTGGCAGCCATAAACCAAACATGGCAGCAGCCTGGGGGCAAAGTGGTCCACAGCAGGTCTAGCAGGCTGCTGTCCCATCTGGTTTTACCCAGTGGGTGTCTGTCTGCTATAACTATGATACGGATAGTCAGTGCATCTGCATCAGGACCCAAAAGCCTGGGAAGCCCATGAAGCCTGTTACACCTCCAAAGCCTGCCACTGCCCTGACTCTGGACAGAGTTTGAAGGGGCAGGGCCTACCTGAGCAGATGTGGAGTACACCAGACCTCAGAGAACAGGGCCTAGAAACCTACAAGAGCACTAGGTGGGTAGACAGCCCACTCCCATCACTGCCTACCCACAGAGGACTACTAGGCTTCACCTTGCTGCCCTTCCCAGGTGAATTCTGCCTCCCTGCCCCTCCCTCAGTCTTGGAGATCCCCTCTGCCTTACGGCCCCACCACAGCAACCTCTGCTCCAGCAGCCTCACCAAACCAGACTCCCTCTTCCCCTCCCTTCTGCCCCAGGGGAGGCAATCCATCTTCTGCGTCCCAAATTAGCTATCCACTGATGTTTGTAGTATACATAGTACAGACGTATACATTTTATTTGGAAATGTTTCCTAATGACTGACTCCGTACACAGCGCTGTATTCCTGTAAGCAGCCTCCTTAAGGGAATTCAGAGAAAACATTTAAAGCATCCGTTACTGACTATGGCTGCTTCATTAGATTGTACTTGTAAGCTAATAGTGTAATGTTTGAAGTGTAATGTTTGAACCTCACCATAATCTTGTTCAAATCTAATAAAGCCTTTCTAAAATAGTAACATGTAAGGCTGTCTGTAGCTCTCGATTAAGCTTAGCCACATCTCATTCCAGCAAACAAATAAAAGGGTTGAGAAATGTTACTCTATCCTTTATATTATTGCATTTAGATTTTAATAAAATCAGAATATTTCCACCAGGACAAAATAAAATAATTCCCCTGGTTCGTACTAACTCTTTCGCTTCCTAGCTACCTAGAAGAAGCTGGAACAAGCCCTAAGGATGCCTTCAGACATCACAACTGACACTTGTAAACTCCAGAGGTAGCATCATTGCTTTGCCTCTCTTTGCCTTGTAGTGGCATTTTCTAGGAGTGTACAATTCGTTTTTGTTATTATGATAATGACAATGAACATTTTTGTTTCCATTTTCTTTATTGTAATAACAAAAACTAGAAATAATAAGAATGAAAACAAAAACAAATTTCTGTTTTCTAAATAATGGGGGGAAATGAAAAACATATTTCCGGCTATACCTTTTTTGTTTCTTATTCAGTTCTCTTCTGATGAAACTCAGGGAGATTGTACCCCCAATAGAGGGAACTATGTGTACTACATTTCGGAAACATTGAATAAAGGAAACTGATTTTATAAGCAACTGAACATTGTGATTTTAAGAAAAGCTCCATACACACTCCTGGTTGCAACCTCTTTATCTTCCATCTAATTTGCATCAAACTTGGAAATACTATGGAACTTGGAAATACCAAGGTTACCAATCCTGCCAAATTTCAGAAAGATTGGATAAAGAATTTTGATGTTATATAAACTATTAACTTGAAAATCCATTTCTAGCTATAACATCTTTATATTCAATTCTGTTTACAAGACATTCAGTAAAAATGTATCCCACATCATCCCTGTCATCTTGGCCAAACTACAGGACAATTTGATAAAGGGGCCCAATTTCATAAGCAATTTAAGTTGTCCCCTTGAAGACCATTATTCAAATAAACAGCGACACATGCAGTGCCAGTCAGAGGCAGGCACCTGGCATGGCATGGGGAGGAAGGCTGTAGGAGGGAGGATGGGGAACAACCCAACAGGCTGGCAGACACATTCACTGGCCAACTACTATATGTTTCCAGCTTTACAGGACCAATCAGTGGTGGCTTCGAGGTGGACATAAAGCGCGGCCCTGAAGCGGGCATAAAAGGGACATAACTGGGACTTTGGGGATAGCATCCCAGCAACCAGGAGACATGGTTTACACATCCAGGGTGGCCAATTATCATCACAAACAGATCCTGCAGCACTGTGACAGAGGACAAAAGAGAATCTCTATTTAGCAGATATGATCCTGAAGGTGTGAGATACACTTCTGCTAAATGTCATGTACACTGGTTGGACTACAAAGCTGTTACAGTCAGACATACGTTTATACATTTATTCCTTATACCACCATAACCCTTTATCCAATCCTTCTGAAAGTTGGCATAGATAGTAAACTTGGGGAGGGGTATAAACTTGGCAAGTTCCATCCACATTACATGGGAAGTTACAGCCATGAATGTATATTCAGATTTTTGCAAAATAACATAATTCAACTGCTTATAAAATCAAAATCTGATTCCTTTATCCAATTCTCTTAGAATTATCCAATAATCTTATACAATACTCTTGACCAATAGTCTTAGAATTTCTTTGATGGGATGTCCTAGGCCCTTCTCAAATGGGCCACAGTGGGTGGGGGGGATGGATGTGCACCAGTGGCAGGTGGAGGTGGGTGTGCGCTCGTTCCCATGGGTGCACACCCATCTCCACCCACCTCCACCCATTTCCACGCATGTAGCAACCAGCATTGAAGCCCGTTGCTCTGTGCATGGGTAATGGGTGGAGGTGGGTGAAGATGGATTGAGCGCGGGAGTGTGCCGGTGGTGTTCCCATGGGGACCTCCCACCACCGGCAATGACCCATGGTGTTCCTACAGATGCCCCACCCTGACACATGAGTGATGGGGGGGGCAACCATGTGAAAAGGGCCTTAATCTTTCAGAGTAGAACTGGTTCCCAAAACATTTCTGGAGAATTTTAAAATAATTATAGGATCCATAAACTTACAGTCTAATAGAGGAATTAAGGCCCTTACAAATTCAACTATACTCCAAAAAGCATGGGAATTTTAAGTCAACACTCCCCCCTTAGTTCCATCCCATGTAAGCAGTAAGGACAAGACACTGCAGAGTCTCACATATTGTGCTCACTTACAACTTAGGCCAGCCCCAGTCCTTTTCCTTTGCAGGTTGAGGGAAAAACTGAAGCTGGGGACAGCAACTTTTCCCCACTCCAGTATGATGGACTTGATCCCTGTGTAGAAGAAAATTCCATACTCACAAGCTGCTGGTGAAAATTTGTCAGAGTTCTTTATTAATCTCAAAGCGCAAATGAGAGAGAGCAAAACCTGGAGAACATGCAAATCACCAGGCTGGTCTGCCAGAGCAGAAATTACATAAGTATTTTATAGATACCGGTACAAGCAGATAAATACAGGGTGTCAATCAAAAATAACATCATACAAAGAAAGAGGTTACAGCAATTGTTTACATAGGGTGATTTCAGACGTTACGGGCGGGCGGTTCACCACAGTGAACCCCCAGGGGGGGTGAACATCACAACCACGGGCTGGGGTGGAAAAACGACCCAAACAGACGTGACGGGACCTGGACCACGGCCGGGAACCAGGCCGAACCATCACGGACCGGGGCAGCACAACAGACGTGCAGCCGAACCCCCGCCGTGGTCAAAACTCCCAGAAGGCACCGGGCAGGGGCGGGACACAGACATGGCCGCCTGAGGGCAAACGAAGCCAAAAGGCACACAAGGGAACGCCCACACAAGGGAAACGGGAAGGGAGGGGGAAAGAGGGAGAACAAGCTGACAGGCGCCACACACAGCACACGCACACACCCACACAGTGGACCTGCAGCGGGAGATACTGCATGACCACACGCCCGGGCACACACCCACGCACACACCCACACACACACCCCCACACACAAGGGAAAGGTCGGGAAGGGGGGGCAGGGTCGCCCAGAACACAGCACGAGAAACAATGGGAGGGACGAGGGGGGGCACCGCCAAGGGGCAAGGCACAGGCAGCAGCAACCCCTACCCCCATAGCACCCCAGTCCACAGAGGTGCCCCCGCAGCAACAGAGGTAGTCTCGGAGGGGGGGCGGGACCCCCGGAACAAGGCACGATGGGGGCCTGCAATGCACAGCGAGCCTGGCGGAGAGGGTCCAGGAGGAGGAGGAAGGGGTCCCCACAGTCACAGGGGGGCAGATGGAGGGCAGCCAGGTCCGGTGGAGCCCCTCTGCAGGTCCAGCGACACTCCGACACCCCCCACCCGGGGAAGGAAAATGGTCCAGTCCGGGGGGGGCCTAACCCCCAGGTCACACAAGCACCCATGAGGGGGGGTGCAGTCGGTGCCAGGGCCGGTGGGAACGGACCGCTACCTGCACACGGGCGGTGCGGGAGGCCACATGGAGCGCCCCACCCAGCCACCAGGATGGGAAAACAGGGTGGGGGGGCTGGAGGGGGCCCAGGGCCACGGGCGGGGCAGCAGCACCCCACAAAGCAGGTGGGAGCACACCGAGGTGGAGACACCAGGGCGGGAGCAGGCAGCAGGGACCAGGGGCCCCCCCGGACCGGGGCGGGAGCCCACATGGGGGCACGACACCGGGGGGGCTGGGAGGTGATGCAGGTGCACAGGCCGCCTCTGGGGGCCCCCAAGGCCCCAGGGCCCGGGGGCCCAGCCTGGTGAACCAGGTGGGGCCAGTGCAGCAAGCCCCAGCAGTACCCCTGGAAGGACATGTAGTGGGCGATCAGGTAGTAGGCCTCGAAGGGATCAGGCATGGTGAG
>QEPC01003078.1:1321892-1340149 GCA_003113815.1 Sphenodon punctatus | reverse complement strand
AGCAATTGTTTACATAGTCAGCAAGAAGATTCTCAAAACAATATAGCTAGACTTGTTTATATATTAAGGTGCCTGAAACAATCTAATTAATACAAACAGCTGCAAGGTCGTTATTTGCTATCTACTGTGGGAAGGGACAGTGTGAAACTGCTTCTCAACCTTGCTCTGAGACAAAGCCGGGAAAAGAAAATATTTATATCTTGTCAGTAGGCCAAAGTTCATTTCTGTAAAGAATGGTTCTTTACCCGGCATACCTCTGTCTTCCATTTTACTCTGGTTAATGGTAGCTTAATTTCCATAAGGTCCATCAATAAAAATTCCTCCACACCTGTCTACACTGTAGCCACAATTTCTCCTTCATTTATAGCTCCCCGCTCAGGAAGTAGCTCGAGTGCATCTGCTTACTACACAGGTGATTAAGGGCAGGCAAATATTTGTCCTCGTATATCATGCGTAGGAGTGCTATATTGTATTGGAAAGACATTTAGTTGTCTGTAGGCTATCGTCCCTGATTGAGGATTGGTTGCCATTTTTTCCCATCAGGTACAGTCCTTATAAGGGGATCAAGCTACCTGGAGTTCATAAAAACTGTGCTGCCTGAAGAAACCATCTCTCAGGCCTCTCCCCCCATGTATACCCCCAGCACGTGGCTTCCTATACAAACTAGGGATGTGCAAACAGAACCAGGTTCAGATGTTTGGCCATTCAGTGGTTCTGTTCGAACCTTGAGTTTGGATTCGGTATTTGCTTTGGTTGGACTCAGATTGGTCTTTAGTTCGGTGCTATCAGGAACTGAAAATGACATTTGGTTTTTGAAATAAAGGGAAAAAACTGAAAAATATATTTCCACTATAACATTTTTGTTTCTTATTTGATTTTGATGGAATTTGGAGAGATTGTACCCCTGATGAACGGCACTACATGAACTAAAATTAGAAATGATTAGATAAAAGGAACCAATTTCAGAAGCAATTGATTGTTGTGATTTTAAGAAAAGCTCCATACACATTTATGGCTACAACTTCTTTATCTTGCATCCAATGCTCATGAACCTTGTGCATATTACATCCCTCCATATGCTTAAGACTTCTTCCAATTTTCAGAAAGTGTGAATAAAGGGTACCAAGGTTATAAGACATTAACCTGAAAATACATTTCCAGCTGTAACATTTTGATATTCCATTCTGTTTACAGGCTATTTGGCAAGAATGTATCAAATACCTTTCCTGCCCTTTCAGCAAATGTACAGGAGATTTTGATAAAGGGACCCAATTATATAAGCAATTGATGTTGTCCCCGTGAAGATCATTATTCAGATGAATATCAGTCTATTCAGTGCCAGTCAGAGGCAGGCACCCTGCATGGCAGGGGGAGAGAGACTGTAGGAGGAAGGATGTGGAGCAACCCCAAAGACTGACAGACACATTCAATGGCCAAACACATTACTGCAAGCTTCTAGCTTTACAGGACCAATTGGTAGTGGCTTCGAGGTGGGCATAGGGGGCGGCCCTGTGGCGGGCATAAGCAACATAACTGGGACTTCTGAGATAGCATCCCAGCAGTCAGGAGACATAGTTTAAACACATCCAGGCTGGCCAATTATCAATCACATCCTGCAGCACTGAGACAGAGGACATAAGAGAATTTCTATTGACTCTTTCCTAAACAGATGCTTCTGACTTCCCAGAAACAAGTGGGGGAGATATGTTGGGATGGTCCCAGCACAGAATGAGGATATTTGGTTGACATTTCTGTTGGCCAATTTGCATCACAAACCGATCTTATACCACAGTGACATAAGAGAATCCCAGGCATAGGCCCCTTCTCTACATATGTTGTACAGGCATATAAAATTGGGACCCTTTATAATATCTTTCTGATATTTGGCAGAGATGATCATGAAAGTGAAATATATAGTCCTGCCAAATTTCATGTACACTGGTTGGACTACAAAGATGTTATAGTCAGACATACATTTATATGTTAATTGCTTATACCACCAAGACCCTTTTTACAATCCTTCTGAAATTTGGCAAAGTTAGTAAATATGGGAAGGGGTATACACTGGACAAGTGTCATCTATATTAGATGTAAGACAAAGAAGTTACAGCTAAGAATGTATATGTAGAATATTGCAAATTACAATAATGCAACTGCTTCTAAAATCGGATTCCGTTATCCAATTGTTTTGAAACTTGGTACATATAATGCTTTCTATTGGAGGCATAGGCATTCCAGTTGTCAGCTAAATAGCCTAAAAAACAAAAATGTTACAGCCAACAATGTGTTTTCCATTGAAACCAATGGAAATTCAATTCCGAACTCACCGAATGCATTGGAACTGAACGTTCAAATTCAAGTTTGGTTCACACATTCAGTTTGGTTGACCGAACTATTCAAGTTAGGTCCAAACTCCAAACTTCCAAACCGCGTTCGCCCATCCCTAATACAAACACTGATCCCCACCCCTGACTACCCCCCTCCTCCACCTTGTCCATGAATACACATCACCCATCTCTCAGGCTTGTGTCCTTTCCCCATATACTCCCCTCTCAGCAATTAACTGCCCATTACTAACATGACACTTTCAGCCACCCCTTCCTTCCCACAGCCTCGTCTGTGCATACACATCACCCATTTCTCAGCCTTCTTACTCATAAATACTCTTCTAGCAACTTGCTGCCACCTCCCCATACAGACACTTACCCCACTGCCCCGCTATCTCTACTCTTGTCTCCCTGTACACATTCTGCATCCATCAAACTCATTCCCCTCATATACATCCCCCAGAACTCAACTGTCCAGTTCTCCCCAGCTGCACACGTGGCCACTTTGATGTTGTGTTCTGGAAACCTCAATATCAGGGTTTCCGGAATGCAACTTCAAGGAGGTTGCTCAAGGCCACATGAGCTGCTGATTCCTATGACGGGCGGCCACTTCCAGTGCAATAAACGCGCGCTGTGTGGCTTTTCCCAGGCAGCGCGTTCTTCAATGCGCTTCCCTGGCCGTTCATATAAAAGCGGCCCTGGTTTCTAAAGTTACATGAATCTTGTGGACTTGTATACTGTGTGTCTCTTGTTGATCCTTCTGTGTATTCCCCCCTGTTTCCATACTCCTGACCACTCCCTCTCCTTGGTTCCCTTGCCTCTCAGTCTAGTCACATTGTTCTCCGCATTTCCTGGCTGCCCTTCCTAGTTTTCTCCACTTCTCTAGCACCCCCTTGTTAATACCTTGCCTCAAGCCCTCACCTCTGGCACTCCCAGTGTTACCCCTTGGCTTGCAATGCAGTGTGTTGCTCTTGCTCTCCTTTCTCTTCCTCTTCCTGGAACATTGCTTCTGTGGTGACTCAGCTCCCTGTGATGACTTACAGCCCAGGCCTTTGAGCCCAGCCATAGAAGATCTTGAGGGAAACCCTTTCACCCCTTCGTGTCTCTCTGTTCTTATTTATCCTGTGTATCAACTCCCACGCCCTGTTCTTACTTATCCCTTCTTCCCCTCCTTACACCATGGAAGGGTATCAGTATATGAGGGAAGGGTTTGGTTTTTATAAATATAAATATAAATATAAATATAAATATAAATATAAATAGTGTTGTATGTATGTATGTATTTATGTATGTATGTGTATTGTAACATGGTTACAGTTACTCACAGAATCAGTACCCTCTGAGGGGGCTAGAAAAATGGAGCATTAGCCCTTTAAGAGCCTAAAGCAGCAGAGCTAATTAGTCACCTGACTAGCACCTAGTCTGGGACAACGAAAACCCCAGAAGCCAGGAAGTCAAGTGGTGAATCCTATATGTGGTGAATTCTGGGAGAACCAAGACTGGAGCCAGCAGTAGTATGCTGGCAGGAGAGCTGAGAGCTCTAACCAGGAGACTGGACCAGCAGCCCAGCAAACCCAACTGGAAACAGAGCCGGGAAACAGGGTGCAACAAGGTGCAATCAAAGCAGGCTGCTAAGTGAGTTTGGCTTGGGTGGGCTAGCGCTGACTGGGGAGGAAACCCCTGGGAACCCACCAGTTTGTGGGAGAAGCTCCTAACTTGTGTGGACTGGGACTGGTTGTGTGAGGTAAAGGGAGGCCAGTATATTAAGAGCCAACCTGTCCAAGCCAAACTGGGTTCAGACTCCAGGGGCTAAGGTGGAGCTTTCCCCTGTGGCAGCAGCTGTCCTGTGGCAGAAGGCCAACTAATTCCCCATATAGGGTGCTAAAGGAGGATTGCACCCAGGGGGGCCCTGTCACATATAGGTATGTGTATATGATGTATATGTATGTGTAGGATGTAGATGTATACATATTGATAACAATTTCTCCAGTCCAGGCTCCAGGCTTCTCAAAACCCACCTTGGAAAGGTTCTCTCAGCAACTCCAGCTCTTCAGGAGAGTTCTTTGCTTTTTAGAGTCAGGCACAGACAGCAGCGCAGTGGTGGTGACTCCCATGAGGCACAGTGGTGGTGGAGGGAG
This sequence comes from Sphenodon punctatus, assembly GCA_003113815.1. Classification (NCBI taxonomy): domain Eukaryota; kingdom Metazoa; phylum Chordata; class Lepidosauria; order Sphenodontia; family Sphenodontidae; genus Sphenodon; species Sphenodon punctatus. The sequence goes on along the minus strand of QEPC01003078.1, from coordinate 1,335,684 downwards.
AAGCCGGATGCCAGTAGTGCCCCCGGTGCAAACGGGGTTCTGACATGACTTCACTTGCCAATGACAACAAGGCTGAATTTTGATCCCTGTCATTCATGAGTGAAGTCGTGGCAGAACCCTGTTTGCACCAGGGGTATTTCTGGCTTTCGCCTCCTTTCCCCCGCTGTATCTTTGCCTCGTGGGAGCACCGCCACCGTGCCACCATCAGGTGTGAATGCGGTATGGCTTTCTGTTCAGCTTTCTGCTTCTTATACAGTCAGAGTGGGCAGAGATGTCCCTCTGGTCTCTCAGACCTTAAAGGGCCAGTAACTTCCCACTCTCCACTTTGTCACTGCTTGGGTTTTAAGATTCCTACAACACTGGCTCTGCAAAGCCCTTAGCTAACTCACAGCCCAGCCTGCCCAGTCCTCAGGCTGGTGTTTGCTGCTCTCTTAAATGCGCAGCAGCCCCATCAGAATACGCCCAGCCACAGTACTCATTTGCATAACAGTAGCATAAATTAGGAGACGTATTTCATTTTTACATTTTTTTAAACCTGTACGCATGACAGGGTGGAACAGCTGGGGCTACTGTCCCTTTAAGACTGTGGCTCTAAGCCTAGCTGGACAGGCAGAGTGCACATATCCTAGCTTAAGCTAGAGAAGCCAGGAGCCAGGAAGAATAAGGCAGATGGAGAATGAGCAGGTGTGGCTCTGAAGAGGAGAACAGAGCAGAAGCCTGAGCACTGGGACAGTAGCTAGAAGGACACTGGAACCATGCTGAGAAGCAGGAAGTGGGGCTTGGGTGGAGAAACCCCTGGCTACATTGTAGGACTGCCTAAAGGAGATGATGAGTCTGCAGGAACCAGGGACTTCTGCTCCATACTTATACATAGAGCCCAAGAAGGCTAATCTCTATGTTTGGGAGGCAAACCCTAGAGTCTCACCTTTTAGTAGGAGAAGCCCCTAATGTGTGGACTGGGATGGCTATAGGGGTGGTGGAAGCCAGACTCAAAAACACCCCAGAGTTTTCCTGTCAAGTTCCAGGTCGTGAACTGGCTGACAGCCTCAATTGTAGCAGATGGGCCCAAGCTAATCCCTCCAAGTGCTCACAGGAGTAGGGCCCTCTGTCACACTGTAGATTTTTAAAATGTATTATGGATGTTAAAATATTCTTTATCAAAAATTGTTTCCATAAATGAATGTTTCTACTCAAATTATTATAAAAGCATTTCTTACAAATCCACACTTTAAAGTATCTGCATGCATTAAAAAAGCAGCATCAGCCTTATGACAAATTAGGATCATATCTCTGCTAATTGCATTTGTCTTCTAACAAGATAAATAACAAGCTATGAACTTTAGAATGTACATAAAGTTACGCTTAATGTACACAAAGTTAGGTACACTGATTACATGTTTAGGTCATCCATTCCTTTCATGATAAAGAATGGTAGAGGGGTACACCAGGGGCCCATGTCATTTTTTTGTTTTATTTTTTCATTTTCATTATTTAAATCTGTCGTTTTTGTTTTCATAAATATCAAATGGCGTTTTTGTTTTTGCTTTCATTTTTGTTTTCCATTGGTTTCAATGGAAAATACATTTATGGCTGTAACTTTTTTTTTCATTATATTTGGCTGTACCTTGGAGTAATTATACCTCCAATGGAAGGCATTATGTCTACCAAATTCCAAAAGAATTGGATAAAGGAATCCAATTTTAGAAGCAGTTGAATTAATTTATTTTGAGGTTTTACTTGGCACGTCTCAGTTACAACTAATTCCAGTCACTAAACATATTAATACAATAGTTCCAGAAAGATTAACTAATTGAATAAAAATATAAAAATATAAATATAATAATATAAGTATATAAATATAAATATAAAAATAAAATATATAAATAATAAACATAAGGGATGAGCATACATGCCAACTTGCTATTGACCCACTTGGACCAATATACCTATACCAAGGTCAAGAGTGACCCAAAACACCAAATACGATAAAATCTCTCATACTTCCCCTGTTGTAATAGAATCAACTAGGGACTGTGTGATTTGCCCACAACTCACTCCTTGCCTTAATGGCGAGCCATACGTAGGCGTATGGAGCTTTTCTTAAAATCACAACATTCAATTGCTTCTAAAATCTGTTTCCTTTATCAAATAGTTTCAGAAATTGGTACACGTAATACCCTCCATTGGTTGTACAAGCACCCCAAATGTCATCACAATTGAATAAGATACAAAAACGTTATAGCCATAAATACATTTTTCAGTATTTCCCCTTTATTTCAAAAACAAAATGTCATTTTTGTTTCTATTTTTGTTATTATTATTTGTCATTTTCGTTATTGTAATAATGAAAACAACATGCACACCCCTAAAGAATGGTAAGGAAAAGAGTCTTTGTGGATTGTCTAATATTTTGTCTTGAAAATATATCCCTTATTTCCATTAAATATCATTAAACATAAACTATTTGAATAATTTTCTTCTAAAATAAATTAGATCAATTATCACACTTGTGAAGCTATATAGGTTAGAATCCATCTATTTGTACTAAGAACAGAATTGTCTTTGTGTAGAAGTCATCATATATTTTTAGATAAGCACTTGTGAAGCACTCACAGCATCACTGCTCTTCTTGCATGGTACACCCAGTAAGCTCTCCCCTCCCCACTCCATAAACATTGGGCATAAACAGACAGACAGAAGCTCCATATATGCCCGGGTGCGGCGGCGGCGGGTGGTCCGGCGGCCTCAGCGCCGGCTGTGGCTGCTGGCGTCAGAGACACTCTAGGCCTTCCGGGGAACTTCCGGGTTTCCCAAGAAGGCCTAGAGAGTCTCTGAAGCCGGCAGCCACAGCCGGCGCTGAGGCCGCCAGACCGCCCGCCGCCGCCGCACCTGGAGCTCCGCAAGGTAAGCAAGCGCACTGAACTTTAGTAGGGGTGATCCCTGGGGGGTTGAGGGGGTTAAACACCCCCCCCAGGGATCGGGTCATACTTACCGGTGGCTGCAGGGACGCTGCGGCCGCTGGTGCTGGGGGGTGGGCTCGCCTCTGAGTCTTTTTTTAAACAAAAATCCAGGCTGGGCAGGGTGGGTGGGGGGTGTCCCCCCTTCCACCCGCGCAGCCTGGGAGGGGGAGGTGGAGGGAATTAATTTATTTCATTGATTTCAATGGGGACACAGCGCCCCATTGAAATCAATGAAATAAATCCGGTACCGGTATACCGGATTTAATCCGGGAATCCGGTTTTCAGAGAACCGGTAACCGGTAAATCCGGTAGCCGGTAATGGGCCCGGGGTCCCACCTCTAGTAGCCACGTTCAGCAGAGTAGAGTTGTTGACAGCTTCCTAGAGCATCACTAGAGCAAGCCACAGCTCTACAGTGGGGAGGGGACCACTGCACAGGTAGACCGTCCACCATCAGTGTGTCTAATGTGGTCCCAGGCAGTGATCATAAATAGAAACAGCAGAGGTGGGACCACAGAGCAACCCCAGGCTCTGTCAGGCTCCTTGTATGTCTGAAAAATCCAATGAGGTGGGTATGACCTGGAAATCAACCCCAGTGCCCTTCTTCTCAGCCAGGCTCCCAGGACCCAAGAGTGAGAAACAGTTCCCCTCTCAGCAACAGCAAGGTTGATAGTGCTAGAGGGAGGTGAGCAGACCTGCCCATGACCACTGACAGTTGCTGGAGGGAGTAGAGCCAGTCCCAGAGCCACACACACACCTCTAGCCTTGGGGTGGGGGCTGGGTAAGACCATTCTAGCTCTTCCCCCTCTCCCAGAAGCTAAAATGACAGCACCCCAGGCAGCGAAGGGAAGGAGGGAGGGTAGCACAGCTCAGAGTCTCAGCCCAAGCCTAGCAAGAAAAGCAAGAAAAGCCAGTAGTGACAGAAGCAGGCATAAGCAACTCGTGGGTGTCACGTAGGGATAGGTAAGAGGGAAAAGGGAACAGGGGCGAGGGGTGACCCCACACCCGGAAGACCCACCACACCGGTATATACAAGGGCAACTAGAGGCAACTATCCTTATCGCACGTACCTAGCTCGGTAAGGCTAGGGTCCCTCAGGGTGGAAGGTGGACTTTCCCTCAGTATTAGAAGGCAACCCTTTTCATCATTGGGACAAGGCAAAAGGATAGCAGTTTGCCTCAGAAAACCAAGACGTAGATACACTGGGGAAATCCACACACTCTGGGAACTACTCAGGACCCTGGGCACCGTGTGGCAATGTGGGGGAAATAAGGGGGAAAGGAAAGGCTCCAGGGAGGGGGGAAAGGAGAGGGGGGAGAGGGAACGAGGATCTAGGTAAGTGGGGGGAGCTGGACTTTCTCTCAAAGGGTATGTGGCAGGGAGGTAGGGGAGAAGGGGAAACGACAAGGCACTGGATAAAGGACACAGGTAACCCCCAAAATAAAGATCACTCCTCACACACACTAGACACAATATAGGGGATAACGACACACCTGATACTCACTCTCACACCTCTCACGCAACCAGGAAGGGGAACACAAGGATCATACGTTCTATCTGCCACAGCAATAGGTAAAGGATCGCCAAGGCAAGGGGCCAGTCTCTCAAGAATGATTACCGGCGGGGAAGTCAGGCCCCGCCGGCAGTTTATATAACCCCTTCCCTCAACCATGCCCTGCTTGCTTGGGGCGGGGCCCTGCTGTTTCCCCGCCACACTTGACGCCGCTCTGGGGCCCCTGGGGGCGTGGCCAGCAGCACGCTTCCCTGCTACGTGGCCCCGCCCCCTCGCATCCCCTGCACCTGCCTTGCTCCTCCCCCTAAGCCTCCGAGGCAGGCCCACCTTCGAGTCAGTGGCCCCGCTGCGCCAGAGCCCCCTGCTAGAGAAGCGGGCGACCTTACAGTGGTGGGCATGTGACCCCCACATTTTCAGAAGTCCTATAGAATCCCTTCCCAGTCTCCACTCCTTCCCCCCCTCGACAGTTACCAGTTGCCTGTGGTGGCAGTAGCATACACACTCACACGGGAACCAAGATTATTTTTTATTATTATTATTAGCAAGCATTTATATAGCGCAAGCAATGTACCTGGTGCTTTTAAAAGTAATTGAATAGACACGTTCCCTGCCCTAGGGCTTATAATCTGAGAGTTGAGGTGGGGGGAGAAGAAGAAAGGGGAACAGAGGGAGATACAAGGGGTGTAACAGTCACGAAGATGTAAGGTTACATCAAGTATGATAACTGGCTGGTCCTTGTGGTGAGGATATGAGTACACAGACCTTAGGTAACAGATTGTACTGGATGGAGTGTATCATCAGGAGTTAGGTGAGGGGAGTGAGGAGTCGGGGAGGGCAGAGCGGAAGAGGTGGGTCTAGAGGAGGGATTTGAAGGTACGAAGGGAGGGGACGAGGTGGATGTGGGCATGGAGGGAGTTCCAGGTGTGGGGGGCAGCTAGGGAGAAGGGACGAAGGTGGTTAGGGGAGAATGGGAGGCATGGGAGGGTGAGAGAGGGGCACCGCGCACTGGGGAGGGAGAAGGTGGGGGACTCTGATCCAGCAGAAGTTTCCTTTATTTGAACAAGCCCCTCAAAGGCCCCAGACTGCCCCACCCCCCATTTATTCACCTCCTGCTCAGCGTACATTGTCCCTCCCTGTACCCCTCTACCCCCACATGCTGTTCTCCAGAACCAGCATACAGGTGCCAGTCTGGGTAGCAGGGTGAGGGGGAGCTCATTTATCTCCATAGGATAACATGGGAAATGCAAAATGTCATAGCCTTAAAACTACACAACGGGCTTTCACAATCTAAACGGGAATAGACTAAAATGCACATTTGAATTTTCTGAGCCCTCTACACCTGCTGATGAATAACTTTAAACACACTTTTCTGCATCAAAAAAACTGATGGCAAAAACAGAAACAACAGTTGTACCTCAATTTTTCAAACTGGCATAACTCATCCATTTTTCAATTTATCTGGCTGAAATTTGGACAGTTTCTATCCCACAGATAAGTGGTTCTTCCTGAAAAATTTCACACTGATAGGATAAACATCTCAATTTTATAATAAGTAGAATTGTCTTGATTTTAACAGAGAGTGCAACTCCCATTTATTTATTTATTTATTTATATTAAAACATTTTAACCTTTAACTCTATTAACAGAGAGTGCAACTCACCTTTAACTCTAGGTCCACTCCCACGAGTCTGTAATATTCAAGAGATCTGGAGATGAACACCAGAAAAAGCTCTTCTATAATAATTTTTTCTCCCCGCCCCCCAATTGAGGAATGCTTCAAAGAAGAGTCTGAATGCTAATGACGGTGTTAGCAACGAAGCTCTCAATGTGTTCTATAATTCATTTTTAAGAACAAGAGTTATAGCTCACTTCCTGAAGAGCAGTAAAATGTTTTTCTTTATACTTCTGATTAATTTTATTTAACTCTGATGGCAATCATGTCTTCTATTTGCTCATCAGTATCTGCAGAATAACTATCCTATGCCATCATTGTAAATAAAAAGGAAGACATTGTTCTATTTGATTATTTTAAAATTTGGGGAAATTTAGGTTTAGTCAAAAGAGGAAATTACATAATGGGAGGCAAATTCATTTTTCATATTCTCTCCTGTTCTTGGCTTTGTTAATAAAAATGTGAAGAAGTATAGAACATCAACAGATAGTTACTATGACATGTACATTGCAATTGTAACACTTAAGAACGCAAAAGCTAAAGCTGACTTCTGTGTACTGGAAAACTCACACATTGACATCCAATGTTATTCTCATATGTGTTCTAGGGGATGTATTCTCCCTTACGTGTAGTATTTCAGATGCAAATTGTTTCTCAAGGCAGTCTTTACTAGTACTGAGAAAAGAGCAAGTGTTCCCTCCCATGAAGAAATACCTACCTTTCAAGAGCTCTTGCAACACTTCGTCGATATTTCCCCACCGGTCAGTGTTTCCAAGCTTCCACCACTGCAAGATCGGTGCCAGCAATTTTCCATCATTGTTATCACTGTCCTGGATTTTTCAGGACTTTTGGGGGCATACTGTTCATGATTTTTCCAGCCCATCCTGCATTCTTCAGGACTGTCCTTTTGCATCAATTGCCAGCACTCTGTCATTGCTTAGCCTGTATATAACACATAAGCTGCTAAACATAGTTGGTAGTAGTTCAATTCATGTTGCATTCAACCAGTAAAAAATAAAATTGTGAAAATGCCTGTATGTTTCCTCATTGCGCGAATGGAGGGGAATCACCTGTGTCTGATGGAAACAGCATGTGGTGTGATTTGGCCATGGCTGTGTCTGTTCTGCGGCCTGGACCGTGTCCACCGTGGCTTCCTGATCCAGGTCAGGTTGCCACTGTGCAGCCATCAGTACTGTTTTTACTCACTGAAAAATTATATGACTTTAGGGGGGGAAGTAAGAAATAAGAGACTATGAAATATACATGAATTGTAAGCCACCCTGAGCCTCTACCGGAAATTTAAATAAAATAAATAAATAAATAAATAAAATAAAGTATGAGCTTTGGTTTGAGCACCATACAGAAATTTCCCTTAGTCCTTTTTCTTGTTAAGGAACAGGCAAAGAAGAAATATAATGAAGTTTATCTGCATGTTGCCCAATTCTATATAATGATGGTAAAAGAATATCTTAGGATTTTGGAGTGAATATCCCCATAGTATTTTTTCAAATCTTATGGATATGGCATAGAAAAATGATCTAGAGAACAAACTAAAAAGGAAAATCTAATCCTCTAGCTGTTGAAGAAGAAGGCAAATACTGAGTTCATTTTTCACCTTTGAGCAGGAAACCGGTGCTATTCCACCACTGTAATAAACGGATACTTTCTAGTTCCATACTGGAACTCTAATAGTTATTGAATATTTTTAACCTCTTAATTATAATACAAGATAAGCTTCTTGCATTACTGAATGGTAATTAGAACTCAGATTTCCCAGTGATAGGTGCCTATCAGAAGCAATAAGCATACAAATATGCAGTAGAATATCTACATATGAGAAAGATGTGTTCTATCAGACTGCCATATTTTCAAGTAAACTGAAGGTGACATTGCAGCTGTTCTGCAGGACATACTGTTTTTATCTGAGCAATTGTGAGGCTTTCTAAGTAATAAACTGGTAACTGGTTCTTGTTGGGATTTACTGGTGACATGACAGATTTATATCTTGAAACAGATGTTCCTTGTTCTTTAATAGCTGTGAAAGCGCTATGGATACCGTAAAATTGCAAAATTATCTGCACATAGTGGAAATAGTCTCTTATTATTGGAAATTGGCACAAAGTAAGTGATCTTTGTTCATTTTAATATGCAGGGGCTGATATAAATTGCTCTCACTTTGGAAAGTTTCACTCAGAAAAGAATGTTTTCAGAGACACAATGCTCAAGCTAATAATTTCTTCCTACCCTTTTCCACCTTTTCCCTTTTGTGAACTCAATCTGAATCCACTCTGAAAAAAGATAGAGGTTAAACAGTTCCTCTACCAATAGTGATGTGCGAACATACCGGAGTTCAGATGTTCGGACGTTCGGTCCGAAAACTTACTTGGGTTTGGTCCTGCAGAGTTCAGACCCGCCCCCCCAAATGTTCAGAAAGTAAGGCTGTGGCAGAGGGGTGCCCGTGGGGGCATGGGCCCCATGGCAGGCCATCGGAGACACAGCAGCAGCAGCAGCAGCAGCAGCAGCAGAGACCGGGAAGGCTTGGGTCTTAGCACCTCGGATTGCCCAGGTAGGCAGGCTCAGCGCTTGGCCCCCAGGGGGTACCCGTGGGTGCATGGCTGGCCACCAGAGACCCAGCAGCGGCAGAAGCATCAGAGACCGGGCGTTGCAGACTACCAGGCATCAGTGAAGCAGCGGCTGAGGCCTGGCCAGGGCTTGGTGGCTGACACCCCTACTTGTCCGGGCGTTGCAGGCTGGCATCGTACTCGACCAATCTCAAAAAGCTCTACTGCAAATTGGGTAAGCCTTGCCCGGTGGGGAATCTTGTGGAGATCCAGCCCACGTCCGCCAGCGCACTCATCTGAGCTATGCCCATCTACAAGAGGGAGGAGAAAATGGCTGACGTGTAATACCTGCAGCAGCTGCAGCAGACATTAGATTTCCAGGGCACAGTAATTGTAGTTGGCACCACTACTTTGCAGGACTTTACAGGCTGGCTGGCATCAGTGGAGCAACGGCAGAGGCCCAGTTAGGGTTCTGTGGCTGGCACCATACTTGGCCAGATGTTGCAGGCTGGCTGGCATCGGTGGAGCATTTTCAGACAGTGAAGTGAAACGACAGCCCTCCCTGCCTGGGACATAGGCCCCAGAACCCTGACGGTGGGTCTTGGGACTTGAGTGACAGCTTCTGGATGAAGTGGAATGACAGCCCTGCCTGCCTGGAATGTAGGCTGGCTGGCATCAGTGGAGCATTGGCAACAGTGAAGTCGAATGACAGCCCTCCCTGCCTGGAACGTAGGCCCCATAACCCTGATGGTGGGTCCTGGAGTTGGAGTGGTTGTTTCTTGATGCGGTGACATGATGACTCCCAGTGAGCGGAATGATGGCCCCAGAATCCTGACGGTGGGTCCTGGGACTAGAGTGGCAGCTTCTGGATGACGTGGATGAACAGCCTTCCCTGCCTGGAATGTAGGCCCCAGAACCCTGATGGTGGGTTTATATTTTTGTTATAGTTTTAGTATTTTGTGTGTGTATGTGTGTGTATGCACACGCGTACGCACACTTACAAATATAAGCAGTGTCAATGCAATTTTTACTGCATAACCTTACAAATGTTTTTCAGACCTGATCTATAGGGATGTGCGAACGCGGTTCGGAAGTTCAGAGTTTGGTCCAAACTCGGGGTGTTTGGCCCATTTGCGAACACCCCAAATATGAACCGTCCCCGGCCCGAACCGGCTGAACAAAGTTTGGGTTCCGAACCCATTCAGGCAGGGGAAAGGGACAGGGAGGAACCAGGTTTTCCCTCCCCACTCCAAACTGCGTGGGTGGAAGGGATTCTGGGGAGCATCTCCCTCTCCACCCTGCCCAGCCTCGTAAAAAAAAATAAAAAATTAACCCCCCCACCCCAGGGATCACCCTACCTGGTGGTGCTGGGACTCCGGTCCTGGATCTGGCGGCAGCGGGTCCAGCGGTGGGTCCAGCGATGGTGGTGGCACTCTGGAGCACTTCAGGCCACTACTAGGCCTTCTGGGTCAAACCAGAAGGCCTAGTAGCAGCCTGAAGTGCTCCGGAGTGCCGCTGCCGCTGGACCCGCTGCCACTACAACTACTGTACCTGGGGCCAGAGCCCTGGCACCACCAGGTAGGTCAGGCTTCAAGTTTGACAGCAGCGGTGGGTCCAGTAGCGGCGGCACTCCGGAGCACTTCAGGCCGCTACTAGGCCTTCCGGTTTGACCCGGAAGGCCTAGTAGCAGCTTGAAGTGGTCCAGAGCACCACCGGATCTGCCGCCAAACCCGACCCTGTTGGACCTGGGGCTGGAGCCCTGACACCACCAGGTAGGGTGATCCCTAGGGTGGGGGTGTTAAAAAAAAAAAAAATGTACATGGCTGGGTAGGGTGGGGTGGAGGTGCTCCCCAGTGCCCTTTCCACCTACGCAGCCTGGAGGGGGGAGGGAAAACAGGGGCCCCCCACCCGAACAGGCTGAACCCAAATGGTTTCGGGTTTGGCTGAACACCGAACAGGCCGAACACCGAACCCCCCAGTGTTCACACATCCCTACTGATCTACATTTGAGAGGATATTTCATTTTTCAGTGCTGATTGGGTTTCTTCACTGAAAATGCCGTTTGTAGTGGTAGATTTGTACAGTTGGTACATTTCTGGTATGAACTGGATTGAGACCACAGTATTACGATCCACACTGACCTCAGGAGATAGTGCAAGATATAAATCTTAGAGATGTGCGGACAGGTTGCAGTTTGGGTTCGGCCATTCGGTTTGATTCATACATTCAATTCGGACTTTTGGGTCGTTCACCGAGTGCGGTTTCAGTCATTCGGTCCGGTCGTGTTCGGATCGGTTCAGGCGTTCAGAAAAAGTATCGCAAGAGCGCATGATCGCACTGGAAACCGGAAATTCAAGTGAGTGCAGAGCTGTGTGGTGAGAGAGTGTGTGTTTGGCTGGGTGGTTGTTTGGTTCATGTGTTTTGGCTGTTTGTGTTTGGTTTGGCTGTGTTGTTTGGCTGGTTGGTGAGTGTTAGTGTGTGGTCAGTGACTGTGTGGTGTGTGGTGGTTTTGGTTGGCTTTGCTGTGTATTGTTTTTTTTTTAATGAGGAAGGCTGTTGTGCTGATGCCACAGCTGGGGGCCAACGTAGTGCTCTCAGAGGAGGAGGAAAAAGCGGTCGCTGCCCCTGGACCTTTGGTGGTGGTGGCCAGATCCTCGGATGAAGAGCAAGTGGTGGGCACAGGAGGTGCTGCCAGGTTTTTAAACTTTTTTTACTTTGAGGACAAGAAAGGCTCTATCCGTTAGAGCGAGCTCACTGGCATGCGGTGGGTGCGTGGGTGGTGGGCATCAGTCAGGCACAAACAGTGGGCATCAGCGGGTAGCAGAGGATGTCGGCCACAGAGAGAGAGAGTACTGTAGTGTGGGGGGCTCTTTCAGCAGTCAGGCATGAGCATGAGCAGCACCCCCACCCAAACATGTGCCAGACTAGCAAGGGTCTCCACTCTCCAGTTGTCATCCCATTCCCTACGCACCCCCAAATAAGGCCAGGATTTGAACGTGCCAGCCAGGGCCTTTCTAGTTGCAATCCCTAGCATCCCCTAGCACCCCAAGGAGGGCAGGATTTGCACGTGCCAGCCAGGGCCTTTCTAGTTGCAATCCCTAGCATCCCCTAGCACCCCAAGGAGGGCAGGATTTGCACGTGCCAGCAAGGGTACTTCAAGTTGCCATTGCTACTAGCACCCCAAAGAGGGCAGGATTTGTACATGCCAGCAAGGGACTCATCCCTCCGCAGCACCCCCAGGGAGGGCAGAACTTACATGTGCCATCCAGGGCCTTTCTAGTTGCAATCCCTAGCATCCCCTAGTGCCCCAAGGAGGGCAGGATTTGCACATGCCAGTCAGGGTCACATCTCCTGTTGCCATCCCTAGCACCCCAAGGAGGAAGGACTAGAGGCATCATCATAAATGTATGATATTACTTTGGTGTTCTTAATGTGTTCCCATTTCAGAGAGGAATCGGATGCCGGCCCCAGCACTGGTGCCAGGATAAGGAAGACCCCTAGGTGGAGGTCGCCAGTGACACCCCCAGACATTTGACAGAGAAGGTCAGATGCCTGGAGGTTTTATTAGATGGGCAACGGAATTGCCATATGCAAGGTAAGGCACGGGGCCTGGAACAACAGGGAATGGATTGCCCTATGACCTGTTAGGAATGGAAGTCCCCTGCAGAGATAGATTGGTCACTCAGTCCACCCACTTGTGGAGACAGAATGCAGGCAGAACTTGAGAGACCATTGGTCTGACACAGTATGGCACTTCTTATGTTCCTATCTTTTTATGCTCTTTAGTTCTGTGGCAAAAGAATCAGGAGGCAGAAAGTGGGGACCACATCGGTACTTATTACTCATATTGAAAAGCTCCACGGCCTGAAGGTGAGGCAGCAGGAGGACTCTGGCATGGCCGTGGAGCCTCAGCTCAGCACCAGAAGAAGGAGGGGAAGGCAACCCGGAAGCGCCGGCATGTAAACCCTTCCCCCTCCTCCAGTCCCTATGTGGAGTCCCCCGGGCCCCGGGAGTCTGCTGTGGCCAAGGCCTTTCAGGCTGAACTTGAGAGGCCTGGCCGCCAAATTATGACGGGCATACGCTGCCTGGAGAATCACCTAATGGAATAGTTCCAGGCACTCAAGGTGGAGAAAAAGAAGGTGGAGGCGTACGCCCAGTACATCTCCGCTGAGATTGAATGCCTGGAACTGTACCAACAGGTAGTCTCCAGGTGGCATCAGGACATGGAAGGGGCCGTGGACTTTGCCGTCTCCCATGACTACGAGATGGAAGAGGATCAGGTGGCCGCACCTCAGTCCTGTGCTGTGCCCCAATGCCGTCTGCCTTTTCCCCAAGTCCCGGGGGACAGGCCCAGAGACTAATAGTTTCCTTTATATGTTTCCTTTAAATTTGTGGTTTTGATTTCATAATGTTGTTGTTGTTGTTGTTTAAATAGTTTTAATAAAAGTTGTTATATTTGTTGTTACGTGCTTCATTTGACCCATCCAATCTTTTATCCCTATGTACTGAAGTTCTGGAAGGCAGATGGCAGAATCTCATACAGCTTGTTGATCCCTACCAGCAGTATCTGGCAGGCTCCACATGTAGCGTAGTTAAGGTATTAACCCAAAGATGTGCCAGACAGCAGCATGGTCTCAACTTGCAGACAGCTTCCCAGGAGGGGCAGGGCTTGTGTCTGTGTGGGTGTGCCAGAGAGAAAGAGAGACAGGCTCCTTGGCTGCGGGCAGTGGGTGCTGATGGTTAGACAGTCGGTTGCTGGTACAGAACCCTTTGCACAGACAGCATTTTTATGGGCCCGGTGGGTGGGGGCCTTTGGCAGCAGCAGGTTGGCAGGGTACAGAACCCTTTACACAGACAGAATATAGACCTGAGGGGTGGAGGCCTTTAGAGCAGCAAACATGGGTTGCCAGGGCAGGCAGGGAGCATGGCATGAGCGGCATTTAGGCAGGATTTGAGCTTGGCAACCTGGGTAGGCAGGCAGGCAGTCATGGCAGCTTGGCATGAGAGGCAGGCAGGCAGGTGGGCTGAGGCAAGCTTTGAGCTGGCCTTGGCACAGACCTCCTATAGGTCTGGGTGCCATTGGCACTA
>QEPC01003078.1:1287811-1302864 GCA_003113815.1 Sphenodon punctatus | reverse complement strand
GATTTTTAATCCCCCACCTGTATATTTATTTTTATACCACCCTGTCTTATTGATATGTTTTATAATTGTATTTTAAATGTTTTAAATGGCTTTTATTGTTGTTAACCGCCCCGAGCTGCTGTGCAGGATGGGGCGGTATAAAAATCTACTAAATAAATAAATAAGTACCAAAGCCTGAACATATACCAGGAGTTTTGTGTCCTCTTTAGGGAAGACTGGTACAACAAGATGATACTATGCAATGTTTCTTCAATCAGCACAAAATCCAATAGAAAATGAATGGGGCCATTATTTTGCACTGGTGAAAGTGAGCGCTAGAGAGTACAAGACTTTTACTAACCTTTAAATGCTTCCAATACTTGTATGTGCTTCCTATATAAAGTAAAATTGGTAAGCAGTGAAAAAACTAAAGTGATACAGAAAGAACATGTTTGTTAAGAAGTTACAGGGATGTGTGCTCTCTCTGTGTGCTATATAAATAAGGATTATTCATTTCTATGGAAGGACTTTATGCTTACACATTCATTTTTGTTATTGGACATCCGTCCAACATTTGTTTTGGTGCTATGAATCACCGATTGCTAAGTTGGAAACATCTGTGGGTAGACTGACAATAGATAGAAAATTTGCTCGTTGACCATTTCTACCCATTTAAGGTGCCACTACTCCTTTCTGTACAAAAATAATATATCGACATATTACCATACAGCTTGATCCTCCACTCAGTGAAATCCACAACAAAGCTCCCATTTGCTTAGATGATTCAAGATCAAGGTCATAGTGAAAATAGACCAAGTTCATAGATTTGTTAAAATAGTGCTACAATCCTGAAATTAGAGGTGTGCAATTTATTTTAATTTTTGCGATAACGACGGTATCACAATCCCATCTTGTACCACTATGACAAACATAAGAAATTCCCTAGTATAGGCTCATTCTCTGGAGATACTGCCCAGGATTCCAACTTGTCAGTACCCAATCACTGCAATCAGGGAGGCTTGGGGGTGAGCATTGGGGAGCAAATATAAGCTTCTGCTAAGCTGCACAGTGCCCACCATGGCTAGATCTTGTGTAGTTCATAGACTGGCTCAGTGCTCTGTGTTCTGTGTGACTCTGTGTGTTGCAGTCTTCAGACTCACTGCAAGTGCTCATAAAAGCACAACTCTGGACCTACTCTCCCCCATGTTATGTCCCCACAGACTTCGGGGTGCTAATGATTGAAACCTGTGCCAGTGCCTCTAGCACTTGCTCCTCCTCTACTCTGCGCACCGTCTCCTGTCTTCTTTACTCTCTCTACAAATACTTCAAAAAGCATATCTCTGCATCTAGTAAAGCCTCTACAGTTTAAACTTCTATTAAATTTGTAACTTCTATTAAAACCATGAAAATGATATCGCTAATAAAATTGGGGCCCTTTATCCAATCCCTTTATCTTTCTGAAATTCAAGAAAGATGGTCCCTTGGGTGAGGGGATCAACATGTCCAAATTTCATCCAAATTGGATGAAGAACAAAGATGCTACAACTGGAAATGCTTGGCCATTAACCCCACATCCAACTGCTCATTTGAAGGTGCTTCATGGGGATGTGCATTCCCATGAACCACGCAGCACCCACTCATGGCCAGTCATGGGGCATGGCCAAAAAGTCTGGTGTGTGCCTTGTGGGACAAGTCAAAAGAGTGCATGGGGACAGGTACTCATGCATCCCCTGCCCATATGAACTGTGGCATCCACGCAAACCAGCAGACAGGTCTGTAGCCAACTGCCTCCCTGGTCCTGCCCACAGCCCTGTTGGGCAGGGATTTGTGAACAGAACAGAGTTTGGATGTTTGGCCCAAAAACCTAGTTCGGGTTTGGGGGTTTGGTCCAGCGGAGTTCGGTCCCACCAAATGTTCTGTGGTGTTTGGACCCACCAGGAGGCTTGGGGTGCTCCTGGGACCCCCACGGGTGCCCGTGGTGGCATGGCAGACCGTCGGAGATCCAGCAGCAGAGGCCAGGAAGGCTTGGCACTTGACACCCTGGGTTGTCTGTGCAGGAAGGCTTGGCGATTGGCCCCTGGGGGTTCCCATGGGGGCAAGCCATCAGAGACCCAGCAGCAGCAGCAGCAGACACTGGGAAGGCTTGATGCTTGGCATCCCAGGTTGCCCGGGCAGGCAGGCTCGGTAATTGGCCCCTGGGGGTGCCCGTGGTGACATGGCAGGCCAGCAGAGACACAGCAGCAGAAGCAGAAGAGACAGGGAAGGCTTGGTCCTTGGCACCCCAGGTTGCCCGGGCAGGCAGGCTTGGCACTTTGCCCCAGGGGCTGCCCGTAGCACCAGGACTGGTTGTCTGAGACTCAGTGGCAGCAGCAGAAGAAGCCAGGAAGGCTTGGGGCTTGGTGGCTGGCCTGGCACCCCTACTTGGCTGGGCATTGCAGGCTGGCAAGTTTCCAGTTCTGCTCGCTCTATGCTGACTGTGTTCTCCATTTCTAGTCACCATCATGGCAGGTGGTGGCTGACTGGTTGGCTGGCAATGTGAATCACCATGGGGCAAGGCTACTTGACCAATTTGCAGAAACGTTGGTTGAGATCTGGTGAGTAGGATGCCAGCTTGAAATTCCCGGCCCCATATGGGTGCCATACCAGCCACCAACCCCTGGCCAGGCCTCTTCCCTGCCTGGAACATAGGCCCCAGAACCCTGATGTTGGGTTCTGAGACAGGAGTGGCTGCCTGTTTCTTGATGCCGTGGAATGACACCTCTCTTTGAGCAGAATGATGGTCCCAGAATCCTGACGGTGTTCTAGATGACATGGATGGACAGCCCTCCCTCCCTGTTATGTAGGCCCCAGAACCCTGATGGTGGGTCCTGGGGCTGGAGTGGCTGCTTCTTGATGCCGTGGAATGACAGCTCCCCATGAGTGGAATGACGACCCCAGAACCCTGACCGTGGATCCTGGGACTACAGTGACAGCTTCTGGATGAAGTGGAACAACAGCCCTCCCTGCCTGTAATGTAGGCCTCAGAACCCTGATGGTGGGTCCTGGGGCTGGAGTAGCAGCTTCTGGATGACATGGATGGACAGCCCTCCCTTCCTGTAATGTAGGCTCCAGAACCCTGAGGGTGGGTCCTGGGACTAGAGTGGCAGCTTCTGGATTATGTGGATGGACAGCCCTCCCTGCCTGTAACATACACCTCAGAACCCTGAGGGTGGATCCTGGGGCTGGAGTGGCTGGCTCTTTCTTGATGCCGTGGAATGACAGCTCCCTGTGAGCAGAATGACAGCTTCAGAACCCTGAGGGTGGGTCCTGGGGCTGGTGGCAGCTTCTGGATGACTTGGATGGACAGCCGTACCTGCCTGTAACGTAGGCCCCAGAACCCTGATGGTAGGACCTGGGCCTGGAGTGGCTGCTTTTTGATGCCGTGGAATGACAGCTCCCTGTGTGCAGAATAATGGCCCAGAACCCTGAGGGTGGGTCCTTGGGCTGGAGTGGCTGCTTCTTGATGCCATGGAATGACAGCTCCCCGTGAGCGGAATGATGTCCCCAGAACCTTGAAAGTGGGTCGTGGGACTAGAGTGGCAGCTTCTGGATGAAGTGGAATGACAGCCCTCCCTTCCTGTAACATTGGCCCCAGAACCCTGATGGTGGGTCCTGGAGCTGGAGTGGCTGCTTCTGGATGAAGTGGAATGACAGCCCTCCCTGCCTGTAACGTAGGCCCCAGAACCCTGATGGTGGGAGCTGGAGTGGCTTCTTGATGCCGGGTATAACACTTAAATCTATCTAATCTAATCTAAATAAATGAAACTATGGAGGTAAATGGGTGAAATAGGAGGAGGATGGTAATGGATTGGGAGGAACACAAATTGCTGGGAGAGAGAGAGTTCTGAAAACGCCTGCTGACAGGATCAGTGGCTAACTCAGAACAATATGGAAGGGGGAGAGGGCAATGACTTTTGTTACTTGCTGCACCTGCATTACCACAAGACCCATTGGCTCTGTGCATCCTAACCCGTGGCCAATTGCAGACTGCCAAGCCAGTGGTCTGAGGAAAAGAGAGATGGTGATTGGGCAGTCTGGCTGCTAGTCCAAGCCTCTCCACCCCTCTTCAGCTGACCCTCCCTCCTCTCTGGACACACCAGGCCAGGGTTTTCCCACCAAAACTCATCCAAACGCATCCAAACATGGCCAAACTCTTTGAGGGGTTTCGCGTTCAGTTCAGCCATTTGGTTCGGCCATTCTGTTCTGCTATCCGAACTGACTGAGTTCAGGCCGAACCCCAAACTTCTGAACCGCGTTCACGCATCCCTACTGCTGCGAGCATTCTGTGGAGCTCTTAAAGGGTATGCATGTGAAATACAACACGATGGTCGATGGTGGCTCAAAGCACAACAAACCCCTTTCATGGCATATGAGAGAAGAGCCAAAACTATGGAGGACAGCATCTTGGACAACAGCTTCCTGCATGACCCCCGCTCCCCGCAGTATGCACCTCCATTGTTGCCTGGGACAATCAGCAGCTGCTCCTGGACAGGAAGGGGTTACTGGCTGCTGCAGCCTCCTGTTTCCATGGTGTCCATGGCTGTGTGTCATGGCAGAGGGCAGGCAGTTGGGCAGAGATTGGGGAGGGGGGTGTTGCATGGTGGGGGAACAGCTGCCCATCTGAGTTGTTTGTAGGGCCAGTCCATGGTGGTGGGAATGTGTGGAGGCTACCTGTGTGAATGTGGTGACCACCCTGGGAGCTGCCTGTTAGAATCCCTTCCCACTCGCTCCACGTGTGTGGGTGCTCCGCAGTCATGCCACTCAGTGGCCACAGAACTCTCCACAAACCTTCATTATTTAAAAGCACCCATGAACACATGACCCCATGACTGCCTGCATATCAAAACATGGGCAACTGCTCCTCCAAATTTTGGAGGAAATACCTGTGCTTATGTCTTCCATCTAGTTAATTTCATGTGTAAATAGTCCCTCCATACCAGCACTGAAGTCTCAACACCCTAGGGGGAAATGTGAAGGGAGCTACTGTCATGATAGATCAGTTGTTTAGAGGCAAGCCACTCTTGCCATGGGCAACAGCACCCTGAAAGTTTGTTGCCAGCAACCCTGGTCTTCCGAGGCAGAGCTGCTGTTGGCTAATCAGGATTGCAGTTGGAAAACTTCAAGGAACTTGCTTCCTGCCAGCAATCAATGCAGCTGTAAATAGAGGTGTGCACCAGGGGCCCATGTCATTTTTCATTTTCATTTTCATTATTTAAATCTGTCATTTTATTTTTCATAAATATCAACATTAATTGTTTTTGTTATTATTATTATTATTATTATTATTATTAACAAACATTTATATAGCGCCAGCAGTGTACATGGCACTTTACAAAGTAATAAAATAGACACGGTCCCTGCCCCTAGGGCTTACAATCTGAGCGACAGGAGCTGGGGGAGAGACATAGGAAGGGGAACAGAGGGAGACACAAGGGGTCTAACATTCATGAAGATGCGAGGTCTCAAGTGCACGTACTTGGCTTGGTTACGATGAGAATGACAGCAGGCAGGTCCATGTGGCAAGGATAAGGGTAAAATTTTGCTTTCGTTTTCCATTGGTTTCAATGGAAAACACATTTCCAGATGTATCTTTTTTGTGTTTCATTATATTTGGTTAAACCCTGAAAGGATTGTACCTCAAATGGAATGCATTATGTGTACCAAATTCTAAAAAGATTGGATAAAGGAATCCAATTTTTGTTGAATTATATTATTTTGCAAAAATCTTCATATACATTCTTAGCTGTAACTTCTTATGCCTCACATTTAATGTAGATGAAACTTGGCAAGTTTATACCCCTTCCCATATTTACTATCTCTGCCAACTTTCAGAAGGATTGAATAAAGGGTCCTGGTGGTATAAGCAATTAACTTATAAATGTATGTCTGACTGTAACATCTTTGTAGACAAACCAGTGTACATGAAATTTGGTGGGGCTTTATCTCACACTTTCACGGTCATCACTGCCAAATATCAGAAAGAGGTGATAAAGGGTCCCAATTGTATATGCCTGCACAGCAGATGCAGAGAAGGAGCCTATGCCAGGGATTCTCTTTCTTGTCACTGTGGTATAAGATTGGTTTGTTATGCCAATTTGCCAGCAGAAATGTCAACCAAGTATCCTAATTCTGTGCTGTGACCATCCCAACATTTCTCCCCCACTTTTATTTATTTATTTTTTTATTTATGTAAAATTTATATCCCGCCCCTCCTGCCCTCAGGGCAGCCCGGGGCGGCGAACAACACTCAATAAAAAGATAAAAAAATGTAAAACAATTTAAAATTACAATATGTGGGGGGAAATCCCACCCCCCCACCTCACCCCTACCCCTCGCCAAAAACCTGACCGAACAGTCAGGTCTTACATACATGCCTAAACAGCAGGAGAGTGGTAACTGGGAAGTCAGAAGCATCTGTTTAGGAAAGAGCCAATCGAGATTCTCTTATGTCCTTTGTCACAGTGCTACAGGATGTGATAGTGATGATAACTGGCCAGCCTGGAGGTAATTTCAGACGTTACAATACCACGGTCACTCATAGTGAATCCCCTGTGGTGGCCATTGGTGCCGTAACATATGTTGTGATTCCTGCCAGATGTTCACCCCAGTGAATACCTGTCGGGAATCACATTGACCACGCATTCAGACTTCGGGCCACCCGGAGGTCCGAAAGTGTGGTGGGATCGGGCCCCAAGCATGGTCAGATTGGCCACGATCCAGGACGGGCCGCAAGTAACATCTGATCATGGCCAGATCATGGTCCCAGGATTGGGCGCAGCAGCCAGATTGGCCGCTGCACCCACCCTTCTTCCAGAGGGTAGGCAGCCGGGGGAGCGCGGGGGCGCAGGGCTGTGCGGTTGCACATTGTGCCGCACAGCCCCGCCCCCCTCCCCGCTCCCCAGGCAGAATCAGGCCGGCACGTCTAAAGGATGGCTGGACTGATTCCTGACTGGGATCTGAAACGGAGCGTGATTCAGCGTGGCGGGCCTCACAGCCCGGTACATCTGAAATTACCCTATGTCTCCTGATTGCTGGGATGCTATCCCCAAAGTCCCAGTTATGTCCCTTCTATGCCTGCCTGAAGGCCGCCCCCTATGCCCACCTCGAAGCCACTACCAATTGGTCCTGTAAAGCTGGAAGCATGCAGTAATTGGCAAGTAAATGTGTCTGTCAGTTTTGGGTTGCTCCACATCATCCCTCTTACAGCCTCCCTCCCACTTCCATGCCAGGTGCCTGTCTCTGACTGCCACTGCATGTACTATTTATCTGAATAATGGTCTTCAAGCCTGTTATTATTCCGACGAAACTGCAAAACCTGGCTGTTCACCCAGGCCTTTGGGGAGGGTGGGGTAAGGTTTTTAGCTCCCCGACCTTATTTATTTCCCGGGCCCTGTTTTAATAATTGTATATATGATTGTTATTATTATTGATGGTTTTTAATTGTTTTTATATTGTATTTTTATTGTTGGAAGCCGCCCTGAGCTGTTTGCAGGAGGGGCGGGGTACAAATTCATAAAATAAAATAAATAAATTGGATAACTTCAATTGCTTATAAAATTGAATCACTTTATCAGATTGTCCTGTAGTTTGGCAGAGATGACAGGGAAGGTACGTGGTACAAATGTCCTGTATGTGGTACAGGATGGAAGATAAACATTTTACTGCTGGAAATGTATTTTTAAGTTAATGTTTTATACCATCAGGACCCTTTATCCAATCTTTCAGTAAATTGGCAGAAGTGTTAGGAAAGAGCCAATCGAGATTCTCTTATGTCCAGAAGTGTTAAGTTTGTGGAGGGACATAATCTTCCCAGGTTTCATGCAAATTAGATGGAAGATAAGGAAGTTGTAGCCATGAATGTGTATGGAGCTTTTTCAAAAATCACAACATTCAATTGCTTCTTAAATTGGTTCCCTTTATCAAATCTTTTCAAAAATAAGTATACATAGAGCCCTCCATTGGGGGTACATTCTCCCCATCTGCCCAAGTTTTATCACAATTGAATAAGATTATAGTCAGCAATATATTTTTCAGTTTTTTCCCTTTATTTTAAAAACAAAAAGTTGTTTTTGTTTTTATTTTCGTTATTATTATTTGTCGGTTTCATTATTGCAATAACGATAACAAAAATGACAATTTTCACTATCGTTATTGTAATAACAAAAACAACATGCACATCCCTAGCTGTAAAGAGTAAACATAGTGAGCACTGAAAGAAGTGGAATGTGTTAAGCAGCTAGAAGAATATTCTCTCTCTCGTTTGATTGTAAAAACAAGAATAAATATTTTCTACACAAGGAATTGATGCTTATGTATTCATTTTTTTTATTGGCCATCCCACATTTGGGTTCAGAGCCTTATTAAGCACTGACTGTTAAGTGGAAGTTTGGGACTTGCTGTGGGTAGGCTGACAATTTGCTGTGCTGTCTAATCCTGTTAGCTGAAGGTGGCACTATTTCTTACTGTACAAAAACTATACGTTGACACTGAGCTGAAACAGGGCACCCAAAGATTCAAGCACCCCCAACAAATCTGGGATGCCCCGATTCAACCCACCCCCATCTGGGCATCATCAATACCTGAACAAGATCCATCGGGCTACTCGAATGTGCTGACTGGCCTTTGAAAGTGACAAGCACCATCCAGGTTCACTCCAGAGCCCAGCTCTACAGTGGTCCAGGCTGGGGCTCTCACTTTCAAAGACCCCCACCCCCACCATCAGCTGAGAGGTGCTCTAGGGGAAAAGCGCTAGGCACCCTCTTTGAAACTAACAAGTTCCGGCTGTGATTGCTGGCATTTCAGTTTCTCTGGTTAATACTCACATTTTTTAGCATTGGGCACCTGATGGTCCTTGGGTAGCCTGTTGGATGCCCAATGGGATCCAACCTGCGGGTACTAATTTTAGTACCCGTTGGAGCTCCAGTTGACATACTCTCATAGTGCTTGATACTATGATTAAAGAAGTCAGCAATAAAATTCCCAGTTGGGAGCATAGCATAGGTGCCGCTACACAGGGGCCCTCGAGCATGTAGGGTGCATATGTGCACTGGAGTGGAGTGCTCCAACAGGGGGCCCATTCCATCTTCTGCACCAGGGCCCATTCCCACCGAGCTATGTCCCAGTTCCAAATTGCTTTAATGGTGAAGGAACAAGGCCTCAGCAAATACAGCCTTGAGAATCTTGAGAAATCATTGCCACAATTCTGAAACCGGGTGTACACCCAAAAATAAATATGTAATTAACTCTGCTGTTTTTCTGAATGAAACTTGTTTTCTTTTTTGAACTATGTAAGGCACATTCGGTGTTTTTACACCCACGTTTCTCCTGGATTTTTGCTGCTACACCCTGAACTTTCTGTGTGTTTAAATCACTCACCCAGATCTTAAACATCCGGATCTTTGAACTTCTGCGTGAAACTTCTCCCAGAACTTTTGTGTGTAAAAGATTCTCCTGGTAAAATGCTTTGCTCCAGGCAGTTGGGATCACTTGGTTTCCATGGCAGCCTGTCACGTTTACAGCTGCAGCTACTTTAGGCTGCCTCAGGGCAGTATTTCTGTGAAGAATGCATCCAGGAACTGCCCCAGGGCAGTGTGTGTGTGAAAAATGCATCCGGAACTTGTGGGCTTGTAAACCCAGAATATTGAAACATCTGGAACTTTAACGTGTGTGTAAAAATGTCCATTGTCTGCAGCGGGCAAGGACACTGATGGTTTGACCAGTGGTTCACATACCTGTGGTGGCATGATGACAATATTTTGATATTCTGTACATCTACTAACATCTAGCAACATGATTTTTGTGGTGACGATTTGAGAAAGAATATAACCCTCCCTGGGCATGAGTTTAATAAAACATTAGCTGAAAATCACAATAAATGGAAACATGGGTTTACAAATCAGTTTTGCAGAGTTCTGAGCAGAGAAATGGCACAAATTACTGAACCCCACCCCCCCCTCCACTCCTAATGGTAACCTTAGAGGGAAACAAATAATTTTAAAAGTCAGCACTAATAGGGGGTAATTTTAGATGTGATGGGCCCGGAGGCCCGCCACGCTCAATCATGGACCGGGATCTGTTTCGGATCCTGGTCAGGAATCAGGCCGGCCGGCCCTTTCTCATTATAATGCAGTAATAATAAGTGCAAAATGACAATATGAAAAATTACTAATATGTATGTCTAACCTAATCTATACTATACGCAATATATTCCTATCTAAGTATTTATATCAATAAACTTCTATCTATCTATCTATCTATCTATCTATCTAATTCCTATCCTATAATGCTAATATATATAATAAAAAGTCTAGTATATCTACTAAAATCTATAAAATATCTAATCTAATCCATCTATCTATATACAACTAACATATCTATATATAATATGGACAGGGGGAGACAGACAGAGGAAGGGGAAAGGAAAAACGATAGGATATATCTATCTAATTTCTATCTATATTATCTATATCTGTAATCTATATCTATCTAATCTATATCTAAACCTATATCTATCTATTTATATGTACAAGGAGACAGACAGGGGAAGGTAAAAGGTCAAATAAAGGGTTTAAAGAATGGTAAGGTATAACACTGAGGGCTGGGGAAGATTTTTAGTGCAAGCACCAGAATTTTCTAAATGCAACTTGACACAGCAAGAGCTAACACAGAACAAGAGTCAAACAGCCTGGCCCTGCAACATAAAGGGTTGCAGTGCCCTCCCCAGAACCCCTATGATTGGTTCTGGGAGACAGGAGGCATTGAGCAGTCACACGGTGCCATTCAATTGCCTGGGACCTGCATGGTCTACTCATTGGTCAGCAATTACATCCATTAGGTCCTTCCCCATCCATCACAGGCCCAGTTCAAGAGTTCATCACTGTTTCTGGCTCCGAGATGTCTGCTTCCTCCTCCCCTCTCCACATTTCCCTCCAAAAAACACCTGCCAGGCAATAACGAAACCAATAACCAATTTCATTGTTACTGATTTTGTTATTGTTATTGCAATAACAATAATGAAAATGAAGAATTTCGTTATCATTATCAATATAAAGGAAACTAACTGCACAACCCTAATCGCATTCTTAAGTTTCGCAATTGCATATATTCCTCAACAAAGTGGTGTCCTACTTTTATTGTCAATTTCCATCAGATGGTAGCTGCAGAGACTATTACAATGAATCCATTTCAAGTTTACTTCATAAGGGGTATGTGTGTGTGTGTGTGTGTGTGTGTGTGTGTGTGTGTGTGTATGCATGTGTGTTTCCCCCTCTTTTTGAGTCTTTGTCTGATATTACCTCCCATATTTGGGCCTTGTTGAGGTGGTAAATATACAGAGAAGATAGTCAATAAGACAAATGCAGGAACAGTCCCATAATTAGAGAATGGAATTTCCAGCTGTGGGCAATTACAGATTTTTGAATATTAACAATATAAATCTTTCATGCATGGTGGAGGGAAGCTAATTAGCATAGAACCCAGTGTCTTTGAAGATAATAGCCATCATCAACATCTTGGTCTTGCATACACCATGAGATGGCCGCATCATCAAAAAGAATGTTCTCTGAAAGCCACCCTGAAATCTAAGGTAATTTATGTTAATGAGAGGCACTTACAAATCACAGCCTAAGTATCTAGATTACATACAGTGCAGGGCGTTAGTATTCAGACACCCCACTCAGAAAATGTAACATTCTACTGATTCATTCTGACTCTGGGTATGAAATTAAACAGGGGTGTTGTGAAGTTTTCTGCTAGACTTACTTGACAATGCAAATTTAAACCAGGAGATAAGGACTGGATAGAGCTATTGTGGTGTGTGGGTGTGGGTGCTTACCAGGGCTAGAGACTATAATCTCTGTTTCTGTCTGACAAGAAAAGAGGACTTCAGAACCAGCTCTTTAGCAACTGGATTTGTGTCAGGCTGGTCCACTACCTTCAGTCACATGAGTGAATATTTATTATTATTTAATTTTGCTTTTGCTTTTTTACTCTTTTTTTTTTTGGTACTTGGTTAACTTCAGTCAGTTATTTAGTGTTGAGTATTGCTAAGTAATATTCCTGAAGTTAATGAATTAGCAAATAACGTCAAATAAATCAAAGTAAAGTAGCTAACCTAAGGAAAATAAATACTGGGTTTTGTAAATGAAATGGGAAGTGATCCTATTTGCTATGTTGAAACAGAAATGAATAAACTGAATTCAGTGAATTTGGTCTTCACTCCAAATATTTGTTTCATCCCTACAAAATACCTCCTACCTGCAGCCCCTACATTTCCCAAATGCAGAAGTATAAAAATTTCATAGCATCTTTTAAATTCTTTCCGATTTTGATTTATTTATTCTCACAGGCAGCACATGAACCCACCTTCTGGAGTGTTTGAAGCCACACCCTTGACCTCCGCCCCTAAGATGAAAGCCCCGCCCATCAGGGTGTGCCCATGCCAAGCCCTATCACTGCCCAGTTGGCTCTGGCAAAGCAGCATAAAGCAGTAGCACAATTTGGCCAGAGGAGCAGCAGCCTATCGAGCAGGCCTGTCCTGCATCCCAGATGCAGAACATCTGCCTTGTGACTAAAATTATATAATTTGACATCTAGGGTGATTTCAGACGTTACGGGCAGGCGGTTCACCACAGTGAACCCCCAGGGGGGGTGAACAGCACAACCACGCCCCGGGGTGGAAAAACGACCCAAACAGACGTGACGGGACCTGGACCACGGCCAGGAACCGGGCCGAACCATCATGGACCGGGGCAGCACAACAGACGTTCAGACGAACCCCCGCCATGGTCAAAATGCCCAGAAGGCACCGGGCAGGGGCGGGACACAGACATGGCTGCCTGAGGGCAAACAAAGCCAAAAGGCACACAAGGGAACGCCCACACAAGGGAAACGGGAAGGGAGGGGGGAAGAGGGAGAATAGGCTGACAGGCGCCTCACACAGCACACGCACGCACACACACACACAGCGGACTCGCAGCGGGACACAGTGCACAACCACATGCCCGGGCACACCCACACACACACCCCACACACACAAACAAGGGAAAGATCGGGAAGGGGGAGAAGGGGCGCCCAGAACACAGCACAAGGAACAACGGGAGGGACGAGGGGGGGCACCGCCAAGGGGCAAGGCACAGGCAGCAGCAACCCCCACCCCCAGAGCACCCCAGTTCACAGAGGCACCCCCACAGCAACAGAGGCAGTCTCGGGGGGGGACCCCCGGAACAAGGCATTATGGGGGCCCGCAATGCACAGTGAGCCTGGCGGAGAGGGTCCAGGAGGAGGAAGAAGGGGGCCCCACAGTCACATGGGGGCAGATGGAGGACAGCCAGGTCTGGTGGAGCCCCTCTGAAGGTCCAGAAAAACCCCGACACCCCACACCCGGGGAAGGAACCCGGTCCAGTCCGGGGGTGGCCAACCCCCAGGTCACACAAGCACCCATGTGGGGGGGGTGCAGTCGGTGCAGACCGCTAGCTGCACACGGGAGGGGTGGGAGGCCACATGGAGCGCCCCACCCAGCCACCGGGATGGGCAAACGGGGCGGGGGGGCCGGAGGGGTCCCAGGGCCACAGGCAGGGGCAGCACCGCCCCACGAAGCAGGCGGGAGCACACCGAGGTGGAGACACCAGGGCGGGAGCAGGCAGCGGGGACCAGGGCCCCCCCCCGGACCGGGGCGGGAGCACACACGGGGGCATGACACCGGGGGGGCCGGGAGGTAAGGCAGATGTCACAGGCCACCGCTGGGGGCTCCCGAAGCCCCAGGGCCCAGGTGCCCAGCCCGGTGAACCAGGTGGGGCCAGTGCAGCAAGCCCCGGCAGTACCCCTGCAAGGACATGTAGTGGGCAATCAGGTAGTAGGCCTCGAAGGGATCAGGCATGGTGAGAGGAGCCAGCTGGACGTCCACATGGGCCCACACCCCCAACAGGGCCGACATCTCCACCGCGGAAGGCTCCAGCACACAGCAGGCAGCAGAAGGGGGCCACGGAAGATGCCCCAGCTCCAGAAGGCATTGGTACACTTCCCCATGGGTTCGCTGGTACCCACTGGCCCCGTGTACACAGGAAAAGTAGGTCACGGCCAAGACAGGGCCACCCTCTGCAAGGCACTCCATGTAGGCGCTCAGACCACACACCACCAGCGCAGACACGGTCTCCGAACCGGTCCAGGGCACATAAGTGCACAGCATCTCTGGGATGCACCCCTCAGGGAAACGAATCAGCCCCAGGGCCTCCGTATGCATCCGGCAATCAAGGGCGCTTGCCTCATAGCCAAAGTAATGGAGTCCAGAGCTCAGGCTCTCAAAGGCACCCACACAGCTTCCCGGGGAGGCCAGGAGCAGCTGCACAGCCGGGGTATGCCACAGGTCTCAAAGAGACATGGTCTCGCAGAAGGCCCAGATATGGGGGGCCCCTTGGGGGCCGGGGAGCAGGAGCCCTGTGGATGGGCAGCCAGCCATGGTCCGGCACGACAGGGAGAAGAACACAGAGCCCTGGGGGCACATACACCTTCCAGGGTGGGGAGGGGCTCAGAGGGGCCCCCAGGACAGGGAACACGGCCCTGGACCGCAACTTTGTAGTACAACAGGGCGAGGCGTGGGGTGCGGACCCGGCACAGCTGCAGAACACAACAGCGAGCACACTGTCCACCTAATCTCACCTTCAAGGCCATCCTGCTGCAAACAGCGTGGGGAGGGGGCCTGGTGTGGTGGGGGAGATAGCAGCTGGAATGCATCTGCCCTGGGCACGCGCAGACCTGCGAGCCCATTCAGGGGTGAGGCCTGGGGCTCCGCCTGCCGCTGCACCCACCTGCAGGCCCACACACCCCAGCCCCGGCGGGGGGGGAGTGCCCACCCAGGGTATAAATGCTGGGTATAAGTGGTATAACTGCACAGCCCCGGCATAAGTGCTCCCTGCCCCCACTGGGGCCCCACCACCATGGAGCGCAACAGGGCAGCTGCCAATTGGATGTTCCTCGCGCTCGCGGCCGAGTGGTACCATGATCACACAGAGCAGCTGCGCCTCCTGACCGCAGAGGTG
>QEPC01003078.1:1229848-1267074 GCA_003113815.1 Sphenodon punctatus | reverse complement strand
AAACTTTTTTGCTGGGGCTTTAAGTTTTTTTACATTGCAGCCATTTTTAAATGGCTGCAATGTAAAAAAATCCGGTACCCCGAAATCCGGTACCGGGTCCGGATTACCAGGTCGAATCCGATAATGCCGGTACGCCCGATACCGGCATTATCGGATACCGGATTCTACCGGTTTCCCACCCCTAATAAACATAAAAGGCTCACAGCAATAAAGAACATGTGTACATTTATTTTTAAAAAAGATAATGGAAAATGTAAAGTCCAGCTGTAGCAGGATTACTTTAGCTGCTTTACCACTAAATTAGCAGTTAAATAAAGCACATTTTAGAAGAATCAGCAGAAAAGTGCAAACACTTACACAAAAACCTTCTTATGTTATCCAAAATTGATGGTATTCTATGAATTAGGAGGCAGGGATAGGACTCTCTCTCTTCGAGTCGCTGCGGTGCTTTGTCACGGAACACGGAAGATCAGAGTGTGTTAACAAACACAGACACTGGTGGCGCGGCTCCAACAGTCACTCACTCTCACTGTGATTGGGGATCAAGAGGGAGAAACAAGCTACAAACACACCTATTTATACTTAATGGTGAAGGCGGGACATGTCTCTCTGGGAAAGCCCTTGCCAATGAAATGAAAAAGCCCTAGACAATGAAATTGGCCAATGAAATCCGAGGGTTGATCATGCCGCCGGGTCTCGCGATACCTTGTATTCCGGGTGGCGGAAACATGATACAATGATCAGATAACCACAAAGATTCCACAGTCGATGGAAAGGGGAGTTGGTGCCACTTCTTATTGGAATCCGCAAAAGTTCCACTTCAGTTCACCAGTTCCGATGCCGCGGCACCATTAGCGGCAAACCGTAGCCTCAGCCGATGGAAAGCTGTCTCTGCCGAACCGTCCCGCGATGTGCGGAATAGGGGTTTCCATCGGTAACAGCTGCCGCAGCGGCATGCCGCTACAGCCCTAGTCTGCAAGATACATTCCACTGTTTCTGTTTTATATGCACTGTTTTTTTTCTTCCTCTGCTGTTTGGCGTTGACTAGTTGATGAGTTCTCTCTTATCTCATGGTATGTATGTTGGTTTTAGGTTTGCATATCATTTTTGTTATATCAATAATACGAACGAAATTTGTCATTTTCATTATTGTTATTGCAATAACAATAACAATAATGAAACTATGGTTCTGTGTTAGCTATTGCTCTGTCAGGGTGCATTTGCAGAATCTGCTGGTGCTTGCACTAAAAATCCTCCCATATATATTCCTACCACCTTACCTTTCCAATCCTTATTCCTTACCCTGATATTTTACCTTTTTCTTTCTCCTGCCTGTCTCCCCCTGTACACACATACATAGAGATAGATATAGGTAGTATAGCTTCAATATTTATATTACATGATAGATAGAGAATAGAGATAGATTATAGATAGTGGATAAACCTCTGAGTTTTCCTTTTCCCTTTCCCTGTCTGTCTCCCCCTCTCCATATGTTATATAGATATCAATATTAGTTGTATATACCATAGATAGATTATGTATTTAGATACTAGGCTGTTCTATTATATATATTAGGATTATAGGATATGAATATTTCGTATTATACATTGGTTAGGTTTAGCTTAGATTCTGTATATGTATATATATACATATGTGTGTGTGTGTGTGTGTGTGTGTGCGTATAGATACATACATATGTGTGTGTGTTATATAAATAAAACTAGATAGTGTGTATACCAATACCAATAACAATACCAAAAACAAAACCTTAGTCTGAAATCAGTACAGATATCGATAACGACAACGATAATGAAAAATAGATTTGTTATTAACAAAAACAAAAATGACATGTTTTAGTAACAAAAACGATAACAAAAAATGAAAAACAACATGGGGCTCTGGTGCGCATGCCCCTAGTTGTTTTTCTCTGTTTTCTTGGTGTGGGTGTGAGGGTGTGGGGTTGTATGTTTTTTTGTGAATGCTTGCATGTATGTATGCTTGTATTTATGCTTAGTGAATCCATTCAAGTTTGTGTGATGATTGTTTTCCTGTTGTTGGCTGATCCTTGGAATGTTGTTGTGTGATTCTTGTTTCCACAATATGGTTGTTTACTTTTTTTCCCCAATGCGGTGCAAGTTAAGGCGAGAGCCTTAGTGAAGGTTAGTCGCTGTTTGCAAGAGCCTTAATTGCCTGTTATATTGGATTTTGTTGCTATGATGATTGTTTGTGAAACTTCACTGATTCCTTATCCTGGAGGTTTTTTTGATTAGTAAATTGATGTGTGAGCCTTAATCTTCCATTTCCTTGCTTTTTGGTGCTTAGTTAAATGTTTGTGAGGCCCTACTGATTCCTTATTTGGAAGATTTTTGGATTAAACCAAGGATTTTATTGTCAGTTTTATAGGTAAAACTTTTATGGCAGGGTGTTCCTAACGGAGACCTCTTGCTTTTAGAATTTACTTCATCTGGAGAGGTAGCCAAGCCAAAGCGTTAGCCCTGTAAGTAAGAGTCAGGGTTCATTTATTTGCTTATAGTGCACCTAACAACACAATTCCACGTATCACATTGTTTGGTTCCATAAGCAACATTGGTCAATGTAGGAGACATTTGCCTAGTTCCTCCACACTCTTCCAGACATGCCCTTCCTAAGCATGTCCAGAATACTATTCTATTCTCTTTCTGTGTCATAAAAAGGAAGGATGATAGTGTGCTACCAGTGTCTACTGAAATATGCAGAAGGAGAAGAAATAAGTACTAGAATAACTATATAGGCCTTTTTTACACAGACACTCTAACACCGATAAAATGGGTGTTACATTTTATTATACATGATACAGGACAACACTGCAGGCCTGCAACAGGATCCCTTTTCACATGAGATGCCTCCACCCAGTTTTGTTGGGTGGAGATGGGTGGAGGCATCTGTGTTAACAGCACCGGCGGTGGGTGGGGTGCATTTCGCTGGGTGGAGATGGGTGAAGGTGTTTGTGTAAAGGTCAGTGGTGTCACACCAATATAAAATGTAGTTAGCAGTGTGACACTGAAATATAAAATGTATTTGTAACTATGGCCCTTTTTACACAGACACTCTTAACAGACACCCATTTTATCGGTGTTAGAGTGTCTGTGTAAAAAGGGCCATAGTTACAAATACATTTTATATTTCAGTGTAACACTGCTAACTACATTTTATATTGGTGTGACACCACTGACCTTTAGCATGACACCTCCTGAGCAGCATGTGCTTGGAGGAAAGGCTCATTGCTGCAGGTGTAAATAAAATCGATGTGCTCATTTTGACAAATGCCTTATTGATTTCAGTTGTTGAACAGGTGCTTTTACCTCCATTTTCATCAAGTAGGCCGATGACATTAAGAGTCAGATGAAATTTGCTAGGTATTATGCTAATGTTTGCCAAGCCCATCAGCACTGGGCTCGCAGCACTCTAAATAACTAGAAACTAGAGAGATGGAGGATGAAAGAAACCATAGTGGAAAAGGTAAGAGGTGGAGGAAGAGGAGAAGGGGATTTGGGGGAACGGATCTTTGAGGCAAGAAAGAGAAGATCATAATGCATTAGAGAGAGAACAGGAAAGGAATGAAAGCAACAGAAAGTGAGAGACATCTGAGGAGGTAGGAAGATAACAAATCCTGTACAGCAGGCCAGGCTTTTTTTTCTAATGTTTCTTGGGCCCAGAAATTCTCTTGCCAGATTTAATTGTCATCAATAAAACTGCTTCCTTGCAGTTGCCATATGTATCTGGAAACTAGCCACCTTTCTTGTTTAACCACAGTACATGCTTTGGAAATTTCATTTAAATGTCAAAACTGTCTATTTGAATTGACGGGAATTCCATTTAAGCTGTTTGCTTTTATCTGAGTAAACTTACAAAGTCAAAAATAACTTCTGATTTTTCTACTACTTAACCTCTTCCTCCCCAAAGCTAGTTTACAAGATGTCAAAATATACTTTCTCTACATACATGATACAAATTATCAGCTAATTGTATAAATCTATAAACTTACAGAACCATTTTACCTTTGTATTTAAAATTCATCACGGCTCACCAATTGAGATGGTGTAGATACTCATGTCAAAGTTTCAATTTGACACATTTTACAAATTGGAAAGTGCAAATTCAAAGCTGAGTTTCTGTGAGGGTTTATGGAATTAGTATACAATTTCATTATTTGGCATTTGCTATTCATTATTTGGTAATTCACTACTTATTATTTGGCAATTTGCCATTCATTATTGGTTATTCAGTAATTAGTTGCTAACAAAAAGCAAAACTGGTTTTGTTTGGGTTTGATATAACATCATCACAAAAGTCTAACCCATGATGAAGTCATTGGCACTTTTCAAATGGGCCGCAGTGGGTGGGGGATGTGTGTGCACCCATGGTGGGTGGAGGTGGGTGTGCTGCCGTTCCCTGGGTGCACACCCATCTCCATCACACCCATCTCCATCCACCTCCATCAACTGGCATTAGAGCCTGCTGCTCCGTGCGTGGGTGATGGGTGGAGGTGGGTGGAGATGAGTGGGGCATGGGAGTGCACCGCACACACACACCCAACCACCATGGGCACCGTTCCCACAGATGCCCCCCCCACCGCACACCCACTGCAGGCAGCATTCACATGAGTGCCCCCTCGCCGCATACATGTGCAGTGGGGGTGCCCTGCCAGTGTGAAAAGAGCCATTGAATGAGGAAGAGGCAAAGTCAGACTAACAGATGTCAAACTAAATAGCTGGATTAGGTGAAGTCTAAATAACTAAAGCTGAGGTAATCCATGCTGGTTGCTGTCAATGTATCTTAGTAGATAAGGTGTTGAACTTGAATCCAGGAGATTAGGGTTCAAATCCCATTTTAGAAATGAATTTACTCTGGATGGCCTTGGGCATGTCACTTAGCCTCATCTAGGACTGAAACAAGCCCCCTTTAAAAATCTCATTATAATTCAGAGATTCAAGACAAGGGGGTGAGAGCTCAGGTGCTCTTGCCCCCCTATCGCAAAACTTGTGGATTATCGCAGAGGGAATGTGTGGGGGGGGGAGGTGAGCAGGGGGCAAGGCAAGCCCCCTGAGCACCTGCGTGGGAGGGAGGAAGCAAGAAAGGATTAAAGTTTTACTTTCTCCCTCTGGAGTCCATTGAGGGAGTCCTTCTCTGTGGAGCGGTGGGGCGTCGGGAGGAGATCTCCCCATGGACTCTGGGGAGAGGTAAGTAAATCTTTAATCCTTTCCTGATTATCCCCTCCCTCCCCCGCCCAGCAAGGAGGCTGCATGGACCCTGGAAATGCTCAGGGGGTTGTCTTGCCCACTGCTCACCTCCGGGGGCCCTGCTGCCCCTGCCCCTCAAAGCCTTGCCAGATCTCAGCGAGAAGGTGGTGTTTCTCATTTTGTCTTGCCTCAAGGCGAAACGGAGGGCACCTCCGCTTCTCGCCGAGAACCAGCAAGACCAAGTTTCAGCCCTAACCGCATCTGAAAAATGGAAATGATAAAGATCTCCATCACAAGGTTGCTGTGAAGGTGAATTGAATAAGGGTTAAAAAGTGCTATAAACACTGAAAGAGCTATATCAATGATAAATAATAACTGAAGTTAAAGTTTTCAAAGGGTGTGAATCTGAATTATAGAATCTGTTAGAAAATAAATGCTCAGACCAGATTTGTAAATTTAAAACGCACCAGATGTTTCATCTCTATTCACTATTCCCTTCATAGAATCCTCCCAGCCAGTTGATTACACAAATCAATGCAATCTGCTTGTTGACGCACCAGACCACAGTGCCATTTCACATCAGTTTATTTTATCATACTGATGTATAAGTATCAAAGAAGACCCTTTAGTGAGTCAGTGTTGCCCTCTCTTCATTTTCATTTGCACCCCTAGAGCATCAGGTCCTTAAATACATTGTTTTAACTGCTTGGCAGATTGCTCTCCACTCTCAGGTAACCTTCTCTGAAAACAGCCTGCTGCTGCGGGAGATATATCAGCATGGACATGTTAGGAATAAATTTGCTATACTGATGTATGAGTCCCTAGAAAGACTGAAGCTCCTTCACAATTAGTGGTTTTTACAATGGCCTCTGTGGATGTCAGCGTTGGATGGATTTCTTCAGAATTTCAATGAATCCAGCATATCTGCCAAAGAGTTTAATAAGAAAGCTTCTGAACATCTAAAAGTTTTATTTCTAAGCAAGCATTGCTAAAATGCCTCCAACTATTATTTGCCATCGTTTGTTCAGCAGTCATTAAAGCATCTAAATGGCAACTTGCTGGAAGACTTTTCGGAACTGTATCTGTTAATCACAGTATTACTAGACTAAAGGGTTTGTCTGTTTTGTATACATTTATATATGAACCTCACGGAAGAAGTATTCCATTCAACAGATTTCAACCATGCAAGTAAGCTCAGCTCATTGGGTGATTGGTTCAGCTACTGTTGAGATCAAAATGAATACAGGTAGTGGGGGAGGTTAGGGCTATGCCCTTGTCATGGACGGACCATTATCTCTTCCAGATCAGTCTCTCAGCGTGCCACCTCCAGAAGGGGATGGGACCACTTAGATTGGTCCACCCTCGGAGGCTGATGGAACCTCAGTGGTTCCAAGAGGTCCTGAGGGAATTAACCTTGGACCTGGACAGCCACTCTATCAATGAGCTAGTCCAGCATTGGAATAGCTTGCTGGGGGAGGTCATTGACAGTGTGGCTCCAAGACGCCCTCTGCCTCTGTCTCGTCACCACAGGGTCCCTTGGTTTACTGAGGGGCTGCGGTGTATGAAGCAAGTAGGCAGGAGGCTAGAGTGACGCTGGCGTCAGACTCGCTCTGACTCCGACCGACTTCTCCATAGGACCCATTTGCGGTCCTATGTTGAGGCTATGAGGACAGCAAAGAAGGAATTCTTTGCTACCCTCATAGTGTCTGCAAAGTCACGCCCAGCGGAGCTGTTTCGGATGGT
Organism: Sphenodon punctatus; assembly: GCA_003113815.1. Classification (NCBI taxonomy): domain Eukaryota; kingdom Metazoa; phylum Chordata; class Lepidosauria; order Sphenodontia; family Sphenodontidae; genus Sphenodon; species Sphenodon punctatus. The sequence goes on along the minus strand of QEPC01003078.1, from coordinate 1,260,112 downwards.
GCGGGGGCTGGTCAATCCAGCCTCCCTCCGCCTGGACGGGGCTTGTCCAAGGCCCGCTGTGAGGAGTTTGTCACCTACTTTGCAGACAAGATCGCTTGAATTCAGAGTTAATTTGACACCGGGTTAGGGGCAGTAGATGGAGAGTGAGACGTCATGGAGGACCCGTCTGATCCAACTTTGTGGGGGGAGTTTCAGGAAGTGACGCCGGCTGATGCAGTTGATGTTCTGGGGTCTGTGAGAGCCATCAGTTGTGAACTTGATCCTTGCCCGTCCTGGTTGGTGAAAGTCTCCAGGGAGATAATGGGGACAGTGCTGGCGAGAGTGGTTAACGCATCCTTACAACAGGGGAGGTTGTCACCCTGCCTCAAGGAGGCTGTTGTGCGCCCCCTGCTGAAAAAAACATCATTAGATGTGGATGCACTCGCCAGCTACCGACCTGTCTCTAACCTTCCCTTTTTAGGGAAGGATATTGAGCGGGCAGTGGCGATCCAGCTCCAGGTGCATCTGGATGGCATCGGTTTCCTGGACCCTTTTCAATCTTGGTTCCGTCCTGGCTATGGCACTGAGACAGCATTGGTGGTGGCCTTGGTTGATGATCTCCACCGGGAGATGGATGCAGGATGTTCTACATTTTTTATCCTGCTAGATCTCTCAGCCGCTTTTGATACCCTGGACCATGGGCTGTTGTTGAGATGGCTGCGAGACCTGGGGGGTCTGGACGGGACTGTTCTTGAATGGTTCTGCTCGTTCCTCTCAGGGAGAAGCCAACGGGTGGTGTTGGGAGCTGAAACATCTTGCCCCCATGCCTTGTCCTGTGGTGTTCCGCAGGGTTTCATCCTGTCTCCTTTATTATTTAATGTATATATGCAGACTTTGGGGGAGATCGTGAGAGGCTTTGGGGTGCGATGTCACCAATATGCTGAAGATACTCAGCTGTAGCTCTCTTTTTCAGCTGACCCAGACCCTGCTGTCTTGTTGGTATCCCAGTGTCTGGAGGCCGTGGCGGAGTGGATGCGGCAGAGAAGACTGAAGCTCAATCCCGATAAGATGAAGGTGATGGTGGTGGGAAGGGCAAGGGAAGTGTCAGACCCCCTGATTGGAGGAGTTCGCCCTCCTATAGTTCAGCAGGTCTGGAGTCTGGGGGTGGTTTTGGACTCAGATCTCCACCTGGATCGACAGGTGGAGGTGGTGGCGAAGGCTGCCTTCTGCCAGTTGTATCTAGTGCTGAGGCTGTGTCCATACATCTCCAGGCCGGACCTGGCCTCCCTCATCCATGCCTTCATTACCTCGAGGCTGTACTACTGTAATGTGCTCTACATAGGGCTGCCCTTGTTCCTGGTCCAGAGGCTGCAGCTAGTGCAGAATGCGGTGGACCGGCTCCTGATGGGGTCAGGTCATCGGGACCATATAACACCTGTACTCCGGACTCTGAACTGGTTGCCAATAACGTGCCGAGCCAGTTTCAAGATATTGGTATTGATCTATAAGGCCCTTCATGGTCTGGGTCCCTCGTACCTCAGGGACCACCTCGCCCTCCGCGCCCCAGAGCGGCTCCTTCGGTCTGCCAGGGGTGCATTCTTGGAGGTCCCCCATGTCCAGTGGGGGACCACAATGGAGAGGGCATTCTCGGTGGCCGGGCCGCGTCTTTTTAATTCCCTCCCCGAGGAAGCTCGCCTGGCCCTAAGCCTTTTGACATTCTGGCGGGCCTGTAAAACCTGGCTGTTCACCCAGGCCTTTGGGGAGGAGGTAGGGAGGGTGGGTTAGAGTTTTAATGCTTCCCTACCTTTTATTTCTATTTTATTTTTCCCAACCTGTTTTGGTTTGAATTGTTGTGTTTTTAAGGGTTTTTTAAAATTGTTATTTTTATGAATGTTTTAGTGAATTGTACATCATCCCAGGATACCGTACACATGGGGGGAGGGCGACTAAAAAAGTTTTAAAATAAAAAAATTAATAAATAAAAAACTATGGTCTCATAGGAAAGTCTGTGGAGAGGGGATGACTGATGCATAGTTACTGCAGAGGATCATTTGGGTCTATGGATGCCCCGTCCTGTCCTGTTTTGTGGGATCGGTTTCAGATGGTGTCACCTGCCGATGTGGAGTCCTTGTTGGAATCTGTTCATGCCACTACTTGTGAGCAAGATCCACGCCCGTCCTGGCTGGTGAAAGCTAGCCAGGAGATGTTACAGTTGTTGCTGGCTGGGGTGGTTAGTGCCTCCCTTCGGGAGGGCAGGGTGCATGACTGCCTAAAAGAGGCTGTGGTTAGACCCCTGCTCAAGAAACCATCTCTTGATGCTGATGCACCTGCCAGTTATCAGCCGGTCTCTAACCTTCCCTTTTTAGGAAAGGTTATTGAACAGACTGTGGCACGGCAGCTCCAGGAACATCTGGACTGCACCAGTTTCCTTGATCCCTCCCAGTCTGGGTTTCGGCCTGGGTACAGTACGGAGACAGCATTGGTGGCCTTGGTTGATTATCTCCATCTGGCATTGGACCAGGGTTGTCAGACCTTACTGGTCCTGCTAGACTTTTCGGCTGCATTCGACACAGTCGATCACGAGGTGTTGGTGACTCGCCTGTGGGACCTTGCTGGAACTGGTGGGATGGTCTTGGACTGGTTTTGTTCATTCCTGGCCAGGAGAACTCACTGGGTAGTCTTGGGGGAGTGTACGTCTTCCCCCCGGGACCTCACATGTGGAGTCCCACAGGGTGCCATTCTGTCCCCCCCTCTTGTTTATATACAGACATTAGGCGAGATCGTGAGGGGCTTTCAGGGCATGCAGTGTCATCAGTATGCTGATGACACTCAGCTCTACTTCTCCTTTTCCATCCACCCAGGCCATGCAGTCTCCTTATTTTCCCAGTGCCTGTCAGCTGTGGGGGCTTGGATGAGGTAGAGCCTTCTGCAATTGAATCCTGACAAGATGGAGGTGATGTTGGTGGGCGAGGACTTGGGGGGCCTGTGGGTGGTTGAATCTCCTCTTGTTGGGGGGGTTCGCCGCCCCCCCATGGTGTCTCAAGTGCGGAGTCTGGGTGTGCTCCTCGATTCGCGGCTCAGCTTGAAATCTCAGGTTGTGGCCGTGGCAGGGAGTTCGTTTGGACAGTTACATCTTGTCCGGCGGCTTCGGCCATATCTCTCAGACTCCAACCTCACCACTGTCATCCATGCCTTCATCACCTCGAGGCTGGATTACTGCAACGCGCTCTACGTGGGGCTGTCCGAGAAGCTCGTCTGGAGGCTGCAGCAGGTCCAGAATGCCGCGGCCCGTCTCCTGATGGGGACGGGTCACAGGGAACACATAACACCAGGGCTCCGGGCTCTGCACTGGCTGCCTATAAAGCACCGGGCTAGGTTCAAGGTGCTGGTTTTAACCTTTAAAGCCCTTCACAGCCTAGGCCCTGCTTATCTGCGGGACCACCTCACTCCCCATGTGCCCGTGTGACCCTTGAGATCGTCTGTGGGAGTCTTTTTAGAGGTTCCCCGGGCGAGGCGGGTGGCCATCGATGTTAGATCTTTTTCGGTGGTCGCCCCTGTGCTGTGGAATTCGCTCCCGGAGGAGGCTTGGCTGGCTCCCACTCTCCTGCTGTTTTGGCATGTATGTAAGACCTGGCTGTTCCGTCAGGCTTTTGGTGAGGGGTAGGGGTGGGGTGGGGTGGGGGCAGGGATGGGGGCTTTCCCCACATATTGTATTTTTAAATTGTTTTAACATTTTATATTGTTTTAATGAATGTTGTTCGCCGTCCCGGGCTGCCCTGCGGGCAGGAGGGGTGGGATATAAATTTTAAATAAATAAATACATAAATAAATAAATAAAAATAGTTGTTTGGGACCATCATGGGCAGGCTCAAGAATGTTGTCATACGTATGTGTCTGCAGCCAGCATGGTTGCACAGTGACTTGATAATGAGAGGGTCAATAGTGCTCTGACGGGGCAATATCTCTAGTGGCTTTCAACACTGATCTGCCCATGAAATGTTATGAATAAATTGCTGGTCACTGCAAAACAGCTGGTGCCAAAAGTACTCCACAGCGTACTTTGGTCTCTTATACCATTATAAATCTGCAAGTGCTTCTGTTGCCTGGATTCGGATTTTTCATTCATTATTAATTACATAAAAGAGATTCATACATACAAGAGAAATAAAAGTGGTCCACTTTAGAAGACATTTGTCCCCCATCCACCTTTCAGTTACACAGATAGTTTTTCAGATCTGGACACTGAAGCATTTCTACGTCTGCATTGGAGATTCATATTATAATCACCACAAAAATGTGAATATACCTTAGTGTAATCTTTGGAGCAGTTATATTTGTGCATCCCTTTCTGAATGACCTGCTTTTGTCCAATCGTCTAAATGGTCCAACTTTTTCATTCAACTCTTCTACTCTTTCATTTGTTGGTATACGTGACAGAGAGTGTGACTTTAAAACCTTTGCAGTTCTGTACCAATTTTTTTTCCTTTGAGGTATTCTGCATGACATTACTGTTCATAGACTATTCAATGTTTTTGTCCTAAATTGGTTATCTGAATAGCAATATTTTATATACACAGATTTAACTTACTACAAATTCAACCAGAAGATAAGCAGAAATTGGCTCTAGAAGGGTAGGTAGCAGGCTGCTGGATAATATGCCATGGTAAGTTTGTCAGCAGTTCCAAGGTCACTGCCACCTCTAGATTTCTAATCACAGGCACTGTTTGAGCTTCCAACATTTTGAGCTTGTCATCCTAGTTCTATAAACCATTCCTTATATATTTTCCCCCAGTAGCAATGATACCAATATGACTGTGTCCAATTCCATAACAATAAGCTGGTTCTCTATTTTATCTTCAGGAATAATTTCTGTATGGTCCTTTGATTGTACAGCCTTTGTGATAGGTGTGGAAAATTGATTGCTTTGTTCTGTACCCTCTTGCTTCTGCTCAGTAGTCTATAGCTGCTTTAGTTTGAATAGCTTGGATTTTGCTTTTTATATACGTTTGGTTTTTTCTGGCATATATTTGTTGTTGATTCTTCTTTTCTGTCTGTCCAGCTTATGTATCTAATCCTATGTCATTTTGCATTTGTGTAGCACATACACCACATGAAGATTTTTGTATTTCAAGAACAGCCTTTTGGTTGTGTTAGTTTACCTTCTAAACTGGACCCCTGCAAATTTTAAATTTTATATATATAGTATAGTATAATATAGGGATATAATACATATAATTTATATAATATAGGGATATAGATCGATCTATTGATCGATCTATCGATCGATGGATAGATAGATAGATAGATAGATAGATAGATAGATAGATAGATAGATTTAAGCAACTAAACAGTGCTGCAGTCAAGGAAGCTCTGGATCCTCGAGGGATGCAGACAGTCACTGGAATAAATATAAGAATAAATGACTTTGAAAACAGAGATAAGTTTAAGATAGTTTAGTTAGATGTTTCAGCTTCTGCCTTGATCAGTAACACAGTTGATATTTAAAAATTTTAAAATCAACTATGTTACTGGTACGTCTAACTAAACTATCTTAAACTTACCAACAACTTGCTCTAAGAGAGACAATTCCAATATCATCTGAATTTAGAGAGATGGTACACATATCCTCAGCTCCATATTTTTAACATCCTTTTCTTCTTCAGCATGCATGGTTCAACATAAGGCTACATTTGAGAAGGTTGTAAGCCATCTTCCTTCTCCCAAACGTGGCCCAGTCAGGTGATGAAACCATTCCAAGATAATTTTTATTTACCTCAGCTACAACATGAGAATTCTGTCCAACCCTGTGTCCAAGATGAGAACTTGGTGGAACACTGTAATGGAGTGGCCCTCACTGACCAGGAGGCTTCACACCCTCCTTAAGAGGAAAGGGCCTGCATCCTGAAAACTATGCCACTATGTAGCAAAATGGCTCTTACTGCCTCTGAGTCTTTGCAGAAACAGGGCCCCGCTCAGTCTCAACATTGTTTTTTTTTTTCTCCACCATATTTATTTTACTATATAAAACCAAAAGTATTGTGGAAGAAATCAAACAATACTCTGTGTTCTATAAGAGCCTGTCAGATATACTTTTATTTTTAACTAGCCATTGCCAGGAGAGTAACTCAACAGACAAGGTTTCCCTTCCAAGTCAGAGGTCTCTGCCCCAAGCAGAATCCTAACATATATTTATAGACACATCAAGTTACAAACAAGCAACAATAGTCAATTGTGCCAAGAGAGAAAAACCTGCTGCCCAGTTTCTAGAAAAAACCTCCCCCCCCCCCCCTTCTGTACCCAAAAGATATGCAGTTCTCAACCAAAGTTCAAGGCTAATGATAAGAGCTTAAAGAGAAACAATGGAAACTTGCAGTGTCTTAGCAAAAGCAACATTGTATACTGGAAATTTTCCTAACTCTGCTCAGCTTTTCTAACCCAGAAGGATCTGTTACCTACTTCTTTGACTAAAGTTTCTGGCCTAGCTCATAGGTTTCCACAATCCCTCCTTTTGTGCCTCCTTGGCACAGCCTTAGCTCAAACCTTCATAGCCATTAACCCATCTATTTCTGCTTTCTCTTTTTCTCTAACTTCCAGTATTTCTTCATACATATTATAAACTTTTTTTCTTTGCTCCAGGTTCAAGCCTTGTGTTGTTTGTTTAGCAGCATTGCGTAAGCAGCATTTTATCAGCAACATGAATAACTGTAGGCAAACCAATAAGCCAGTAATAGCTCCTAATACAATTAAAACAGTGTAAAAGAGCTTAGATCCCCAACCCATAAACCAATTCCAGAGGCTCCACTGGTCAGTTTGATGGAGCTCAGCTACTGCCTGTCTGATTCGATTGGCTTGATCAAAACGTGGGGCAGTCTTATCTGGGATATATATGCAACATTCCTTCCCTATTAAAGCACATACTCCTCCTTTACTCGCCAGGATGAAATCTAAAGCCATTCGGTCTTGCAAAACCATGTGCCTCATGCTACCCATTTCGGTAGCTATGCTCTTAAAGCCTTCAGTTGTAGCATTAGCTCCTTTTTCAAGTACCCCAGCAACCCGCTTTATTTCCCTGATAGAAAATGCAACTCCGATCACGGAAATAGTGATACCCCAATATTGTTGGGCTGCAGTAACTTCCCTTCAATTCCGGAGTTTGCCTTGAGGCAGTGTGGAAGTGTATCATATGGCGGGGACTAGGATTGCAAAAAAAGCATGTGCCACTAAAACCTGCAGGGAGGTGCTTATAACCGTTGTTGCCACAAACAAAATAGTGACCCACCAGGACTGTGACCCCGCAAGCAGAGGTACCAGTATACATGAAAACCTGATGGTAATAAGCTGTCATATTATAATTTACAGGACCATAATCAGGAAGGCAGATACCATTTTGCATTGCTCCATTTTTAATGATGGTGACATCACGGATGGAATTACCCACAAAATATCCATTACATTGCCATTACATTGTAAGCAAACTGGGACCTTGGGAGGGGCACTAATGTATATACATTCAGAAATATTGCACAGTACCACTGTCCATGTGGCATTTGGAGGTAACTCAGACCTGTATGGGGCTTTTAGCTCAGTACTATTAAGTGGATAGGCATACATAGGAATACCTCCAAGAGCATGTACAGGGACATGAACACAAATCCAACATTTCGACTTATTCAAATCCCTATGGAGTTGCTCAATAGTTAGCAAGAATGTATTTTCAGTCTGTACAGAGTACTTTGCTCTTGGCTTCATGTGTGTTTCTACTGAGGTGTTAATAGTCAGAGTCCCTTCTGTTTCCTGGTCAGGCCAGAACAGAATTATGCAAACAATAGCGGTGCAGCCTATCCAGAAGGTGACAAGCCAAACCCATTTAGAGAACCATCTGCTTGGAAGGGTCTTTTCTCTTCCCTCTAAGGTGGTAGGGGTGACGTTGTGGTACATCCTCTTCACTCTTGAGTGGCAAATCCTCTTCTGTTGCATGGGAGAGGTTACTAGCACTTACACCCTGCTCCTCTGACCTTATTTCTACAGGTGCAGAGGTCTTTTTACAATGTGAGATATGAACCCAGGATGGGCGGCCCTGGCATTTGACTTCAGTGTTAGTGGTTAGGGGTGGGAATACCGGCAAATCCGGAATCCGATAATGCCGGTACTGGGCATACTGGCATTATCGGATTCGACCCGGTAAATCCGGTCCGGTTACCGGATTCCGGGTACCGGATTTTTTTACATTGCAGCCATTTAAATGAATGGCTGCAATGTAAAGTCCCACCAAAAAAGTTTTTTAAAAAAAAAAAAACCCGAGTCCAGGCTGCACGGGTGGAAGGGGGGACACCCCCCACCCACCCTGCCCAGCCTGGATTTTTGTTAAAAAAAAGAGCCCACCACCCAGCACCAGCGGCCGCGGCGTCCCCGCAGCCACCAGTAAGTATAGACCCGATCCCTGGGGGGGGTGTTTTCCCCGGAAGGCCTAGAGCGTCTCTGACGCTGGCAGCCACAGCTAGCGCTGAGGCCTCTGGTCCGCCCGCCGCTGCCGCCGCACCTGGAGCTCCGCAAAGGTAAAGCACTCAACTTTAGTAGGGGTGATCCCTGGGGGGTTGGGGGGATGTTAAACACACACACCCCAGGGATCGGGTCTATACTTACCGGTGGCTGCGGGGATGCCGCGGCCGCTGGTGCTGGGGGGTGGGCTCTTTTTTTAACAAAAATCCAGGCTGGGCAGGGTGGGTTGGGGGTGTCCCCCCTTCCACCCGCGCAGCCTGGGAGGGGGAGGGGGGAGGAATTAATTGTATTTCATTGATTTCAATGTGGACACAGTGCCCCATTGAAATCAATGAAATAAAACCGGTACCGGATACCGGATTTAATCCGGGAATCCGGTTCTTTGAGAACCGGAAACTGGTAAATCCGGTATCCGGTAATTACCCCAGGGTCCCACCCCTATGATAGTGGTAAAAAGTACCTGGAATGGGTCTTTCCAGCGAGGTTCAAAATCAGTCTTCCTCTGGTGAACCTTGATATGGACCCAGTCACCAGGCTGTAAGTCGTGACATGCTTCACGAGGTTCCTGGGGAAGGGCTTCTTGAACCTGTGAATGAAAAGTCTTGGCACTCTTCATTAATGCTTGACAGTACATTAAAACAGTTTCATCAACCAAAGCAATGTCTAGTACGTAGGGAACTAGGAAGTCTCATGGGTCTTCCCATTAAAATCTCATGTGGTGATAGGCCAGTCTTTTTGTTGCATGAAGACTTCATGCTCATAAGGGCTAAGGGAAAAGCATCAGGCCATTTGAGATTGGTTTTGTGGCATATTTTAGCCATCTTATTTTTCAAGATGCCATTCTGTCTTTCCACAGCCCCTGCAGACTAGGGGTGATATGGACAATGAAAGTTCTGCTGAATCTTCAGGGCCTTGCAAATCTCTTTTATAACTTGGCCCGTGAAATGGGTTCCTCTGTCACTGTTGATAGACAAAGGGATCCCAAATCAAGGGATAAATTCTTTCAAAAGTCTCTTGCTGACTGTAATAGTGTCAGCTTTTGCACATGAGTAAGCTTCCACCCAGTCAGAAAAGATACAGACAAGTACTAACACATATTCATCTGATACACATCTTGGCATTTGAATGAAATCAATCTGAATATTTACAAATGGTCTCCATGGAGGGGTGTGTGCTGTCCTTTGTGTTTTTACATGTCTGCCCACGTTGTGAGCCTGACAGATAGGGCAGGTCTGGCAATACTGTTGAGCCACAACAGGGAAATTTGGAGCATGCCAATCATATTTCACTGCTTCAGTCATCCCCCCTTTGCTCAAATGGGCCACCCCATGGTGCACTCGAACAAAGTAGGGAAGAAGAACCATGGGCACGACCAGACGGCCGTCTGGGGAGTGCCACAAATAGTTTGTGTGTAAGAGGCACCCAGGCAGTCTCTAATAGCCTTTCTCACTTTCTGAGGCCTGAACTTGGAGGAGAGCAACATCCTGAAGAGTTGCCATAGGAGACTAGACTGGTGTACATAAAAACAAAGACATGGCCAGAGGTGTGGAGAAGACCGCAGCTTTGGCAGAAGCATCTGCCTATGCATTTCCACAAGTAACTTCATCATGTGGAACAAGGTGAGCTCGACATTTAATTACAACAATAGCTAAGGGTAATTGTAAAGCGTCCAACAAAACAGCAATATAAGGTCCATTTTTAATAGGTGAACCGCTGGAGGTGAGGAACCCTCGCTGTTTCCAAAGTTGACCATAATCGTGACCAACTCCAAAGGCATAACGAGAGTCAATGAAAATATTAACACTTTTGTTTTTGACCAGAGTGCAACCTCTGGTCGGGGCAAAAAGTTCAGCAACTTGGGCAGAATACACAAAAGGAAGAGGGTTGCTCTCAATGACCTCGTGCTGGGAACAAACTTCATATCCATCCACAAGGTTACCTTTAGAGTCTCTGAGGCAAGATCCATCAATATAGAACACAAAATCAGGGTTCTGCAAAGGGATGTCTTTAAGATCAATTTGGGGCATGGTAAGGTGTGCAGTTACAATCAAACAATCATGGGTTTCACCATCAAGAGGGGTAGGCAGTAATGAGGCAGGATTAAGAACTGGGCAACGGGTGAGAGTGATGTGACCCACTGACAACAAAAGAATTCCATATTTTTTTAGGTGTGCATTTAACAAGTGCTGTGTTTTTGTTTTCAACAATAAGGCTAAAACAGCATGGGGAGCAGACACTGTGAGCGAGGAATCTAAGACCAGAGTCTCTGAATTTTCACCCAAGGTAGCTGCAGCTGCAACAGCATGAAGACAGGGTGGGTGTCCTACAGCCACTGAATCTAGGGCAGTACTATAGTAGGCAATAGGTCAGTGTTTATCCCCATGCATTTGTGTGAGGACCCCTAATGCAAACCCATCCTTTTCATGGCAGTACAGCGTAAAAGGTTTAGAATAATTAGGCAATCCAATGGCAGGTGCACTGGAAAGTGCTTGCTTTATAGAGGTAAAAGCTTGTTCTGCCTTGGTGGACCACGGAAGAGGCTCTGGAGTCTCAAGCTATGTGAGTTCCAGCAAAGGCTTAACAATAGGGGCATAGCCCATGATCCATTGGCGGCAATAGCCTTCCATGCCTAAGAAAGTCCTCATTTGTGACACATTAGTGGGTTTAGGAACCTGCAAAATAGATTGAACACGATTTCTAGAAAGATGGTGTTTGCCAGCAGAAATATAATGGTCTAAATAGTGAACTTGGGGTAAACAAAGTTGCAAGGGGCTTTATGCCCCTTTTGAGCTAGTGCAGAAAGTAAACTCAAAGAATCTTTTTTACAAGCTTCCAAAGAGGGGGAAGCCATCAATAAGTAATCTACATATTGAATCAAAACAGATTTTTCTGTAAAAACCACATAATCTAAATCTTTCTTTAAAATTTGGGAAAAGAGAGAGGGAGATTCAGTGTAACCTTGAGGCAATCTCGTCCAAGTATATTGGAGTCCCTGGTATGTAAAGGCAAAAAGGAACTAGCTGTCAGAGTGTATGGGAATAGGGAAAAAAAGCAGACCACAAATCTACAACAGTGAAATATTTGGAGTTTGGTGGAATGCAACACAAAATTGTAGCTGGATTAGGGACAACAGGAAAAGTAGGTATAACAACAGAATTAACAGCTCTTAAGTCCTGCACAAAATGGTAGACATTCTTTCCTGGTTTCTTAACAGGAAGAATTGGGGTATTGCAGGGACTTTGAGTAGGCACAATGATTCCTTGTTTCAAAAGAGACACAATAACAGGGTGTATGCCTTTTTCTGCCTCAGGTCATAGAGAATACTGAGGAACTCTAGGCAAGGGTTTAGTAGGATTTAACCTAATTTTTACAGGTTCTGCTGATTTAATTTCCCCAACTTCATTAGCATGTTGAGACTACAAAAGAGGCGGGACAGCTAATAAAATTTCCCGCTGAACCTCAGATAATTCAGAGTCTTGTTTGCTCTCTGGAATTTCAAACATAAGTGCTAGCACACCGAGCTCATTTTCAGATGGAATGTCTAAATAAACTCCATCTGGTGAACAGTAAATAGTACAACCAAGTTTACAAAGCAAATCTCTACCTAACAGATTAACTGGAGAGAAAGGACTCAAAATAAAAGTATGTTGGTCAGAAATAGGACCTAGGGAAGCAGAAAGCAGTTCAGATACCGGGTGTGGTACTGATCGATTGAAAATTCCTACAGCATTGACTAGGGGCGGGAATTCTGGTTCTCCCGAGATCCGATATTGCCTGTATTTGGGTGTATCGGCTTAATTCGATAAATCCGATATTTACCTGTACCGGCATACTGGACTTTAAACACTGACCGCGATACCGGATTTTTTACATTGCGGCCATTGAAGTCAATAGCCACAATGTTAAAAATCCAGTACCGCGGCCAATGTTAAAAACCGGTATGCTGATACCGGTAAATCCGGTACCAGGGAGATCCGATACCGGTACATCCAGTATTCTCCCCAGTGTCCCACCCCTAGCATTGACAATTTCAGCAGATAAGGGAGTAGAGGAAAAGTCCTGGGCTTTCAGAGTGGACCTACTGGCTCCAGTTTCCACAAGGCTTTCCCATCAATTAAACAAGACACAAAGGGACCAGACTGGTCTATAGATAAAAGAGGTGCATTAATGAAGTTACTATTCCTTAGGCTGTCCTAATACAAAATCTGTGTTGGATTCTGGGGTAAGGGATGAGGTGGTGGCTCAAATGTTGGTGGCTTGAATGGTCTCACTAACTGGCCAGGTCGATTAGGACATTCAGCTTTCCAATGGCCAATCTGTCCACAATAATGACAGGTGAAATTCCCTGGGACTAGGAAAGTTCCTTGTCCTCTGCCACGCCCCCTTCCCCTGAAACTTCCTCTATTAAATCCTCTCCCTCCCCTTCCTCAGGCTCTATTGGAATCAAAGTGCTGAATTTGGAGAGACATTAATTTAGTTTCAGTTGTCTCTTTCTTCTTTTCCTGACAGGCAACACAATGATTTGCAATGGTAATAAGTTCAGTCAGAGGCTTGTTCTGCCACCCAATGGCAATAACGTGAAGAAGCTGCTCTTGGTCTTTTGGAAGGAGTCCTTGAACGAAAGCAGCAGTTACCGCTTCCTGCGCATTTTGGGCTGCATCATTTATACCAAAGTGTCTATTAAAAACAATTTGTAAGCGGTCCATATAATCAGCAGGCTGTTCACCTTTATTCTGTTTGCAATTATTTATTTTTGCCCAGTCTGTTTGGGGGGGGGCAAACCTGAGGGATGACATTTAAGAGTGCTGTACGAGCTGTTTCCAAATCATGTGAAGGTGGCTCAGCTTGAGGCCTTTCTAGTCTCTGATGCACTTCAGTGAGGAGAGAGGCTCTCATTAATTGATCTAAGTCTGCCCAATTTGGATTATAACAGTTTATAATAGTTTGTAATTCATCTCTGAATTTTTGAGGTTCTTCTCTGATATTAGGAAATTCTTTGACTAAATTCCTCAAGTCTGTTGGTGTCCAGGGAGCATGGACAGTCACTAATCCTGCTGGCCCCGGCAACTGATGGAGTGGGGACAAAGTAAATTCTTTAACCTGTGTCTTCCTAGTACGTCCAGAGACAGGGCTAAACTTCTCTGGAAGGACTTGGGCTTGTGTTGAAGCTGCTCCTTGATCAGGCTGATATAAAATCCCTCCTCTGGGACTGCTAGGTGGAGTCTTTACGTGGGCTAAGGGTTGCTGTGGTGGGGGCGCTCCACCATTGTTGGGATATGGTGGTAGAGATATATTACTAAAAAGATCCACAATATCTTCAGCTGTTTCTTCATCTGTATCCATGAGAGAGTTAAGTTCAGGATACATTGGAACAAGTGGAGAGTTAGGTGAACTGACCTGGCCAGGTTTACAATGAGTCTTTAGTTCTTTAATTTGAGTCTTTATCTTTTCTTGGGAGTCTTTAAGACTCCTCACCCGGGATTCCTGTTGTCTTTTGGAAGTTTCTTCATACCAATCAAGATACACATCCCATTGAGTCTGTGGCAATATTCTGCCTCGTGACTCTAAGGCTCCTCGGCGATGTACAATTTTATCTAGATCAAAAGTGCCAATCGGAGGGAACTGCTTATCAGAATCATCTTTGGTATACCCATTCCACTTATCCAAAAATCTATACATCTTCTGGCCATAGTGTGTATACATATACCAGGCTGGGCTTCCTTTTGGCGGGACGGGGACCTCCTTTGACCCACCCACCCCCCATTTTCCTCAATTCACACGGGCTCAATCACACAGGAAAGGCTTATCAAGGGAGTCGTTCCACCTACAAGGAGCATATGGGACACATGTCAAAGGCATAGTCCAACTGCGTCTCCAACTGTGGTGTCAGGCTCATAACCATGGAAAAGGGAATAGGAAGGTTTTATTCACACTCACTCCCACTGGGTCACCGGGTTCCACCAAGCCTCCTTGCTTTCAAAACTGCTCTGACGAACAGCCTTGGGGTGACTAGACTTGGTTTAAGTCCTAGACCTGGTCAGCAGTTATAATCTCAAGTCACACTTCCCAGCATTCCAAAATCCTCTTCTTCAGGATTTACTGACAGACTTTATTCCACAGGTTCAGATAGCATTGCCCAATGATCAGATCTCCTGGCTCCATGACCAGTACTCCACCAAAACCCCTTTAGAAATTTCAAAAGGTCTCTTACCTTGGTGTTGCGCCGAGGTTTGGGGAGGGAGACGGTCCGCAGCCTTCCAGGAACCTGCCAGGCACTTAGCTATCTGGGTCACGGCACTAAAGAACTGTGGAAGAAATCAAACAATACTCTGTGTTCTATAAGAGCCTGTCAGATATACTTTTATTGTTAACTAGGCTCAACAGACAAGGTTTCCCTTCCAAGTCAGAGCTCTCTGCCCCAAGCAGAATCCTAACATATATTGATAGACACATCAAGTTACAAACAAGCAATAATAGTCAGCCGTGCCAAGGGAGAGAAAAACTGCTGCCCAGGCAGTTTATAGAAAAAAACTCTTTTTCCCCTTCCTTCTGTACCCAAAAGATATGCAGTTCTCAACCAAAGCTCAATGCTAATGATAAGAGCTTAAGGAGAAACAATGGAAACTTGCAGTGTCTTAGTAAAAGCAATATTGTATACTGGAAATTTTCCTAACTCTGCTCAGCTTTTCTTATCCAGAAGGATCTGTTACCTACTTCTTTGACTAAAGTTTCTGGCCTAGCTCATAGGTTTCCACAGTATGCAGTTCCCCAAAATCAATAAGCTCTTACACAGAACGTTTGTGGTGAGCCCCTCTTTGGGCATTCTAGCCATCTCTGGGATCCCATTTGTGGAATTCTTTTGGCCTGGTAATTCTGATCAGCCAGCTGCAGTGTATGCCCTGTTGCCCCAGGAATCTGGATCAGTTCCCAGCCTCTGGTCTCTATTACTCTTGAGTCAGATCCCAAGCCATTGAAACTAGCTTCTCGATGAGCCTTGTTCTTCACGGATGGTCCATTTTTGAGCCTTTTATCTTTCCTCCTCACTTACTTGCTGCTTTTCTGCCTGCTGCTGTCTGGGATAATTCCTGCTTCCTCCCTGCTGCTGTCTGGGATAATTAGCCATTCCAATGAATTAACCAGTTGCAGGAGCTTGCTTTGTGACTTTTGTCTAATGGACTACTTCCTTGCAAGAACTGATGGCTGCCCACCATCCCAGGACTTTATTCCAGAGGAACTTAGGATACCCCTGGTATATGCACTATCTATCCTATCCCTGGCCACTTCTACTCCTGACACTCTTCCTCTCTCTCTCATTATCCTCTATGCTGTCTGTGCCGCCTAGAACTGGTTCAAAACATCCATTTTGATTTCATGCAAAAGATCTGTGAAACTGAAATGGCTCTCAAAATTTCAGTCAAAATTCCAATAGAAATATTTTTTTGATCAGAATTCCAACTGGATGCTTTTGTGCATGCACAGAATTGCAGCCACCATATTCCACATGCACAGATGGCCTTTTATTTATTTGTTTGTTTATTTATTTTTGGTCCGAGTTCCAGTCAAACCCAATGAAATGTCTAGTTCAGACCGACTTGGAACAGGACCAAAATGTTAGTTTCAGCCCTAGTGCCCTGCCACCCATACATTCCTCCTTGTTGAAAGAAACCTCAGCTTCCCTCTTTAGAGCAACTTTCCCTGTTAAAGCTGATCTTAAATACAGCTGTGCATTCAGGTTTTGATAAAACACAAACACAAAAAGGCATTTTCAGCTTCCATACTCAAAAAGGAAATTATAGGGCTGTTTACTCAGGGTCCAAGTGACTCCAAAACATGGTATCTGAGTTCTCAAACTGAACCTCCAAAGCTGAAGCACATATCCAGCTCAGAACTGGGCTGTTCTTTAACTCTCAGCTTAGCCACATGCTTGGGTAACTTGTAGTGAGCCCTTGGGTGTCTTTAGACATAACGTCAATGTGTGTCTGAATGTGTGTTTGACCTTGATATGAACACCAGTTTGGCCCTGTGTTCACCATGTGGCGCTGCTTAGACACACAGCCCATCTTGGGGCAAATCGGTGTTTTGCTCGCCACCCGATCTCAGCACACAAGCGCTGTCGCCTCGTTCCCCATGTTGTACCTGCTAACACGCCAGTCGATATCATTAGATACAACGTTGGCCACGTGTTCATCCAGAACACGCAAATTGTCCTTGGGTGTCTTTAGATATAACGCTGTTCAGTGTTCTGTAACACAGTGTCCTACCGTTACAGCGTTTAGACATACCGTCAACACAGTGTTCACCCCAAACACTGGAAGTGATCACTGCCAGGTTTTAACAGTTTAATCAATGTTTGGGGTGAACACTGTCTTGACAGTATGTCTAAACATTGTAATGGTAGGACACTGTGTTACAGAACACTGAACAGCGTTATGTCTAAAGACACCCCTTGTGATGCAATAGTGTTCACATTGCATGTTCAATGGGTGGACAAATTGGTGTTGGGATTGTTATGGTACTTACACACAACAGCCAAACACATGCTTAGGGGTTTTGACACCCGATCTTTGTTATGTCTAAAGATGCCCCTTGTCACCTGCAAGAACTACCACTGGGAGTCTTTAGACATAACAAAGATTGGGTGTCAAAATCTCTAAGCATGTGTTTGGCTGTTGTGTGTAAGCACCATAACAATCCCAACACCAGTTTGGTCACCCGTTGAACATCCGTTAAACACGCAATGTGAACACCATTGCATCACAAGGACAATTTGCATGTTCTCACTGAACATGCAGCCAACATTGTGTCTAATGATATCACGTGGCATGTTAGCAGATACAACATGGGGAACGAGGCAGCAGCGCTTCTGCATGCTGAGATCAGATGGCAAGCAAAACACCAATTTGCCCCAAGATGGACTATGTGTCTAAGCAGGGACAAACCAGTGTTCATATCAAGGTCAAAACACACATTCAGACACCCGTTGACGTTATGTCTAAAGACACTGTCTCAGAACTGCAGTGTTCAACATGGCCAGCAGTCCAGCCTAGCAGAGCCTAGCACGGAGAGAGATAAATGCTGAGCTCTTGACAGCTTCATTCCCCATTCCCCAAGCTAGTGACCCCTCCCCCAAACCAGTGACTTCCATGAGGATCCCCATGCCCACCTCCCACAAGCCAGTGACTCCCCTCTGTGCCAGAAATCACTTCCCCCTCCAAGCCAGGCCCATGCCTCATTTCCTTTTCCCAAGCCAGCAACCTCCCCTCTGAACCTTGTTCAATACCCCAATTCCCCTCCCAAACCCAGAAACCTTCCCTGATCCTAGTCCCATGCCCCATGCCCCTTTGTTCCAACAGCAACCTCTTCCCTAATCCAGTACCACCACACACACACACACACACACACACACACACACACACACACACCATTCCCTCTCAAGCCAGTGACCAATCTCCCAAATCAGTGAGACTACCTAAGCCAGACCCCATGCTCCATTCCTCTTCTCCAAACCAGAAACTCCTGCGCCAGCATCTTCCCCACATGAGCCAGCTCAAGTCCTATTCTCCCCTCTCCCAAACCAGCCATTCCTCAAAGCCAGCCTCATGCCTCACTCTCCCTCACGCCAGTAACCCCCCTGAACCAGACCTATTCCCCATTTTCCTCTCCAGCAACTCCCTCTGAACCAGATCCATGCCATGTTGCTTCCCACCAAGCCAGCCATGTTCTCCACCCTCCCCCAAATCAGTATCCTCCTTTTTAAATTGCTAGCATACTTAGAAGCAGTTTTAACTGCATTATTCTTTCCTTCTAGTCCTGTCAAACTGGCAGCATTTCACTGCACTTCTGTGCCAAAATAACCCATATACTGGAATCCATGTTCACTCTGATTTTCACATTGGCAGCAGTGTGGAAATGAAGAGAACCCAGGAAATATACAAATAAACACAAATACAAAGCACAAATACTTAACTTCATGCACAGACCCCACCCCCAGCCATACCCATGCCCTGTTCCCTCCCATGCCACTGACCAACACCCCAAGTCAGCAACACTACCTGACCCAGACCCATACACCTTTCTCCTTTTCCAAGCCAGGAACTGCCTTTGAGTCAGCCCCCTTACCCCATGAGCCAGCCCCAACTCTCATTCTCCCATTTTCTAGGGGAGGAATGATGGAGAATAAACCACCCCATGCCTCTGCCAAACATGAATTGGTCATACAAGTCTCTGAAGTCTGCACTGGCCGCCTATAGTCTTCTGGGCACAATTCATGGTGCTGGCATTGACTTTTAAAGCCCTAAATGGTCTGGGTCCCACATATATGAAGGACCACCAGTCCTACTATGTTCCAGTGGGACCTCTATGGTCGGCCAGAAGTGCCCTCAAGCAGGTTTGATCTGCTACTGTTGTCCATTGGTCAGGAGTGCTCAAGAGGGCATTCTCGGCTGCTGCCCCAATTTTGTGAAAATCCCTTCCCCTGGAGGTTCATCTGATCCTGGGTCTAAGTATCTTTCAGAGGCAGTGCAAAAACATTTTTGTTTAAAAAAGCATTTGGCAGAGGGTGGGGGTGGAGATAGGGGCTAGTTGGGAGGTTTTTGGTGGGGTTGAGAGTTGGGAGGGGGGTAGGGCGGGGTGGAGCTAGAGAGGGAGGAGGGAAAAGGTTGTTGGGGAGGTTTGGGGGGGGTTCTGCTGTTTTATATGTTTTTATATGCTGTTTTATATTTTTATAAGCCACACAGAGCCGTTCAGGAAGGATGGGGTACATACAAAGTGCAGAGTAGAGCTGGAATGAGATTTTGCCAAAACAGTTACAAATACTGTCTGAGCTGAATCGAGAACCTCTCAGAACTCGATAACGTCTTACCTGACATTTCATTTCTCAATTTATTGGCTTTCCACTTATCAACACTCCATTTGCCACTTTGCTGTTTACTACTCTGCTGTCCATTTCATATCCTCAGAGGCAATACCGATGCAATACCATATTTCTTGAACTCCGTTTTCCCTTGTACTTCCTTGTCACTCATTGGCTGGTATGAGGATTCCTTTACTAATCTGAAATCCAGCTTTTGACCAATGTGCAATTGGTCAAAACAAAGGGAACAACAGAGAATAAGAATTCCGATTGGAGGTGGTGGGACTGATCCTGTGTGCACCCCTGTTACAGGGATATTGTGGCACATGCAAGTCATGCAGATGTGTGTGGGATGTGCATGCATAGTGTGCACAGGGGGTTTGGGATCACAGCCACTGGAGTGGAGGTTAAGGGTAAATGAGGGGAGGCTAAGAGATGGGCAATTCACACAGTGAGTGGCTCAGAAATACAGAGACAACAAAACCCCAAAGTAAAGCGGTACCCTTGGCAATGAGGTAAATGGTAAATGAACAGTACGTGGTAAACAGTAACAGAATGTTGGTAAATTGGGATGGTATGTCGCAGTAGTGTGAGAATCAATAAATCATATCAGAATAGGGGAAAAGTCAGGAAATCAATCCTGGTTTCCAATATGGTAAAATTTCTCATGAATGGCAATTTAGCTGCTCATTTCAGCCCTAATATGGAGGTGTCTGCAGCCCGGGCCCATATGTGCAAGCTTCACATTGGGGCAGCAGCTGAGAATGCCCTCCTGAGCACTCCTGTCCTACAGACAACAGTAACAGATCGAACGGAACCTGCTAGAGGGCACTTCCGGCCGGCCATAGGGGTCCCACTGGAACATAGTAGGACAGATAGTAGGCTAGCCTTCCTCTCTACCCCTCTCTGCCTAAGACCCTGCACATTCAAAGGCCAGACTACTCCCAGCTGTTTTGTGTTGCTGCCAAAACAGAGATTGAGGACAAAGCCCAAAGCCTCCTACATCAATATGCAATGGTCTATGTCTTCCACATACACTGGTACCCAGACTTTCTATAATCTTCTCTTTAGGGATGTGCAAACGTAGTTTGGATGTTTGGAGTTCGGGCTGAACTCAGCCTGTTCGGACGACTGAACTGAACGTCCGAACCAAATGTTCGAACGGCCAAACAGTTCAGAAAAGTTCGGATGAGTTCAGAGATGGGAAAAACGTGACTTTGGGCAGAAAAATCGTGTCTGGAAGGGGGAGGCAGCTGAGGAGCAGACTTCCTGACACAAGGGGTGGAGACCAGGGGTGGTTTCAGGGCCAAATGATACCGATACCGGAAAAAATCAATTTTGGTATCGGTATCAATAGCCCTATTTTCGGGTGTTCGTCCAAGTTCGGCCGAACCAAACTCTGTCAAACCGAACAACTTAACCCAAACTCGGGTTTCAAACTGAACAACCAAATGTCCGAACATCCAAACCACGTTCTGTTAGCACATTCCTACTTCTCTTCTCCCATATTGTTTTCATGGTAGCACGTACCCAATAAATTAGATCCTTGCTTTTGCTTTTTCAGCTCTACTGTAGCAAGCTAGCAAGATTGTATTCTTGGGTTATTTATGGGGAGAAAATAGAAATCAGTCACCTACTGACTCTGAATTAATGCAAGTTATGGTGGCCTAGCTTATATACTTAATCTTCAATGAGCGCATTTATGACACCACATTTCCCATAACTTTTTTGAGATCTGTAAATTTTATTTTTGTGAAAACGCTATTTTATCACAGCACTAGTATCCTCCCTTTAAGGGAGGGAAAGCAGATTAATAGGAGATGAAATGAAATTACACCCATGTTAAAGTTGGTCCATCTTTTTTTTCCCCCAAATCATTATTGCTTCCCTGAAGGAAAACAAAGAGGGAAAAATTCTACTCCCTTTTTTGGTAGTTTTACTCTAGAACCAGGAGCACAATTTAGAGAGGACAAGGAGAGAGGAAGAAATTCCCCTTCCCTTCCTCACTCCCCACACCCCCTTTCTGATCTCTCCCCATGTTTCATACCACATGCTGATCATGCTTTGTGTATCTCTGACTATTTCCAGTTCAAGAGTTAGCCCCTGGCCTGAGTCCTTCCTAAAAAACTCCCCACCCCACCTCTTTCTGGGAGGGGGAGCTCACACCTTGGAAGACAGAACTGGATTTTTAAAAAAAAAAATTAGTAGGCTGGAAATCTGGGCAGAAATTAAGAAAATGAAATTCAACCAAGATTATTATTATTATTATTATTATTATTATTATTAACAAGCATTTATATAGCACAAGCAATGTACCTGGTGCTTTACAAAGTAATTGAATAGAAATGGTCCCTGCCCTAGGGCTTGCAATCTGAGAGACAGGTTGGGGGAAGACAAAGGAAGGAGGACAGAAGGAGAGACAAGGAGTGTAACATTCACGAGGATGCGAGGTCCCAGGTGCACACTCTTAGTTATATCAAGAGTGATGGCTGGTTGGTCCATGTGGTGAGGATATGAGTACACAGATCTTAGGTAACAGATTGTACTGGATGGAGGGTATCAGCAGGAGTTAGGTGAGGGGAGCAAGAAGTCAGGGAGGGCAGAGCAGAAGAGGTGGGTCTTGAGGAGGGATTTGAAGGTATGAAGGGAGGCGGATGTGGGCAGGGAGCGAGTTCCAGGTGTGGGGGCAGCTAGGGAGAAGGGACGAAGGTGGTTAGGGGAGCAGGGGAGGTGTGGGAGGGCGAGAGAGGGGACAGGTTCCACATGCATACTGTGCAGATTCATGCAGTTTGTGCATGGCAGAATGCCCGCAGAACGGGGATACATGTACCACGGGGCACTGGATTGGCCCCAGTGTCTCTGTTCAGCGCTGGTCAGACCTCATCTGGACTCGGAGTATTGTCTCCAGTTCTGGGTGCCTCATTTTAAGAATAACACTGACAAATTTGAACAGAGGATGCTAAAGGGACTGGGGAAAAAAAAATATGAGGAAAGGTTGAAGGAACTGGGTATTTTTAGCTTAGTGAAGGGACTTTTAAGGGGAGGCATGACAGCTGTCTTCAAATATCTGAAGGGCTGTCACCAAGAACAAGGCAAGGAACTGTTCTGCACGGCTACGGGGGGAGGGGGGGCAGGACTAGAAATAATGGGCTCAAGTTACAGGAAGGCAGATTTTAGTTAAATATCAGGGAAAAGCTTCCTAACAGTAAGAGACGTGCAGCAATGGCACAAGAGGTCTAGGGAAATTGTAGGCTCTCCATCACTGGAGGTTTTCCAAAGAAGGCTGAACAGCCATCTGTCAGGGATGCTATAGCTGTAGTCGTTCTGAATCGAAGCAGGGAATTGTACTAGAGGACCCTTGAGGTCCCTTCCAACTCTAAGATTCTATCATCTACGTCTGAAATGGTGCCTCTCTCTAGAACTTAAGAGCTGCTGTGCCGAGTCCCACCAATGGTCTATCTAATCCAGCAACGCGCTTCCAATACTGAATGCTTCAGAAGAAGTGTACAAAAACAGGGCACATATGGAGAGATCTATTCCCAGTTGTTCATTCCCATCTCCCAACAGTCAAGAGCCAGGCTTTCATTCCTTGGCCAGCTTGGCTCATAGCCTTCTATGGATCTATCCTTCTTTGACTATTTATATTACTGGTATCCCTTGACAATGAGTTTCACAGTTTAATTGTGCAGTATACTTCCTTTTTTTTTTTTTTTGCTTTCATTTTGCTACATGTTGAGTTTATTGGGTGTCCCTGGTCCTAGTATTATAAGAAAAGGTAAACAACTGTTCTCTATTGGCAGCAATGGAGAAAACACACTGAATATGGGTCCCTGGTTATGCCCCCAAAGGAGCTAAGTAGTCTTAATAGTCCGGCATTTCACGATTTAGCATAGTAAGAAAATCTGTTCCATTTTGGAATATATTCACAATATATAACATAGTATCTTTCTGTTCAGTGTACAGGTGTAAATGGAAGATTAGATGGCTAATGCTAACACCAAACATAAACAGAACTAATGCAGACTCTAAGCAAGGTCAAATAAATAAATCTTTAGCCAAGCTTACATGACTTGAAAATGTTACTGCAATAATTATGTGTTGAATCTTTCCACCCTAATACATCAACCACTGATTACTAATGATGTAATGTTTTTCCTTCCATTAAGGAACCAGTAGCATTCTTGAAACAAGATTTAAAATGTAGCTGATTTTATAAAATTCCCCATGCATATGATGCTTGAATTCTGGGGGTCCTCCAGGTTTATCCCAGATATCTACAACGAACAATACTCTGCCAAAAGGCATCACACATATTGCCATCCTGGCCTATGCTTAGCGACATAGGTTAAGTTACATAGGTCTGAGTAGCATATAACTGAGAAAACAAAAACTGCTACAGCCTTCACTGTGTGTTGGCAAGACATGAGAGAAATAACAAATACCAATGCCCACTGGCCTAAGATAGCAGTTGGGAAAGAGTAAATACCATGAGCATTAGACAGTTCTTGACTAAGGATTGGATTCTGTCCACTTCAGCATTCCTTTCTTTTATGTAAAAAGCAAGCTCCCATGCATGGACTTTGTTCAGAAGGGATGGATTTCAATTTCTCAGAGATAGCAGTAGGAAAACAACTATTCTGCTGTATATTCCCAATCCTTACAAACATTTTGGATGACATTCACCATCTTCAAGCTAAGTATCTAGAATATATTTGTGGAGTCCTGTAGATTTATTTATTTATTTAGTCAAATTTCTGCCCCACCCTTCCTAAAACAGCTCGGGGCGGCTTACAAACCATGGAGCCAGGCAGAATGAAATCCTGTCTTTCTATTGTATTAGCACATTTATTGGGGGTAGGTGCAAGCTCTGTTCATGCATCTGTTCATCCCCATCATACCCACTGTGGAGCAGAGACTGCCATGGTTTATTTATTTGTTTATATTGGCCTCTGGCAGGTCGGGGCAACTTACAATAAAGTCACTAAAACTATACAATATAAAATAAAATATAAAATACAGTATCATGTCTAAAATACATCTAAAGGTCTTCAAAATCAGAATCAAAATCAAAATTTAAAAACAACCCCCCTCCCAATCCCCCCCTCTCCCCCACCAAAAGCCTGACAAAAAAGCCAAGTCTTGCAGTGGCACCTGAAGGAGGGAAGATCCAGGGACAGAGGAATACTCACCAGGAGGGAGTTCCGCAGTCATGGCCCAACCACCGAGAATGCCCTCTCCAACATTGCCCCCTGCTGAATGCAGGGGACCTCAAGAAGGGCACCCCCGGAGGACCTCAGGGGTCAATCCAGGACCCAGGGTGTGAGGTGGTCCCACAGATTGATTGATTGATTGATTGATTGATTGATTGATTGATTGATTGATATTCATTTTTAAAACGTAATATTCCACCCATCCTGCCACAGGCAGCTCTGGGCAGCTTACAATAAAAATATAAAACATCATAATCTAAAATCACATAAAAAGGAGAATGAAAATGTCCCACATCACCCCCCACCCTAACCCACTCCCTCCAGCCACCATACCCCATCCCTCCCAAAGGCCAGGTAGAACAGACAAGTCTTACAACTACATCGAAAAGAGGGGAGATCCGGGGCCAGATAAGCCTCCAGTGGCAGGGAGTTCCACAGCCATGGAGCGGCTACCAAGAAGGCCCTCCCCAGCATGACCCCCCCAAAAAAACCCTGAGGGACCTCAAGGAGAGCACCTTCGATGACTACAGGGGCCAATACAAAACCCGAGGTGTGAGGCAATCCCACAGATAGGATGGGTCAAGACCATTTAGGGCTTTATAGGCAAGCACCAACACCTTGAATCAGGCCTGGAAGACTATAGGCAGCCTGCAATGAACATAGAACTGGTGTAATATGTTCCCGGCAGCCCAATCTCACCAGGGGACGGGCCATAGCATTCTACACCACCTGCAGTCTCCGAACCATCACCATGGGTAACCCCACGTAGAGCGCGTTACAGTAGGTGGAACCCAGGCTGTTTAGGGCTTTATAGGTAAGAACCAACACTTCGGGCCCAGAAGATTACCCAGTGCAGAGAACAAAGCACAGGTGTTATATGCTCCCGGTACACCATCCACATAAGGAGACGGGCCGCCACATCCTGCACCAGCTGCAGCCTCTGAACCATCACCAAGGGTAGTCCCATGTATTTATTTATTTTATTTACTTCAAGACATTTTAGCCCGCTCCCTCCTGCTCACAACAGCAGCTTGGGGTGGCTCACAATAAGATTTAAAAATATAAACAATTCAATAATTAAAATAAAATACATAAAATTATATAAAAATGATTAAAAGAGCAGAACCAAAACCCCATCACCACTCCCACCCTCCCCGTCTCCCTCCCCCAAAGGCTAGTAGAGCAGCCAGGTTTTACACTGTCTCCAGAAAGAAGGGAGGTCTGAGGTCAGAGGGGTCTCCATCAGGAGGGAATTCCACAGTCTAGGAGTCACAACCAAGAATGCCCTCCCCATAGTCGCCAGCCAGGAAACCTGGGGGACTTCGAGTCAGGCTTCCCTGGCCGGTCGCAGGGGCCACACCATAGCCTGGGGCCTGAGGCAGTCCCACAGGTAGGTGGGTCCCAGACCATTATTTAGGGCTTTATAAGTCAACACTAACACCTTGAATTGGGCCTGGAATACAATAGTCAGTCAGTGCAGAGAATGGAGCACTAGTGTAATGTTCTCACGATGACCCGTCCCCGTAAGGAGGTGGGCCTCCACATCCTTCACAAACTGCAGCCTCCAGACCGTCACCAAGGGTAGCCCCATGTAGAGTGCATTGCAGTAGTCAGACAAGAGGTGATGAAGGCATGGATGATGGTGGTCAGGTCAGAGTCCAAAACATACGGCCGCAGCCATAGCACCAAATGTAACTGGAGAAAGGCACTCCTCGCCACTGCTGCCACCTGGGAAACCAGGCAGAGATGAAAATTAAGACGCACCCCCAGACTATGGACCTGAGTAGCTAAAGTTGGGCAAACCCCATCAATGATGGGGGCCACCACCCCTTCAGCCCTACCCACCAACATCACCTCTGTCTTGCCGGGATTCAGTTTCAGACAGTTAGCCCTCATCCAATCCCCCAGCCCGCACAGCCACCAGACACCGGGTAAGCACCGAGACTGTAGCATCTGGGTATGCAGAAAAAGAGAGGTAACACTGTGTATTATCGGCGTACTGATGGCAACATATGCTGTGGCTGAACCCTCTCACAACCTCACCCAAAGGCTAAATATATATGTTTAGTATATATATATATATACTAAAAATCTGCAGGACCAGGGAGGGATGAAACCCATCAATGACGGGGACCTCCACCCCCTCAGCTCTCCCCACCAGCATCACCTCCATCTTGTCAGAATTCAGCTGCAGACAGTTCATCCTCATCCAATCCCCCACAGCCATCAAACACCGGGTAAGTAATGAGACAGCTGGGTCTGTGTCAGCTGAAAAAGAGAGGAAAAGTTGGGTGTCATCAGACTATTGATGACACCAAACCGTTTCACGGCCTCACCCAATGGCTGCATATACATGTTGAACAAGAGAGGAGACAGAATATATCCTTCCAGGACACCACATGTGAGATGCAGGGGTGGGGTGGGGGTGGCAGTCGAAGAACAGTCCCACTGTACCACATGCTGGGTTCTTCCGGCCAGAAAAGAGCAGAACCATTCAAGAATGATTCTGCCCACCCCAGGATGGGCAAGCGGGCCACCAACAACTCATGGTCAGCAGTATCAAAGGCAACTGACAGATCTAACAGGACCAGGAGAGTGGAACAACCCTGGTCTAACTCACGGTGGAGGTCGTCGATCAAGGCCACAAGTGTAGTTTCAGTGCCATAATCTGGACGAAAGCCAAACTGTGAGGGATCAAGAAAACCAATGCAATTTAGATGCCCCTGAAACTGCTGAGCCACCTTCCCAATAACCTTCCCTAAAAAGGGAAGGTTAGAGACAGGCCGATGACTGGTGAGATAGTCAATGTCAAGAGATGGCTGCTTGAGCAGAGGTCGTACACAGCCTCCTTTCAGGTACCATGACACTCTGCCTTCCTGCAGGGAGACGCTGACCACCCCAGTCAGCAAAGGCCCTAATGTCTCCTGGCTGGCCTTGACCAACCAGTATGAGCATGGATCTAATTCACATGATGTAGCTCTAACAGCCCCAAGAACATCCTCCACATCAGCGGATAATACCAACTGAAGCCTATCCCACAAATACAGGACAAGGTGGGGCATTCATTACCTCTGGTTCTCCTACTGTATCAAGTGCAGTGTTAAAACCATGGTGAATGCGAGCAATTTTGTCTGCAAAATAGTCAACAAATGTCACAGAGAGCACTGGAAGACTCCGTCTCCAGACAGGCTGGATTGACCAGCCCCATCACCACCCAGAAAAGCTCAGCTGGATGACACTTTGCGGACTCTATGAGGACAGCAAAGAACCCCTTCTTTTCTGCTCACAGAGCCACGGCATAGGCTCTCAAACTGGCTCTATGTTGCAATTGGCCATCTTCAGTTCAGTACCAGCTCCACCAGCTCTCTAAACGCAGCCCTTCCTGCTTCAGATGATGCACATTCTCCATGAACCATGGGGCCCTGCGCCTCCGATGCTCAGGGAGCAGACACCTAGAAGCCAACCAATCAATGGCCTCAGCTAGCAAGGTGTTCCAGCAAGCTACAGGGTCATCAAGAGGTCAACTGTCGAGATCGGAGAGAATCTCCCCCAGAACAATCCAGAACCTCTTAGGTTCCATAAATCTCTGGGGGAGGACCATTTGAATATGTCCAGCACAGTTTCGGAGGCTTATGTGCTCCAGGACACAGGCCCATAGGAGGCAATAAGCCAACCATGTCAAGGGAACCAATGATACATTCCCCACCAAAGGATCCCCCGCCTCAAGGCCAGTGCAAAACACCAAATCCAGTGTGCCTCCACACACACACGTGTTGGGCTGACCATTATCTGAGACAGGCCCATGGTTGCCATGGTGGCCATGAACTCATGCTCTGCACCCTGAGGCCTGGCGTCAGCATTCATGTTGAAGTCCCCAAGGACCAGCGCCCTTGAGGACCCCAAGACCAA
Source organism: Sphenodon punctatus (assembly GCA_003113815.1). NCBI lineage: Eukaryota > Metazoa > Chordata > Lepidosauria > Sphenodontia > Sphenodontidae > Sphenodon > Sphenodon punctatus. Next base: position 1,231,663 of record QEPC01003078.1, on the reverse strand, counting down.
CTCCGACACCAGCTCTGCTAGATCATGCAGGGATGCTGCTGCATAGGAAGGTGCCCGGTATACCAGCAGTATCCCTAATCTGTCTCTGGCCAAATAAATCACAAGGTGGAGGCACTCTATAATTAGTGGAGATTTCACTGGATACCACCTAATGGACCATGGTTGCCCTTCATGGGGAGTGCTGGGAGCAGCGTGGGGATAGACCGGGGCTGGTTACCCATCTGTTGCAGCCTCTCCCCTACCTAGGGCATGCAGCCATGGGCACGTTTGTTCGATACCCCTCCCTGACCTGGAGAGTGGCGGCTGCTGTTTCCCACCCTATCCTGGGAGCTGCCACACTGCTCGCAAATCTGTTTTCACCTTTCTTTTATTTGTTTTAAATCTGCTGCCAGTTAGTTTCATGGAGTAAACTCTAGTTCTAGTACTATTTGAGAAAAAATAATTGTTCCTGATTTACTTGCTCCACACCACTCATGCTTTTATACACTTCATCACATCCCCTTTCAATCATCTCTTCTTCAACCTGAAGAGCCCCAGCCTATCAAGCCTCTCTTCATATGGAAGATGTTCCATACACTTTATCATTTTTGCAGCACTGCTCTATACCTTTTCTATTTCTACCACATCTTTTGTTGAGATGGGACAACCAGAACTGTACATAATATTCAAGGTAAAGTCACACCAAAGATTTACATAGAGTAATTATGACATTTTTAGTATTATTCTCTCTCCTTTCCAAATACTTCCTAACATCCTGTTTGCTTTTTTGGCCACCACTGCACATCAAGCTGAGGATTTCAACTTATTCTCCACAATGACCCCAAGATCCGTTTCTTGAGTGGTAACCCCTAATTTAGAACCCAGCACTATGTACGTATAAGTTTGGATTATTTTTCCCTATGTGCATCACTTTGCACTTGTCAACATTAAATTTCATCCACCATTTAGATGTCCAGTCTTGCAAGATCCTCCTGTAAATCTTCACAGTACAATTAGGTTTAACTTTCTTGAATAACTTTGTGTCATTGACAAATTTGATCACCTCACATTTTACTCCCTTTTCCAGATCATTAGTATATATAGTAAACACCAGCACCAGTAAAGTGGCACTTAGTTTGCTTCTCTCCATTTAAAAAACTTACCATTCAGTCCTACTCTTTGCTCCCTATCCTTTAGCCAGTTACCAATCCATGATAGGACATTGCATCCTATCCCATTACTATTAACTGCGGATGGCACTCCTACTTGGCTGGGTATTGCAGACTGGCTGGCATCAGTGGAGCATTGGCAGACAGTGAAGTGGAATGACAGCCCTCCCTGCCTGAAACATAGACCCCAGAACCCTGATGGTGGGTCCTGGAGCTGGAGTGGCTGACTGTTTCTTGATGTGGTGGAATGACAACTCCCTTTGAGTGGAATGATGACTCCCTTTGAGCTAGAACCCTGATGGTGGGTCCTGGGACTAGAGTGGCAGCTTCTGGATGACGTGAATGGACAGCCCTCCCTGCCTGGAATGTAGGCCCCAGAACCCTGATGGTGGGACCTGGTACTAGAGTGGCAGCTTCTGGATGAAGTGGATGGACAGCCCTCCCTGCCTGTCATGTAGGCCCCAGATCCCTGATGGTGGGATCTGGGGCTGGAGTGGCTACAGTGCTTTTTGTTGCCGGGTACAACACTTAAATCTATCTAATCTATCTAATCTAATCTAAATAAATGAAACTATGGAGGTAAATGTGTGGAAATGGGTGAAATAGGAGGAGGATGGCAATGGATTGGGAGGAACACAAACTGCTGGGAGAGGGAGAGTTCTGAAAA
>QEPC01003078.1:1157389-1191334 GCA_003113815.1 Sphenodon punctatus | reverse complement strand
TACAAACAAGAGAAGTTCAATCGCAATACTTAGCTTCAGGCAACAGGGAGGGGGCTAGTTCATCCAGGCTAGGCTCTGTTCACCGGCCCAGAGCTACTGAGCCGGCCAGCTTAAATAGGAGCAGCCCCGCCCTCTGCACGCCCCCGCAAGCGTGCTGAGCGGCGCAGCGGTGGGCGGGGCCCTGCCTGGGCGGGCGTCGCCGTTGTAGGTGTCGGCGTCCCTGCCCGCCGCGGGGGCGTGGCCTTTGGTAACGGCCTGTCGGGGGCGGGGTGTGCGGCGTCGGGTGTGGCTTCCGCCTGCGTCTGCGGCCCCGAACGCCGCACCAAGGTTTGCCATGCTGGGGAACTGCCGGGGGCGGGGCCTGGGGCCGTGGAGGGCGGCCGCCGCGCCGAGAAGCGGCCGCGGCGGCTGACAGTCCAGCGGAGCTTTTCCGGGTGGTGCAGAGGCTGGTCAGTCCGGCATCTCTCCGCCTGGAACTGGAATTTTCCAGTGCCCGCTGTGACATGTTTGCTGACTTTTTTTGTGGATAAAATTGCCCAGATTCACCACGACCTCGATGCTGCACTTATGACAGTGGGTGAATCAGAGGTACGGGAAGCCCCACCATGTCTGTTGTTGTGGGATCAGTTTCAGTGGGTATTGCCTGCTGATGCGACAGATGTCCTTGGGACACCTATTGTGAATAAGATCCATGCCCATCCTGGCTGGTGAAGACCAGCCCAGAGACACTAGGGCCGTTGCTGGCGGGGGTAGTCAATGCCTCCCTTAGGGAGGGCAGAGTGCTGAGCTGTCTCAAGAAGCCATCTTTGGATGTTGACTCCCTGGCTAGCTATCAGCCAGTCTCTAACCTTCCCTTTTTAGGGAAGGTTATTCAATGGGTGGTGGCCCGGCAGTTACAGGGGAATCTGGACTGGGTCGGTTTTCTTGATCCCTCACAGTCTTGTTTTCGCCCTGGGTTTGGCACGAAGACTGCACTTGTGGCCTTGGTCGATGACCTATGCCATGAATTGGATCAGGGAAGATCCTCAATTTTGATCTTACTGGATCTGTCAGCGGCGTTTGATACTGTTGATCATGAGATGTTGGTGGCGAGGCTGCAGGACCAGGCCAGGGTGAGTGAAATTGTTGTTGAATGGTTCCACTCTTTCCTGGCAGGGAGAACTCAGTGGGTGGTTCTTGGAGAATGTACGCCATCTCCCCGGAATCTCACTTGTGGAGTTCCACAGGGTTTGATGTGTGATGTCATCAGTACACTGATGATACACAATTCTACCTCTCATTTTCTGGAGACCCAGACCCGGCAGTCTCGGTGCTTACCCAGCTGCCCGGCAGCTGTGGGGGGACTGGATGAGGACGAACCGTCTGAGGCTGAATCCTGACAAGACGGAGGTAATGTTGGTGGGTACAGCTGGGGGGGTGGCTCCCATCATCGGCGTGGTCTGGCCCCCCCAGCCGCTATCTGCTCAGGTTCATAGTCTGGGGGTGCCACCATCATCCATGCTTTCATTACCTCTTGATTGGACTACTGTAATGCGCTCTACATGGGGCTACCCTTGACGACAGTCTGGAGGTTGCCACTGGTGCAGAATGCGGCAGCTCGTCTCCTAACAGGGACAAGCTGCCACAAGCACATTACACCTGTGCTCCATACTCTGCACTGGCTGCCTATTGTCTTTCGGATCCAATTCAAGGTGTTAGTTATGATCTATAAAGCCCTAAACGGCTTGGGTCCTGCTTACCTGTGAGACAGCCTCAGGCCCTGGGTCATTTTGCAGCCCTTACAGTTGGCTGGGGGCACCGGACTTGAAGTCCCTCAGGTATGCCAGGTGGCGACGGCAGAGAGGGCATTCTGGGTGTCTTCACGTCAGCTGTGGAACTTCCTCCCATTGGAGACCTATCTGTCCCTGGACCTCCCCTCTCTCTGTAGATTAGGGATGTGCGAACGCGGGTTGGAAGTTCGGAGTTCAGACCGAACTCGAATAGTTCAGTCGACCGAACTGAACCTTCGAACCGAACTCAATTTTCAAACCAAATCGAACCAAACCGAATTTTCGAACTCAGTTCTGTTCGCACATCCCTACTGTAGATGTTGTAAGACCTGGTTGTTCTGCCAGGCCTTTGGGGAGGGGTTGGGGAGGGGTTTTATTTTGCCTTTACTGTTGCCAAATTTTATGATGTATATTTTATGTATTTTAGACAGTTTTATTGATTGTTGTTTTTATGTTGTGCACCGCTCCGAGTTGCCAGTGTGCAGGAGGATGCGGGATACAAATTTTTGTATAAATAAATAAAATAAATTTTCATTATTACAATAACAATAATGAAAATTGTCATTTTTGTTATTGTTATTGCAATAATGAAAACGACAAATAATAATAATCAAAATAGAATAAAAATGACATTTTGTTTTTGAAATAAAGGGACAAAATTGAAAAATGTATTATCAGCTATACCTTTTCGTTTCTTATTCAATTCTGATGAAACTTGGGAAGATTGTACCCCCAACAGAGGTTACTATGTGTACCAATTTTTGAAACAGTTAGATAATGAAAATTGATTTTAGAAGCAATTGAATATTGTGATTTTAAGAAAAGCTCCATACACATTCATGGCTACAACTTCTTTATCTTCCATCCATCCAATTTGCATGACACCTTTGAATGTTATGCCGCTCCACAAGCTTAATACTCCTGACTATTTTCAGAAAGATTGGATAAAGGGTCCTGATGGTATAAGACATTAACTTGAAAATGCATTTCTGACTGTAACATTTTTATATTCCATCTTGTTTACAAGACATTTGGCAGGAATTTATCACATACCTTTCCTGTCATCTCTGCCAAACTACAGGACAATGTGATAAAGGGACCCAATTTTATAAGCAATTGAAGTTGCCCCCTTGAAGACCATTATTCAGATAAATAGCAGCACATGCAGTGCCAGTCCGAGGAAGGCAGTAATAAGTGGGGGAGAGATGTTGGGCTGGTCACAGCATGGAATGAGGATATTTGGTTGACATTTCTGCTGGACAATTGAAATCACAGGGTATTTTCAGACGTTACGAGATCACAGTGAACCACGGTGAATACCCACCTGTGGTCACTGTGACTTGCACGTCTGTTTGGCGGCCTCCAGATGTTCGCCACGCTCAATCCCCTCTTGGGGTCAGTTTAAACCACGCTTCCCGGGCTAGCCGCACCAATTCCCCGGGAAGCGTGGTGAAAGTGATCCCCGGCAGGGATCAAAGAAAAGTAACATCTGGTCAGTCACCACAGCCCGGAAGCACCGGCGGGATTCCGGGCTGTGGCGGATTCGGCCAGACGCTGCGGCAGCATTGGCCCCACCACCTGCCCATCTCCCCAGAGAGCGGGGAGCGTGGAGGGGGCGGGGCCATGCGGCCGCACGTTGCACCTCGTGGCCCCGCCCCCTCCCCAATTCCCCACCAGGCTCCCCCGGCACGTCTGTTAGGGCGTGACGGGGTCATCCCAGTGGGGGATGAATGTATTGTTTTCATGACGGGGCCAACTGGCCCCGTCACGTCTGAAAACACCCACAAACGGATCTTATACCACAGTGACATGGAAGAGAATTCCTGGCATAGGCTCCTTCTCTGCAAATCCTGTGCAGGCATATAAAATTGGGACACGTTATTACATCTTTCTGATATTAGGCAGCAATGGTCGTGAAAGTGTGAGATACAGCCCTGCCAAATTTCATGTACACTGGTTGGACTACAAAACTGTTACAGTCAGACATAAATCTATAAGTTAATTGCTTATACCACCAGGACCCTTTATCTAATCCTTCTGAAACTTGGCAGAGATAGCAAATATGGGAAGGGGTGTAAACCTGCCAAAGTTTAATCTACATTAAATGTGAGGCAAAGAAGTTACAGCTAAGAATGTATATGAAGATTTTTGCAAATAATATAATTAAACTGCTTATAAAATCAGATTCCTTTATCCAAACTTTTTGGAATTTGGTACACTTGGTTCTTTTTGGAACTTTTTGGAATTTGGTCCTCACAGAACAGAGAGAAAAAGCCTGGCCCTCCTATTATAAAGGGTTGCAGTGCCCTCCCACAGAGTCCCCCTGATTGGTTGTGGGAGGCAGCAGGCATTGAGCAATCACAGAGTGCCATGAGACTGCTAGGGCCTGCTTGCGCTGCTCATTGACCAGCGATACATCCATCAGATACAGCTGAGCTGCTCACCCCTCTCAATGCAGATACAGTTCAAGAGTTCAACCCTGTTTAAGGCTCTGAGATGTCTGCTACCTCCTCCCCTAATAACAAAAATGATATTTTTGTTATCGTTATTATCAATTGTAATTTTTGTTATTGCAACAATGATAACGAAAACAACATGCACACCCCTACCATTTTGGAAAATGGCAACCAGTTCTGCACATGTACAGATCAACTGCCCCTTTCCAAAATGGTACTGACACAACCCACACCATCTTGGAAAATTCAGCATCAGACCGACTGGAAGGTGGGGGGGAGAGGGGTGTAGCTATTATTTTTAGGAATGGCTTGATCACACAGAGGTTTTCAGTGCAGACCAAATCTGGGATAGAGTGTCTCCATCTTGTGGTTGATTTGGCTAAAGACGGACCAGAGGGTCTGGCCGGGAACAGGTTGGGGATTCTCCTAGTGTAACATGCCCCACACCGCAGAGCAGCATCACTAACTGCTCTAGCAGCTCTCATCTCGGCCCTGGTCTTGAAGTCCCCTACGTTTATTGTTTTGGGGGACTTCCATTTCCATGCTGAGGTGGGATTGCATGGGTCAGAGCAGGAATTCATGGTCACCATGGCAACCATGGGTGGTGAGGGGCCCAACACATGAGCAGGGACACACTCTAGATTTGGTTTTCTGCACTGACCTTGAGTCAGGGGGCCTGGTGGGGTGTGTGTGTGTTGTGTTCACCCTTGCCATTGTCAGACCATTACCTCCTATGAACCTTCATCCTAGCGTGCCTGCCTTACCGTAGGGGTGTGAGACCAGTTCAGATGGTTCGCACAGGAGACTTATGGAACCGAAGAAGTTCCAAAATGCTCTTGGGGAGTTTTCTGTTGACCTTGATGGCCATTCCATTGATGACCTCGTGGCCTTGTGGAACAGCTTGTTGGCTGAGGCCATTAATCAGGTGGCTCCCAGGTGTCCACTTCCACCACCTCAGCTCTGCAGGTCCCCATGGTTCACAGAGAACCTGGATATCTGAAGCATGAAGGACGTCGGTGGCACTGTACCCACGCTCAAGACGATCGATTGCAGCATAGAGCATTTTTGAAGTCCTATGCCATGACGGGGAGGGCAGCAAAGAAGCGGTTCTTTGCTGCACTCATTGTGTCCACTCAGTCTTGTCCAGGGGAGCTGTTCCCAGGTGATGAGAGATCTGGTCAGTCCGCCTGTCTCCACCTGGAATTGGATTCGTCCACAGCCCATTGTGACATATTCTTGAAGTACTTTGCGGACAAAATCACTCACATTGAGCAGGACTTCGACTTTATCATTTTAGAGGCAGTGACTGAGCCAGAGGTTAGGGACAACCCTGTCTGGTCGTGTTTTGTGGGAGGAATTTCAATTGTCGACACCTGCCAATATGGCTGATGTACTGGGATCTGTTTGAGCCAAAGCTTGTGAGTTATATCCATGCCTGTCCTGGTTAGTAAGAGCTACAAGGGAGATAGTGGGACCAGTGCTGGCGGGAATTATCAACACTTCCCTTTGGGAGGGGAAGACCCGAGTTGCCTCAAGGAAGCTGTGGTTCAGCCCCTCCTCAAAAAACCATTGCTTGATGTTGATGCTCTGGTTAGTTACTGACCTGTCTCTAACCTTCCCTGTTTAGGGAAGGCTATTGAATGGATAGTGGCTCATCAGTCCCAGGTGCATTTAGATGGCACCGGTTTCCGTGATCCCACTCAGTCTTGTTTCTGCCCGGGCTCCAGTACAGAGACAGCACTGGTGGCCTTAGTCAATGATCTCCTTTTAGAACTGGGCAAGGGTTGTATGACCCTTTTGGTCTTATTAGATCTATCGGCAGCCTTCAATACCATTAACCATGAGCTTCTGGTGACACACCTGTGGGACATGGCAGGGATGGATAGAACCGTTTTGTAATGGTTCCATTCCTACCTCGCGAATAGATCTCAGCAGGTGGTGCTAGGGACTGTACATCGTCTCCTGGTGGCCTCCCATGTGGGGTCCCGTGGGGTTCTATTTTGTCCCCTCTCTTGTTTAACGTGTATATGAAGCCACTTGGGGGGATCGTGCGCAGCTGGGGAGTTGGCTGCCATCAGTATGCAGATGACACCCAGATGTATTTATCATTTTCATCTGACCCAGGCCCTGCTGTCCCAGTGTCTGGCTGCTGTGTGGGATTGGATGAGGTTGAGCTGATTGAAGCTCAATCCAGATAAGACAGAGGTGATGTTACTGGGTGGGACCAGGGTTCTGGGTGAGGAGGTTTCCGCTGTTATCAGGGGTATTCGTCCTCCATTGGCTCCATCTGTGCAGAGCCTGGGGATGCTCCTAGTTCCACAGCTGCACCTGGATTCCCAGGTGTTGGCCATAGCCAGGTGCACCTTTCACCAATTACATCTGGTGAAGAGGCTCCGCCCATGTGTCTCAGACTCTGATCTAGCCACTGTCATCCATCCATTTGTCACCTCGAGGCTAGACTATTGCAATGTGCTCTATGTGGGGCTCACCTTGGGGACAATTCGGAAGCTGCAGCTAGTGCAGAATGCAGTGACCTGTCTAACTGGGATGGGCCGCAGGGAGCACATAACACCTGTGCTCTGAGCACTGCATGGCTGTCTATTGTCTTCCAGGCCCAATTAAAGGTGCTGGTTTTGACCTATAAAGCCAGGGCCCTGCTTATTTGAGTGATCGCCTCACCCCCTAGGCCCCTGTGAGGTCCCTGTGGTAATCTGGGGCTGCCCTCCTGGATGTCCTGTGTTACCAGCGGGTTCAGATGGACAGGAGGGCATTTTCAGCAGCTGTGCCATCATTTTGGAATTCGCTCCCAGTGGGGGTTCACCTCAGCTCTAATCTTCTCGCCTTCCAGCGGAGGAATTGTAAGACCTGGCTCTTCCGCCAGGCGTTCGGCGAGGGAGGGGAGATAGATTAGATGGGTTGGGGAGATTTCTTTGTTCTTTTTTCTTTGTTTTTATTAATTATTTGGGGTTTTGTAATTTTTAAAATAAATTTGTAATGTTATTTATTTATTTATTTTGTTTATATTGTGATTGTTTTTATGCTTTTATAAACTGTGTAAGCCGCTCTGAGTCGCTTGGATGAGAGGGGAAGGGTAAAAATACAACAAACAAATAAATAAATATGTGGCCAAAAAGGCCACTGAAGTAGAAACATACCCCGATTTATTTTAGCATGGGGTAGATTTCTATCCGAGCTGGGAGAAGAAATCTACCCCATCACATTTCATGTTAGTTTACACATTCAAGCAATTTAAGTGTCAAAGGACTAGGGTAAAAATCTGTCACATGAGCCACACAATGTTGTATTTTTCAAGGGGTAAGATGAGGGCTGATTCTGTTTAGCACCGACACATTTCTGGCACTATAAATAAAATGACAACAAAAACAACAAAAACAATAATAATAATAATAATAATAATAATAATAATAATAATAATAGTAATGGGGCCACACAGGAAAAAAATATATTTATGAGGATAGCCTTCCCATTGTAAAACTATCTGGATCATGGTTAAAGAATTATCCACATTAAACATTTTGTTCTGACCTGGCACCAGATTTTCTTGTTAATTGCCCGTACAGACAGCCCAAATCCTCCTCAGTGTGGTTTACTACCTTAGTAGGTCCCCAAAGAACCACAAAGTTCAACATGAAGCCAATCCCATCTGGGCACAAAGTAAAGATTAGATCCCACCTGGGAAATGAAGGTTCTAGGTCCCATGCTCTGGTTCCTGCAGTGTAGGCAGGCTTCGTCTCCTGAAGCTCTTGTCCTGGCTCTTTCCTTGGCTTCACCCTCTGGTGCATTCGAGGCTTCACAGCCCAGCCAAGTACCAGGAGATTGCCGCCTGCAAATCTCTGCCTTTCCCTCTAACTTTTCACTCTCCAAACTACAGCCCCCTACTGCCATTAATTAGCAGCTGCTGCTCAATTTAAAGAGCCCTCGGCCCAAACAATCTGTTCCCTTGACATAAGCTGCAATTCAGTCTGGTTAGAGGCCATTTTGGAGGGGTTTCACTGTGACTCTGTCACAACACTCTTTGCAGCTTGGGGCAATGGACATCTGCATGCAAGTCAGCGCAGCTTCACACAACCAGGGGCAAAATTGTATCAAGGCTGTCCAGGACTCATCCCTAGCACCTCTTTTCATGATAGGACTCAGCCCCATCACCTCTTCCAGACTCTGTCACTGCTGCAGTTCTGCAAAAAACCCAAAACAAGACCCCTTGACTACAGAAGCACCAGTCTCAGACCTAGTCTCTCTCCTGATAGGGTTGGAACTGATTGACAGTGCCAAAGAACTGATGGGTGGTGGTGGCGGCAGCAGTTCTGGCTGCCATCAAATGTAATCCAGACCTAAGGAAGGGTGGTTAATAGGGGTGGGACTGTGGGCAAAATTTCAGTTTCGGTTCTCATATCAATATCGGTTGTATCGGATCTTTTGCATTGATCTTTGTACCGGATTTTTAACACTGCAGTTTTCCTATTGAAGTCAATGGGGACAAACTACAGTGTTAAAAATCAAATACAAAAATCAATGCAAAAGATCCGATACAACCAGTACTGAAAAAGAACCAAAATTTCAGATTAATCTGAAATGGCCATTATCGGATACTTTCAGTTCTTTCTGAAAATGAAAGTTCCATCCCTAGTGGGTAAAGCAGAGGACGAGTAAGAAACAGGGGTTAGTAGAGCAGTGGTCTACTCTGCCACTTCCATGCCATTAAGGAGTGGGACTTTCAAGGAAGGCTTGATCTCAGCACCTCTGTGTTTACAAATTAAGCACTGCACGCAGCCCATGGGTGTATCCTAAGACTGCTCTAAGACCCTCTTTGCTTCCCCTCTCCTTCCTCAAGGGTAGCTCACCAAATCGAAGTGTTTCAAGCCAGAATGGCTCATGTTGCAAATCATTTGTTCATTTCAACAGACCATATTTTCAATATTCTGATCAATTTAGAGGTGAGGCTCAGAATCATCAGATTCATCAAGTAAGCCTATCTTTAGTTCATGGATGATCTTCTTGTCAGTCACAGTGCTATTGTTGACGCACCCTCCAAATAATACATGGAGACAGTGATTGGGTTGAAAACTGGCTGCACTCAATAAGGCAGGTGGGTAAATTGCCTAGCAATTCGGGTCCAGTATGCTAGCTCTAACTTGTCTTATTAACTCGTGCCTGATCAGAATGTGTCTTCCTTAATAAGGTCACCAACATAACCTGCCCCCCCCCCCCTTCGACAACACTCAGGCTCTGGCCGAAAAAGGGGGGTGAACAAGCCCCAACTTTTGGCGTGAATAAGGCGGTAAATGTCTTCAGAGTCCGAGGACAGCGCATGTCCTTACCCCTCTGCTAAGGCACCCCTCCCAGGGTCGTGGTCCCAGTGCCTGCTGTGCCCTGCATGACACTGGGTACCACTTCCCCATCTCTTAAGGAGATGACTCTTGATCCTATACCTTACCTATTTATCCTGTCCTAGCATACTGGACCCCTGCAAGTGCGACAATTAATCCTCGGAATCTGTTCCGGATTAGACATTCTCACCATCAAATTCAAATTGAAACTGCAATTGCCCTATTTAAACGAATCTGCAAATCGCCAATCGTAAATGCCAATTGAGTATTACATGCATAAATTAATACCAATCAATGCCAAAATAAACCTATTTAACTTACTCTGCACTGCTGAGGAGGCGAAACCAGCGATCCTTTTTAATCAGGCTTATCGCCAAAATTCCTCCTCGGCTCCCTAAGGGCAACCGGTAATGATACCGCAGTGCTAGAAGGTGGGCTGGGTTGGGGCTGCTGCTTCCTTCAAGCCCTTTCACAAAATTCCGCCTCACGTGGCTCTGAGCATCCCTGAACCCTCCTAACAGGGGCGGGGCTGCTCCAATCTGCCCGCGCTGCGCTTCTGCATCAGCCGCTCTCGGGCCGGTTGCCTAGCAACCTCACGATCTCAGGCAGGGAGCATTTCAAAAAATGCCTCCCTGCCGCATCGCTCTTCTCAGTGGGTATTTTCTGACATTAAAAGATCACGCTCAAACACAGTCAATTCCCTGTGGTGGGGAATGCCCTCGTAACGTCTGTTGAGGAACCGGAAGTTCCCCCACAGATGTTAACCACACTCAATCCCCGCTGGGAATCTCATTCACCAAGCAATCGGCTGAACCCGCGGGGCCAGCACCGATCGCGTGGTGAATGAGATTCCCAGTGGGGATGAAGGGGCCTGTCACGTCAGGATGGCAATCACAGCCCGGAATCCCCGCTGGGATTCCAGGCCATGGTCATTTTGGGCGGGCGCTGCGGCTGCAGTGGCCACGGTGCCCGCCCGTCTCCCCAGAGGGCAGGCGGTGGGGGAGCGGAGGGGGTGTGCAGCTGCATGTTGCGCCGTGCAGCCACGCCCCCTCCCCGATTCCCCGCCGGGATCCCCTGGCATGACTGTTGGCCATGCCAGAGTGATCCCGGCAGGGAATCTAAGGGTTGTTTCCATGATGGGGCGAATGCCGCCCCATCACATCTGAAAATACCCAGTCTCCCTGCTCCGGTGAGGTGTGCGTGGCAGGGGGGGCGTGACAAATGTCCGTTGCCCCCATCCTGTGGGCGAAGGGGGCTTTGAGGAACAGCTGACTGGGAACAGGCCAGGAATTACAATGAAGAAAGCTAGATCACCAATGGTGCCAACATCTGTTATCCCTGAGTGTAGTTCCTGCTATATCTTTAATTGTAGGTAATTTTAGGTAATGTAATATGGGCAGTTGGGACAGGTAGTATTGAACCCTTTGTAAAGTAGGGAAAAAATAGGAAAAAAATAAAACAGTAAGGTGAGAAATAGTGAAAAGGGGGCACATTTAACCTTGTTTTTTATATTAATCCAATCTGCACTGTTTCAGTTCAAATTCTTCACTCACTTTCTGTCCCTGGTCCTATCCACCCTCTTCTTTTTTCAAGTCAACCTGTCTAAGGGAATCTTCAGAAAGTTTAGACACCTAAATGGCTCATAGGACATTGCCCATCCATTTCACAGGCAGTGGATAGAGTTAGATGAAAGGAAATGAATCCCAAGTATCTCTGGTCACTATATCTGCCTCTTCAGTCCATTAGCAGGCTGGCAGTAAGTGTAAATTAGAACAGCCATTAGCTTGTTTTAATATATACCCGGATCACCTTAATGCCCAACTATCCCCAAGATTGAGATAGCACAATGGAGGCTTAACCCCTTTTTTTGCAACTTCATTCCCTTTGTGAAATGAACCGTGGTCCCTTTTGCAAAGATATATGGCATAGCTTACAAAGGTACAAATGACTGTACTGAGCCTAATTCTCTTCTCACATCAGGATAACTCACGAATAGCTCAAGGGAAGCCAATTATATCACTGCAGAGAGAGGAGGCACAAGATTATTTTCATCTTCAGTGTTAACTCATTTTATCTTCTGTACATAGGCAAGTGGTTGAGATCACAGCACAAGATGCCTGCCTGGAGACAATTCTTTGTTTTTTCTCTTTTCCCTCAGCAGTTCATACAACAGAAATTATTATAATAATAAATAGGTGGAAATCTAGCCAAAAGATCTGGCATCTCCACATGCACAGAACGCATGACCCATGTCTTGCTGAGCCATTTCCTTAGAATATGCTAAACATTTTGCTATTTAATCACACAAATAATGAGAGGATGTAAGGGTCATTCAGGGAGGAGATAAACACACATTTCTGTTTGACAAATGAGTTTACAGCTCTTCAGCTCGGTTCTTACTGAACTGTGCACATGTTTACCTGAACTCTTTTATCTTTGCATATTCTACGCAGTTCTGCTCAGAGATTTTTTCCCCCTGGAGAGAGATGGGTTTTGACCTTCATTTTCCTCTAAAGAAATAAAAACGTGGATCTGAAAATGTGGCTGTTGTCTGGTATTTGGAAGGAGTGATAACAAATACAGTCACTGCAGTAATACCTCACCTCATTTTTAGCAGAACTATTTCTTCCCAATCCTGCTGAACTCTGGCAGACAGTGACTTCAGTGTTCATATCTATGAGCCATTCTGTGTAATCATATTTGCCTGTCCAAAAACAATAGTACTTAGATGCAGTATGTTTCACATCTGTAATAGCCAGTATCCTCTCAGGAAAAGGATTTAAATTTAGTTGTTTTTGTAGTACGCTGCTGCTTAATGCAGAAGAATAAATAATTTCAGATTATGCAAAGAAGACTGAATTCTTCAATACTCACTTTGCTTCAGTCTTTTCAACAAAGGTAAGCTTTGATGAGATAACTAACAAAATGATATAAATGTGAATGAGATGGAGATGCATGTCAGGATAACTAAGGAGCACATCAAAGAATACTTGACCAATTTGAACAAACTCACATCAGCAGGGCTCAATGATATGCATTGTGAAAGAGCTAGCTGAAGAAACCTTGGAGCCAATTGCTATTATATTTGAAAACTCACAGAGAACTTGTGACGTCCCAAAGGACTAGAGTAGAGCAAACTTGGGCCCCAATCCAAAATCCAGTTTTTAAGTGTGCATGGATCTGGTTTCTGCAACTGCTGCTTACAGAGCACACTGAGTGTGTTCACAATGCATATACTGTGTGCATACCATACACACGTATTAAGTTGGGCCCATACTGCCTATCTTTTAAAAAGGACAAAAGGAAGAACCAGGGAATTATATACCAGTTAGCCTGACTTCAGTACTTGGGAAAATATTAGAGCTCATCATAAAATGTGTGATTTGTAAATACCTAGAGGAAAATGGGGGTGATTACTGGTAGCCAACATGGATTTTATGACCAACAAAACTGTTAACAAATTTGTTAAGACCAACAAATTTGTTAAGAACAAAACCAGACCAAAAACATTTCCCTCTCTGATAAAGTTACCAGTTTAGTAGATAAGAGGAGTGAATTCATCGTATTATCTCCTGGAGGTTTTCAAGAAAAGACTAGACAGGGCTATCTGTCAGGATATTTTAGGTGTAGGGTATCCTGCCTCAGGGCATGGAGATGGATTAGATATTGATAACCCACAGGAGGTGTCTTCCAACTCTACAATTCTATGATGCAATTATGCTAATTCCTGACCTACATGGTTCATCTCTACATTGCATTATGATGGGGAGGGGTTAAAATAATTAAGGGCAAATTACAAACAATCCTTATTTATATGAGTAAGTTTTACAATTTCAAGCCATAGAGCTGTAAAACACTCTCAGTTGACACAAAATTTGTGAGTGTCTACATTTAGTTGTTATCTAACGGTGGGTAAAAACAGGTCTACAGCTGATGGAACCACTCCATGGGCCAGAAAATCATGGGAGACTCAGTGTGGGGCACTGAACTGACGTGCCCGGCACCCGCCCGCCGGCCTAGATATGACCAGGAGCACAACAAACATGCAGGCAGCTGGCTGGTCCAGACTGTGCTCCCAGCACCCCAGTTTTCCATCTCAATATACTAACTGGTAATTGAAAAATCAAAATATCAGTAATGGAAATTACTCTTTTTTTTTCCAGGTATTCACGTACCTGATTGGTACCCAGGTGGTCCATCGAATATTCGATGTGGTACTAAAAAATACAGGTATTACCCATGGATACTAAATTAAGTACGCATTTCAGCTCTAACACAAAAGCAAAATAAAAAAGGAAAGAGCATGATCAGAGGGCTCCACCATATCCCTGTGAGTCAAGAGTACTACTTGATTCTATCCAAGCTGGTATCTTTAGCAAGACACTCCAGGTAAACTTTTCAAAAGCGCCTAAGACAGCAGGATCTTCCACTTACTTTGTGAGGCGTGACTGTATATCTGTCACAGCCTCCACAGATGATCCCCGGCCTGCCCAGACCTGTGATTATGCCACAGGGGGGAGCGCCTGCCTGACGTCACTGGCTGCTGGGGCTCAGGGGCTTCTTTTACACAGGGACTCCCAGAGACAGCTGCCCACCCACAGATCCAGAGTGCAATCTAAGGCCAGGATCTCCAGTGCCACACACTCATGGGACACCTGCCACCCTAGACTGGGGCCAGCTGTAGACCCTTTGTTCTTTCCCTTGGCTTGTCTCCCCTCTCTCTGAGTGGCACCTCCCTTGCTGGATAGGCCCCTGGGAGTGAATGCGCATGGAGGATGGTCCCTTCAGATAGCAGGCACTGGTTGCAGGAGATCACCCCTTTCCTGGGCATAAATCCCCTGGAGCAGTAACTCGGACCAACCCGGGGTCAACTTAAACAATGATGCTTTACTAAGGGAAGAGAATGCCAGAGGACAGTCTAGGTACAGAGAAACACAAGGCAGGTCACATAACGAGGCTTACAGTACTCGGGTGGCTCTGAGTTCTTCTCCCCAGCATTCTCAGCTCACCCAGAAAAGAGTCAATTCCAGGGCTGAGTCATCTCCCCCAAGCTGCACTCCAATATCTTCCAATGTGAGACCCCCAGCTGCCTCACACTAGCTGATCCTGTGTCCACTGGACAACAGTTTTCTCCACCCAGGTCTAAACCCATTGAAGCAGTTTCAATGACACCCAAAGGCAGAATGAGAGGGGTCCCTCCCTCTGGACAAAAGAGTCATTAACAAGCCAGACTCACTGGCTCCTGGGTGGGCTTTGCCCAGATGTCTGAGGAAACACCCAACCATCACAATATTGTGTTGCACTAACAGAACTGGTGTGAAAGGGTGGAGCATCATACTCTTAGGGTACATTTTTCATGCAAAAATGGCACACATGTAATTTTTTCTGAAAGTCAAAGGGGTTTAGATAATCAAATGTTTTTCCCTTTGATAATCTGCTCCCATGTCCCATTGACTCATGAGTGCCTATGTCTCTTTTGAAAAGGGGACTGAGTTTCTGATGCTTCTTATGCTCTTATGAAAACCTTCCCAGAGTGACATAACTATGGTTGTATGTTAGGCCAGCAGCAGTCAGCAATAAAACCCAAGTCACTGGACTCCCAATCTATTGCTCTGTCTATTGTATCACACTGTCTCCAATGGGTCAGATAATTTGAAAGTGTCATCTAGGAAAGTCAATGTATCTTTCAACAACTGGAACAAAGATCATACAACAAATATCTCAAGTTTTAAACAAAGGATGAATTTATCTCACTATTCTTTTTAAAAAAAAAAAAAAACACAAGTAAAATAAAGTAACTTCTATTTTTAAAAGTTTCCACTTGTGTACTATCATATATTACTTTTTAATGTATAATACCTGGAGAGTCATGGGTTAAGATGCTAGAATGGCCAGAGAGGCAGCCGGCAGCTGTTACCTGTAATCAACAATGCAGGCAAAAGAAGATTCCAGGAATGTTCTGGGAAACAGGAGACATGTTTAATTGGCTGCAGGTGCCTGATTTCTCACGGGGTAGCGTCCATACAGCATCACTAAGAAGCAAGCTAAGCCGGCTTCACTATTGACCCGACTATGTGCTTTTTATGATATCTAGTTTAATTAATATTAGTTTGATAATTAGTCATTTTAGGTACTAGTGGCTATTTAGCTATAGGCCCTTTTTACACAACATGGGCCCACGCATGCCCATGCAAATCTGCTGTGTGGGCACTCCCCGAGTGATCACTGAGGCAGGTGGGCGGGGGTGTGTGTGCATTCCCATGCTACACCTAGCTCCACCCATCACCCACGCACAGAGCAACTGGCAAAAACAGCGGTTGCTACGTGCACGGAGGTGGGTGGAGATGAGTGTGCGCCCCTTGTAATGGTGCCCCACCACCACCACCCACGCATCGGCACACACACCCATCCCCCCAGCACCACAGCCCGTTTAAAAAGAGCCAAAGTTTAGGGTAACAATAGGACATCACGGCATGATCAAATGTGGGGTGTGACTAGATATTATTAAAATTCAGCCTGTTACCAGGGGAAGAAAACAATCCAGTGGAGAGATTTTAAGGTGACAAAAGGAACAAGGTTAGAAAGTGGGGGGGGGGTAAATACCTTAAATGGTATGGACCTTTGTACGGACTTCTTGTTCCTGGGAGAGTAGGTATGGCTGGGTCCCCACTAAAGGATATAAAGGGCACCTTTGAACCTTAGTGAGGTGAAGACACTCACTGGTGCAACATTGGATGCTGTGCAGGACACAGTATGGAGCAGCTGTTGGGACTATTCCACCCTAACTTCTTTCTTTTAACGTTTAAAAACCTTTGTGGCTTATGTATCCCAGATAAGACCTCACACTATGGGTGTTTTCAGACAAGACACTCTCCACCCACTACCCATCCACCACCCACCCACTATACATGTTGCAGGGCTGCAGTGTTGCCCTATGGGTGCCCTGTAACATGTATAGTGGGTGGGGAGTGTCTTGTCTGAAAATTCCCTTAATCTCTCTTAATGTGGGTGTCATACTCTGTGGGGATGGATATCTTGTCATCTATGTCATCTATTTTAATAGGAGTTTGTGAGTATGAAGTAATACCTTTTATTACAGGGTTCCATACTTTTTAAATGGTTACATCATCAATATCTCCTAGTTTGCTAATGTGTTTAAAAGTTTATGCTTGTCTTTCAGTAAAGGGTATTTTGCTCCAACATATTGAGTCTTTTTCTGGGATCAATTCAAAACATTAAAGGGTGAACCTATTCATCACTTAAGGATGAACCTGTTAATCTTACTTTAGAACTAACCGTTCAAATACTGGTGATGACCAATTAAGAGAACCAATCTCTCTGGACTACACCACGTAAACCTTAAACGATGCAGAGCTTCCCCCACCCCCCATTATTTTAGACTTGGGGATGGGTGTTTTCAGACATTACGGGGCCACTTGGCCCCGTACCGAAAACAACCCTTTCATTCCCCGCCGGGGTCACCCCATCACGCCATATCAGACGTGCCGGGGGGATCCCAGCAGGGAATCTGGGAGGGGGCAGGGCCACGCGGCGCAACGTGTGGCCGCACGGCCCCACCCCCTCCACGCACCCCGCCGCACGCCCTCCAGGGAGACATGCAGGCAGCGGGGCCACTGCAGCCACCGCGTCGGGCCAGATGTGCTGTGGCCCGGCCAGACGTTACTTTTTTTTGGTCCCCGCTGGGGATCTTTTTGACCACGCTTCCCGGGACATTCCCCTGGCTAGCCCGGGAAGCGTGGTTCAAATTGACCTCATGTGCGGATTGACCATGGCGAACATCTGGTGGCTGCCAAACAGATGTGCGAGACACATTGACCACAGGTGGGTATTCACCGTGGTTCACTGTGATCTCGTAACGTCTGAAAATACCCGATGACAGTGACTCACAGTTTATTTGACATGGACAACTTGGCTGAAGGAAGCCTTTGTGGCCAATCCAAGATGTGAACAAGTACAAAACATGCATGCACTGTGTGCATAGAATACATGCACTGTGCATGGTGCATGCATGGTGCACACACAATGTAACAAATACAACCTGCACTTACCTGGACCCTTTGTTTTCTGTTAAGAAAAAGAATAAATGCTGAGATTTAAAATCCCATACATTGGTTCCTTTCCTGGTGTAACTAATTGCTTCATTGCCTTGCTTCACATCCATCATGACAAAGCAAATTTGGAAATGAAAACATAGACAGCAGCACACAGCAAAGTCTTAGATTGTTAAGGATCTAGAGTGGTTTCCAACTGTAGTTCATGAAGACATGATAAGAGCTCATAGAACCTGGCTCATAGAACAAGCACAGATACTAGGGATGGGCGAACAGATCGCGGTTCTGGTTTGGCCGTTCGGTTCAGCTGTGTTCGGTTCGGTAGTTCGGTTCGGCAGTTCGGCTAGTTCGCCGAGTTCGGGTTTGGCTGTTCGGTTCGGCCGTTCTCTCGGCCATTCGGTTAGACTGTTTGGCTGTTCAGTTCGGTCGTTCGGCCATTTGGGAAATGTTGTTATGGATGGTTTTTTGTTTTTTATATGGTTTTTTAGTTTTTTATTGGGTTTTATATGGTTTTCTTTTGGTTTTTATTTGTTTTTTTTGTTTTTATATGGTTTTTTAAAAAATCTAATATTATATCTATCTATCTACAGTAAATCTAACTGCTATTAACTATTCTAAATGCTATGAACTAAATGGATTATCTAATAAGTACACAGACCTACTCCGACAAACACTAAAACTAAATCACTAACGCTATCTCTATCACTAAGCTAACTCCTACAACTCTCTATCTATCTATCTATCTATCTATCTATCTATCTATCTATCTATCTCCACTTATAGATAGATAGATAGATAGATAGATAGATAGATAGATAGATAGATAGATAGATAGATAGATAGATAGATAGATAGATAGATATACATCCCATATATATGGGATGGTGGGGAATCACAAACAGAAGAGGAGTCTGTAGTGAAATACATACATACTCAATGAGTCTGTACAGTGAAATGCATAACACAAGGTTTCAGTTTAAGGTTTAAGTTTCATTTCAGTACAAAACTGTAGTGAAACTTAAAGCAATCCTACTCAACGCCTGCTGTTCAGGAACAGTGACTAGTTCAGAAGGTGTTGGGAAGCGGGGAGGCAGATAATTAGTTTCGTTTCTTGCAAGCCTCTCCACTTCCCCTGGTGCCTAGAAGTCTGCTCCTCAGTGACTGACTACACCTCGGTGCCATGTTTGACCTTCCGGTGAACCTTTTTTTGCCACCCGAACTCACCCAAATGCGATCCGAACTGACCAAACTGTTCGGCCATTTTGCCGTTTGGTGTTTGGTTTGTTTGGTATGTTCACGCTCGGGTTCGTGTTCATGTTCGGTCATCTGAACAGGCTGAGTTCAGGCCGAACTCCGAACTTCCGAACCGCATTCGCCCATCCCTAACAGATACAACAACATCTTGCTGGCCAGGGAATTTTTGGAATAGTCTTGAGATAACTGCAATGAGAATGTCTGACTGTGGTTTCTCAGTGGCCAGCACATGAACATTACAGAGTTCCTTCACCATCTTTCTCTCCCAGTAAAGATGGCTGACTAAAGTTACCTGCCTTATGCAGCCAGAGACAGCTTACAATGAGCATTTATTGAGTTGTGGTGCATGGCAGAACTGACAGATTTTGAGAATAGGCAATGATCTGTTGTTCCAAAAGGTTTAGGAACTAATGTAGTAGAATGGTTGCTATCATAAAAGATTAGATGTTACACTACTTTAAAGGAACATACTTGTATCCTTTGTGTTGTTTTCCATACACAGGATGCAAAATATGTAGTTTCAATCTAGGTTACTTTTAAGCTAATGAAAACAACAAGGAAAAATCACTGCATCCATCAGAAAGAAAAATGTCGCTGGCACTAACTATTTTCTCTTCCTCTCCTCTCCTCCCACCATAAGTCCCAGCCCAGGGCTTCCACTGTGAAAAGGATGCTCTTACTTGTCATCACAAAGCTGTTTGGCAGAGAAGAGGAGCACCCTCTCCCCTCCCTCAGTATGTGTTCCATCCAGGGGCTTGTACTGTCACCAGGAGCTTCTGGTTGCCGCTGAATAGATGTATGAGTGTCCCAGGGCACTGGATATCCCGAACACCCCAAGAAGCTCAGGGATTCACGAGGACCCCTCAGAATCACTTTCAGAGGGCCACTGCACTGAACACGGTAACCAGCAGGCAGACTGGCCCTGCCTCCGTTCTGTACAATATTTCATCTAGAATCCTCCAGAGTGCCAGGTTTTCGGAGACGAGTGGGCAGAAGATTCTTAATTGATTCTTTCCCCAACCTACATTCAATCCTAAAAGAAAATTTTAAAATGTGGGTCATGTAGGGAAAAACGAACAGACAATAACACTCATTATGCAGACAATACCACCCACCCCATAAGTGGAATTATTATAGTCAAATTTGGTGAGCACCCAGATGACTATTTATGCTAATTTGCCAGCAGTTTTGCTTCAGAAAGAACTCACTCCTTAATCGTAGACCGTTTTTACATGGACGCCCCCCCCTCCCACCTGGTGTTGAGGTGGAAGTGCAGGGGGGGGAAATCCATGTATACGGCCGGCAATGGGTGGGGGGATGGGTGACCACTTGGTGTTCACCCATGTGTAAAAGGACACACACACACCTCCGCCCACCACGGCAAGCCACCCCTCCCCGCACCCACATCCATCCGTGTAAAAAGGCCCCACGTCTCTATAGATTAAAATATTGCATATATCTAAGTGCATGTTTTCATTTTCACAGGATTTTTCTTCGCAATGGTGCTTATGGGGCTGCAGGGTGAAAAACATCAAAGCTGGTTTAAGTAACTGTACAGACAGGTAGACAGATCTTATCAGAGCACAGGCAAAGGCATCATCCAGAATTGATGTATTTCCTGATGTCTGAGAAGTGTTTGGCTGAACACATACTTGAACATCAATTTCAACTACAAACAAAGACTGCTCCAGCTGGTGCCACATCTGCTGCCAGTACACATATTCCAAGAGTGGTCCCAGGGGCAACCTCTGGGTCTTCACATGTCAAGAAAAGAAAGGCTAGCTTCAGTTCATGGGAAATGAACCTGATGCAGAGCATCAACATCATTGACAGCCTTAAAAGGGAGAGACAAACTTGCAAAATCAAAACTAGACTTGGAACAAGGTAATGCAATTTAGGAAAAGAGTGCAAACTCCCAATCCTTTGTCTCCCCTCCCTTGTCTCTCTTGCACTGTAAACTCCTCAGGGCAGGGATCTGTCCTAAATTAATGATTGTTCAGTGCCAAGTACATTGTTGGAGCTATATAAATACTTAATAGTAATACATTTAGGCCACCTGTACATTAATATTTTTCTTCAAGTAGGTAACCAAAGTGGCATCTACTGACCAGCTCCGACCTATTTACTGTTCATAGAGCATACACTGGAATAGTAGTCTGTTTTTCTCTTGCAGTGTATTGGACCAAAATTTCCTGTCCTTGGGGTTTTCATTGGAGTGTAATGCAAAGTGAATACAGACCTCACTCTGGGCAGGTGTGTATACCTGAGCAACAACATTAGGTGCAGCCACACAAGCTGCAGAGGGCCTGATCCCCAGGTAGCTCCATGGGGTGGGGGGCAAGTGCAGGCACCACACTGCAGGGTCAGTGTGGGGAGCAGGGCAGATGGTCTGCCCCCCGTGAGGAAGCTGGGCAGACGGGCCGCTGTTGGACCTCCCGCCGCAACGTGGAGCAGGTCGAGGCTCCAGCCACATGAGAAGGCACCCATCCCTGCTTGGCCTCCCTCCTCTGGCCCAACCACTATCCTGCGCCCAGCCATGACATGGCTCCACGGGACTGGAGCTAACCACCACTGCTCAAAGCCACACGGAGGACCTCTGCATGGTAGGACAGACAGTGATCGGGCACACGAGCTACTGTGCCTTGGGCAGCCTTACCCCATATGTTACGTAAGGCTGCCACTTGCTGCATCCTTGGTCTTTTTCCAAGGATACAGCACTTGAATGCCAGCTCCCCACCCAGCAGTGGGAGGAAGATCTGGTGGTATTGCATTGTGTGGCAAGGCTGCCCGAAGTGAGGTAAAGCCGTCACAAGTCACTATTTGATGGGGTATAAATGAAAGAAAGAAAGAAAGAAAGAAAGAAAGAAAGAAAGAAAGAAAGAAAGAAAGAAAGAAAGCCACCCAAGGCATGGTAAGTGCATCGTGTGACTGCACCCAGCAAGCCAGAGCTGGTGTGAAGTTGTAACTCCTGTGACAACCAGGTATAAAAAACCCTGCAATGACCCCACAGCTACTGTGGTTTAGAGAATTTCTCCAAACACACACACACACACACACACACACACACAAAAGTACTGCATAGGTCATTTTGTTTACATCCACAGTATTTGTGCATGCATAGTCTTTACACAAACCCTTTCCACACAGGATACACAAGCACACATACACTTCAGCAGGGGAAGTTGACATGGGCTGTGCTCCACATCAGCTTTCCAAACTTGCAGAGGGTGGATTTTATGAATGTTCCTTTAGACAGAGGTAGGAAGATCTTGTGAAATCACTGTAGGAAACAAAATGACAGACAACATGTTGTTAGTATAAATGCATTAAATCTACAGCTGGTACAGCCTGATGTAACCTCCATGGACGTCACCCATTTGCAATAACTGGGAATATGGTCCAATATTCTCCTGCCAAATTTCAGTTAATTAAAGTACAGTTGCTTTGCAATACCTTTGGAGAAAGCAGACACCTCCCTTTTATCTCCCTCCCCCTTCTCAATGCAGCCACACAATCCTGGAGGAGACACATGTGCAGGGGGGGGACGCCCGGGCAAAAACCACGACAGGTATAAGGGAGATGAGGGGGCACCCGTGGGAATTTCGTGGGTGGGGGGGAGTGCGTGCTCCACCCACCTCCACACATCACCCATGCACAGAGCAACGGGTGCTAATGCCCGATGTGCCATGCGTGCAGATAGGTGGAGGTACGTGGGAACACACACAACCCACTCACCACCCACCCACCCATCCTCCCACACCACCGGCCCATTTGAAAGGGGCCTAAATGTACTTGCTGATTCTACCCAGGGACTCAAGTTGACTGCACCAAAAAATCTTAAATTCTGCAACTAGTGAAGCCAAATTCTGCAAATTCACCATGAGTATTAATATTTGCATAATTAACTTGATTTGCATAACTATGCATGCTGGGAAGCTAATTTGCAATAGGTTTGACATAGAATCACAACTTTGCTAATCAAACACAACTCAAATCCTCTGGAATTTCAGCACCTCCCTCATGCAAACATAGGGCCTTCAGACCCCACCCACGCACAATTCATCTCCCGGGGGCGTATTTACCCTCGGGTCATGGTCAGGATTGGCTGATTCTGTGAGAATTCTGCGAGGATTGGCTGATTCTGTGAGGATTGGCTGATTCTGCGAAAATGACTACAAATTGCAGCAATGCAGTCAACTCGGGTCCCTGATTCTACCCCAATTGGCTGAATCAGGTTCCCTGGGGACAGGGAAGCAGGACCAATAGGGAGATGGAAGGTGGATTAGGGGCTCTCTGTGTGGGGACAGAAAAGAGAGGCAAGAGAGCAGCTGTAGACTGGAAAGAGGGACAATGATGTTACTGTATCTGAGGTCTGGCTCCATCAGCAAGTCTCTGGCCTAATCTCCCTCAATATTACATCCAGCTGTGGGACAGAGAAGATAGCCGGGGTGCTAGATTGCTCTACCCACAGGGCTGGAGGCTGGTCTTAATTAATGGACACTCTCTGTTGTGGCAACACTAAGCAGGCTGGGAGCACCCAGTGAGTTCACTGCAATGCTGTACTTCTGGGACTCTTGGGATGAGATTCATGCTGAGGGGGAGAAGTGAGATTGGCCTCTGTCTGGGCAGGTTGCATGGAAGGACAAGGTGCAGTAAATCTGTTTATATCTCTGCCGCAGTGATATTACTTTCTGTTACTCAGTACAGTGGGAGCAGTTATTTCTGGAAACAGGATATGAGGGGCTACAGAATATGGGTACCCAAGGTCCCCCAGGAAAAAAGGAACCCCCATGTGACATATCTAATGGATTATTATTATTTTTATTATTAAAAAACATTTATATAGCGCCAGCAGTGTACCTGGCACTTTACAAAGTAATAAAATAGACATGGTCCCTGCCCCTAGGGCTTACAATCTGAGAGACAGGAGCTGGGGGAGAGACTTAGGAAGGGGAACAGAGGGAGAGACAAGGGGTCTAACATTCATGAAGATGCGAGGTCTCAAGTGCACGTGCTTGGCTTGGTTACAATGAGAATGACAGCAGGCAGGTCCATGTTGCAAGGAAAAGGGTAAACAGATCGTAGGTATAGGAAAAGTGGCTCAGCAGGATAAAGACTCAGACAGAGCAGAGCGAAAGAGGTGAGTTTTAAGGAGAGCTTTGAAGGTATGAAGGGAGGGTGCAAGGCGGATGTGGACAGGGAGGGAGTTCCAGGCATGGGGGGCAGCAAGTGAGAAGGGTCGAAGGCGCTTAGGGGAGCAGGGAAGGCGTGGAAGGGTG
This sequence comes from Sphenodon punctatus, assembly GCA_003113815.1. NCBI lineage: Eukaryota > Metazoa > Chordata > Lepidosauria > Sphenodontia > Sphenodontidae > Sphenodon > Sphenodon punctatus. Next base: position 1,167,156 of record QEPC01003078.1, on the reverse strand, counting down.
AGAGAAAGGACAGAGGAGGAGCGAAGTGCATGGGCTGGAGTATGGAGTGTGATAAGTGCAGAGAGGTAGCAGGGAGTGAGGTTGTGAAGAGCTTTATAGGCGAAGACTAGGAGCTTGTGCAGGATTCGTTCATGAAGGGGAAGCCAGTGAAGCGAAGAGAGGAGGGGCTGCACATGGTTGAAGCGACTGGCGAGGTAGATGACCCTGGCAGCAGAGTTTTGGACAGAGATGAGGGGAGAAAGGGGAGACCGGGGAAGGCCAGTGAGAAGGAGGTTACAGTAATCGAGGCGAGAGATGACCAGAGCATGAACAAGAGTTTTGGCAGACGAGACAGAGAGAAAAGGGCAAATCTTAGCAATGTTATGGAGGGAGAAGTGACAGGATTTAGCAACAGAGTCAATGTAGGGTTTAAAAGAAAGGGCTGAGTCAAAGATGAAGCCTAGGCTACGGGCTTGGGGGACAGGCAGGATGGTGACTCCATCAATAGTTATTGACAGTGAGGAAGGATAGGAAGGATGAGGGGGGAAGATAAGGAGTTCAGTTTTAGCCATGTTGAGTTTGAGTTGACGTTGAGACATCCAGGTAGAGATGTCAGAGAGACAGTTGATGAGACGAGCTTGAACAGAGGGAGAGAGAGAGGGAGTAGAGAGATAGAGTTGAGTGTCATCAGCATAGAGGTGGTATTGGAAGCCATGGGAGGCAATGAGTTTGCCTAAGGATGAGGTATAGATCGAGAAGAGGAGAGGGCCAAGAACAGAGCCTTGAGGAACACCAACCGAGAGGGGGAAGGAGGAGGAGGCGGAGTTGGAGAGAGACACATTAAAGGAGCGGTCAGAGAGGTAGGAGGAGAACCATTTATGGACAGAGCCACAAAAGCCAAGGGAGTGAAGGGAATCCAGCAAGAGTGAGTGGTCAGCAGTATCGAAGGCAGCAGAGAGATCAATGAGGACAAGAATGGAATAGAGACGTTTAGATTTAGCCACCAGAAGATCGTTGGTGATCTTAGCAAGAGCAGTTTCAGTAGAACGAAGGGGGCAGAAGCCAGATTGGAGGGGGTCAAGGGAGGAGTTGGAGGATGAGCGTAGCCATGCTGAGGCCATTTTTAGACTGGGGGGCTGGGTCTGTGTGCACCACTGTGTGCTTTCGGTGTGTTGGTGGGGCCTTTACACAGTGGTAGACAGGTGTGCAGTCTGTGTGTGTCTACACCCATGCACCACCCATTCATGCCTTCACATGGAGCAACTGGGAAAAACCCGGGTTGCTCCATGCGGGGGTATGGGTGGGCAGTACATGGGTTGTGGGAGCGTGCCTCTATCCACATCACCTTCAGATGAGTGCCCAGATCCATGGGGGATGGGTGGACCCCCATAGGCACATCCTGTCTAAAAACGAACTCTGGGGGCTCTGTACACTCACTGAAAAATTAGGGAAGCCTGTGGCTTAATTGTGGTGCAAACCTTAATTGATATTCCTATGCACTGGAGCATAGTTCACCCTATAACAGACTACATTAAATAACAGACGTAGCATCAGCATTCATTCTTTTAAAATGCATCACTGCAAGATCACTCTTCTCTTTCAGAAGGAACTTGTAAGAAGATCCAGTAGAGATACTTTATGCATCGGTAACCGCTGTTACGTATAATGTTGCTGGAAAGCATTTATACTCTGTGGTTATTGCAAAGACCTTTGAACTGTTCAATCAGCAGAGAATGCCAATGTAGCCATCTCTCTGTAACGCTTTCTTTGCAGGTCATTTACTTTGTCACAGCTCAGGTTGTTGGCATCTTTCATATTATACATGCAGCACTCGAGCCAAACAAATGTAATGTCACAACCATCATAAAAGTGTCAGGCATTTCAAGTTGAACAAATTAGTTCTCACCTGCCAAATTGTCAGCCAAATATTGGGCAATCATTATTCCTGATATATTGCGTATTTTTTTAAAAATCCATCATCAGAAAAGGTCCACAAGCATTAAAAAGCTGTGTGCATTGGATAGCACCAAAAGATCAGCTCTGTCAATGGTGAAACATGGTTGGCATAATTTAAATTGAAAGGAAATGTTGGTCTGTGCTTTCCGAAATAGAAATTCAGTATTCTCTTTAAGCAAGACAAAATGATAACATTCACTATTAGGAATAGCTACAGTGCTCTAACCATGATCTGAGGCCAGATTTTCGATAGGCACCATACAGATACATTATCAAAAGTTCAGACCTGCCTCTGAGGTTACAATCAAAGGGCCTGGTCCTGCAAACCTATACATGAGGTTACTGCTATGATAAGCCCCTTTAAACCCAGTAACACTGAATCTCAGGCAGGAGACAGAAACACAGAGAGAAAGACCCATGCCTTCAAATAGACCCAACACTGAGGCAAGAACAGGAGAACCAGAGGACTAATATCGCAGCTTGAAGGACACACCCTCAGGATTGAATGGCAACATGCTCAAAGGTCAAGCTATAGATCATCATAGGGAAGTTAAGATGGAGAGTGGCTCTCCTAGCCCACTGTTTCTCCTGAAGAACAGGGGAGAGGAATAGGATCAACACAGGGCCCCAACAAAGGACACAGCAAAGAAGAAGACTGACTCAAAGAAAGAGAACACTGAACGATAGAGGGTACAATATTAGGGATGTTGAGGCTACCAGACACTAGAGAGGCACCAAAAATAGACCCAAACAAGAAGCCCAAACCAAGGGGGGTCTAGGGTAACAGGACACACAGGCACAAGGCCAACAGGAGGACACTCACAGACTCAAGGCTCAAGCAGTGTAGGACAATGATACATTGACAAAGCAAGGCTAACCATACCCAAGTAGCAGTCAGGTCTTATACAAAGAAGTGAGGCACACAAGGGTAACCACACAAGGGCAATACTAGGACTAAGAGGGGAGTCAGTACAAGATAACTGCAACATCACCACTCCAGACAATAGCTAGGGCTGAAACCCGATTAGAAATTTTAGTTGATTAATCTATTAAGCCTTTTTGTCGATTAATCAATTAAAAGGTTTGTTAATTTGCATATATTTACATAATTATACATAAAGTTGTGCAGATTCGCCTAATTTGCGTGTGTTGGGTAAACTTGCCTTCTGCTGGAATGCATCCCCTTGAGCTATGAACTCAGAACTATAGACTGCCAGAAGGTCCTGACAGCTAACCAATTAAGTGGGGGACAAATTTTAATCGGTTTTAGACTGATTAATCAGTTTGATTAATCGATTGATGGTTACAGTCCTAGTTGGAGCAATAGCACACTAAGCACAAACTACAATGAGACAATACTCAGGACAAAAGGAAGATCAGACAGCAGGTAAACCAAGCACGCAATAGTCAAGACTTCAGGAGGAATAGGGCATCCATAAGGTACAAAGGGAACAAAGTAGGGATGTGCGAACACAGTTCGGATGTTCGGAGTTCGGACCGAACTCGGTCTGTTCAGATGACCAAACAGAACAACTGAACCAAACAACCAAACCGACTGAACCGAACTCGATCTGAAATCGGAAACGACTGAACAATTCAGTATCATTCGGGTGAGTTCAGGTGGGGAAAATGTGACTGGAAGGCCCAGGGAGAGGAAGTAGCTGAGAAGCAGACTTCCTGGCACCAGGGGTGGAGAGGCTTGGACTAGCAGCCAGTCTGCCCAATCACCATCCCTTTTTTCCTCAGACCACTGGCTTCACAGTCTGCGATTGGACATGGGGGACATAGGGCAAGGCTGCACAGAGCCAATGGGACTTGTGGTAAGGTGGGCGCAGCAAGCAACAAAAGTCATTGCCCTCCCCCCTTCCAACACCTTCTGAGCTAGCCACTGTTCCTGACAGCAGGTGTTTTCAGAAGTCTCCCTCTCCTAGCAGTTTCTCTTCCTTCCTATTCCTACTCCACTGCCATCCTCCTCCTATTTCACCCATCCCACACATTTACCTCCCTAGTTTCATTTATTTAGATTAGATTAGATAGATTTAGGTGTTGTTTTTCTTTTTTACCCCTCCCTGTGTTCTTTCTCCCTACCCTCCATTGAATCCTTCCCTCCTCCCACTATATATTCCATCCCTCATCCCCTTCCCGTTTTTGGATTTATTTAGAGTAGAATTAGATTGGTTTAGGTTTCATTTCAGTTTTGTACCCCTCCCTGTGTTGTTTGTTGTGAGCTGTCTGTGTTTTCTGCCCCCACCATCCCTGTGTATATATAAAGAGAGAGATATTAGATATTAGATACTATAGGTAGATAGATGTAGGAGTTAGCTTAGTTATAGAGACAGGCAGAGATAGTGTGTAGTGATTTAGTTTTAATATTTTATAGTGTGTTTGTAGGACTAGCCCTTTGTAGATATAATATTCCATTTAGTTCCATAGATTTTATAATAGTAGTAAATAGCATTTAGAGTTAGTGTAGTAGTAGTATATATATATATATATATATATATAATATTCAAATTTTGAATAAATAAATAAAAAAAACATCAAATTTCCAAGTGCATTTTTTGGGTTGGAAGACAAGACATGGAGAAGGGAAGCAGGAGAGGCCGGTTTGCTGCCCATAAGGCAGGCAATGGGGTACGTGGCAGGGGTGTTAGGGGCCGTGCCAGCGGAGTGGCAGCAGGCAGCAGCAGTCAAAGCCCATCACCACACCCCAAACTCCACAGGCCTGATTTTGGGCAACAGGCTTCTGAGGTTTCCAGCAGTGGCACTAGCCAGGTGGTGTTTCAGCGGCACCTCTTGCCAGCATCCTCCACTGCCACACAGGACACTGGAAGACCTGTAGTCCAGGAGACTGTGACTGCAGGTGTAGGTGCAGGTGCTTCAGGGGCAGGGTTCAAAGTTCACCATGGGCCACCATCGTCCCCCATTATTGAGGTGATCCCCAGAAGTCCAGGGATAGTGGATCCCACCCTGGCTGCTAAGGGCAGGGCCCGATCTCCAGACAATGACAGCAGGGAGAGGAGCAGCAGCAGCAGCAGCTATAGGGAGCACCGGGAGAGTGGCAGCAGCATGGTGGGCAGTCAATCAGCTTCAGGGTCCCAGTACTCCCCTTCGTGGGACATCACTGTGATTGGGGATAGCGAGGCAGACATTAGTCGCACGAAGGAGATGTCAGGAGCTGAGGCGATGGCTGTCCCTCCGAGAGCTGTGTCGCCACCATGTTCTGCACCTCCCAGCAGCGCTGGCAGCGGTGCATCACCCGGTGCAGACCAGAAGGCAGGAGGGGGCAAAAAATAATCTGTATGGGCGCATTTAAGTTGGTGCAGGCAGATGATCCCAGGGAGGTGCAGTGAACTTTGTGCCAGAAGGTGGCGAAGCGTGGGCAGATGCTCACCAACCTTGGCACAACTAGGAATGGGCGAACGCGGTTTGGAAGTTCGGAGTTCGGCTCGAACTCGGCCTGTTCGGATGACCGAACTCGGACATGAACCTGAACCCGAACATACCGAACAGAACCAAACACCGAATGTCGAAATGGCCGAACAGTTCGGTCAGTTCGGATTGCGTTCGGGTGAGTTCGGGTGGCAAAAAAAGGTTCACTGGAAGGTCGAATGTGACGGGGAGGGGTAGTACTAGTCACTTAGGAGCAGACTTCCAGGCACCAGGGGTGGAGAGGCTTTCAAGAAATGAAACTATCTGCCTCCCTCCTTCCCAACACCTTCTGAGCTAGTCAGTGTCACTGTTCCTGAACAGCAGGCATTGAGTAGGATTATTAGATTGCTTTAAGTTTCATTTCAGTTTTGTACTGAAATGAAACTTAAACCTTAAACTGACACCTTGTGTTGTTTGTGATTCCCCCCCATCCTAGATAGATAGATAGATAGATAGATAGATAGATAGATAGATAGATAGGTTAGGGACAGTAGACAGTTGTAGGAGTTAGATATAGATAGATAGATAAATCGGTTAGGGACAGTAGACAGTTGTAGGCGGTAGCTTAGTGATAGAGATAGCGTTAGTGATTTAGTTTTAGTGTTTGTAGGAGTAGGCCTGTATACTTATTAGATAATCCATTTAGTTCATAGCATTTAGAATAGCTAATAGCAGTTAGAGTTAGTGTAGATAGATAGATATAATATTAGATTAAAAAATTAAATTTAAAAAAAATCATATTAAAAAAACAAACAAATAAAAAACAAAAAAAACCATATAAAACCAAATAAAAAACAAAAAAACATATAAAAAACAACAAAAACACCCATAACAAAACATTTCCCGAATGGCCAAACCCGAACCAAATGGCTGAACCGAATGGCCAAACCCGAACCCGGCGAACTAACCGAACTGCCGAACAGAACGGACAAACCGAACGCAGCCGAACCGAACGGCCGAACCCGAACCGCGATCTGTTCGTCCATCCCTAGGCACAACTGCCATGGTGAGGCACCTCAAAGAATGTCACAGCACTGTGCTGCTAAGTGGGCAGGTGGGGGCAGTGGACGCTAGCGGGTTCCCAACTGCAGCGGCCAGTCATCCGCCTCCATCAGCGGACAAGCATCCTGCTCCAACAGCTGCATCTAGCAGCAAGAGCAGTGATGCTGCTAGGGGGGAGCAGCAGCAGCAGAAGCAGCATCAGTCCACCATAGAGGAGCTGGGGTGGGGGCAGCTGCCAAGTCCCTCATCAGTTTCAGGACATGGAGGGCGGTGTGGCTTTCAAGCAAAAGCCACGCACCTGTTGAGTGAAATGATCACTCTGATTAGGCAGTCCTTCTCCATGGTCAGGGCCATGGGGTTCAGGCGCCTTATTGGCTTCCTGGCCCCCCAGTTTAAACTGCCCTCATGTACCACCCTGAGTCAGCAGGTGGTGCCAACCCTGTACCGAGCTTTAAAGGAGCGGGTGATGGAGCAGTTGACAAAGGCTGGGGGTGCCACCGTCCACTTCACCACACACCTGTGGTCCAGCAGGAAGACTCAGAACACCTACCTGGCAGTGACGGTGCACTGGTGGCAGGACCTGGAGGCAGCATTTGGCAGTCGCAGGAGGGGTCCTGAAGCAGGGTATAGGTAGGCCCTGCTTCAGGCGGAAGTAATGGACGGCCCCCACATGTCCCGGAACATAGAGGCAGCTCTGACTGCCGTGGTGAGGGAGTGGGTCGCGTCAGGTGCGCCCTTCACCAAGGGGTGTGTGGTGGCCGATAACACGGCCAACATCATGCGGGAAGTCCATGAGGGGGGCTTCACTAGCATCCCTTGCTCTGCACACACCCTTCACCTGGTGGTCAGGGACGCTCTGGGCTTGGGGGAGAAGGGGATTGGGGCAGGCACCCTTAGCTGCCTGATCGAGCGGGGGAGGAAGCTGGCTGGTTTCTTTAACTGGAGTGTGAAGGGCAGCGACCTCCTCAGGTGCTTCCACTCAGTGCTACCACTCTCACCCACTGTCAGGGTTCTGGATCCGACACTACAGGCAGGGAAAACTGTCCATCCACATCATCCAGACGCTGCCACTCTAGTCCCAGGACCCACTCTCAGGGTTCTGGGGCTGTCATTCCACTGACGGGGAGCTGTCATTCCACAGTATCAAGAAGCAGCCACTCCAACCCCAGGACCCACCATCAGGGTTATGGGACCTACGTTACAGGAAGGGAGGGTTCTGGGGCCCTCAGGGTTCTGGGGCCTTCTAACCCCAGGGTTCTGGGGCCATCATTCCAGTCACAGGGACCTGTCATTCCACCTTTTCTTTATCAACCTTCTGCTCGTACCCAAAGCAACTGCCCACCACCATGGCATGCCTGTCCTGATGGCCTCGAGCTCCTCTCTAGGCTAAGAATCACTCTCCCTCTCAGAGTGACAGTTCCATATAACCCTTTTTAGGGATATAAGACAAGTCTGTGCAGGGATGGAACGCAAGGTGACGTGGTGAGAATCTTTATTTACAAGGTAGCAACCTGCTGGTCATGGCGAGAGAGAGAGAGAGAGAGAGAGAGAAAATCTCCCCACTGCTAGAAGGAAAGAGAGACACGATCCCACCTATGCTGTCACCTGCAGTATATGGCCAGAGATAGGGAGAGAGCGAGAGGCTCCCTGCTAGAATGAGATAGATGGGGTGGAGGGGGAGAGGTGTATCCAACTCAAGCTGCCACCTGCCAGAACCAGCGAGAGCTCTCATCTGTGCTCATTGTCAATGCACACATCCAGCAGCAAACCTACAAGAATGAGATGGAAATAAAACACAACATATTATATGTGCCTGCCTGTGTGCGTTCCTGTACCGGCTACCACCTATTGCATGATTGAATGAAGTGTGCGCAACCAAGCACTAATTCTAGTGACATCATTCAACTTCCATGGGGTGTCATTCCACTGTACCTGAAGAGTCATGCCAGTCCCATGAACCATCATCAAGATTCTGGAATCATCATTCCAGTCACGGAGGGGGTGGGGGGGCTGTCATTCCATTCCACTGCATCCAGAAGCAGTCAACCCAGTCCGAAGAACCATCATCTGGGTGCTGCTGCTGTTCGTGCCTGACTGGCCAGTGACCACCACCGCCCACCTGCCAGCCTGCCCCCCCCCGCCAGCCTACTCCTTTGAAGTCACCTGTTGATGCTCGCTGCAGCAGCTGAAATAGACTCCCTGCCCACCTGTTGCCTGCTGCCCACTGCCAAAAAGCCTCTTCCCCTTTCTCTCTGGCACCCCCTTACAGGAAATATGATATCCCTGGCTGACTGCTCTACATGGGGCTCTGTCTGCAACTCTGCCCCCACTCCCCACCCCGGGTGATCTTTCTACAAGCTGAACACCTCTCCACTCGAGGGCTTCAAAGGGACCAACCAACAAATGTAACCAAGTATTATATATCACAACTTGGCTTCCCAAGGCTTCCCCCCATGCGGCGATCTGTCTCTGAGAGCGGGCACTGTATCTGCTGATGCCCACTTATGCCTCTGCCAGACTGGCACAGCATCTCTCTCTCTCTGGCACACCGACACAGACACAAGCCCTGCCCCTCCTGGGGGGCTGTCTGCAAGTTGAGACTCTGCTGGCACATCTTGGGGCTAATACGCTACATGTGCTGCTGCTGTCAGGTAGGGCTCTGACAAGCTGTATATACAATGACATTCTGCCACCTGCCAGAAGCAGCACAGAGGGATAAAAGATTGGACGGGTCAAAAAAAGCTGGTAACATATATAACTTTTATAAAATCTTTTGAAAAAACATTACAACTTTTGAAAACAAACATCAATATACAAACAAAGGAAAATAAATTAGGGGTCTGTGGGCCTATACCCCGGAACATGGGGGAAAGGAGAAAGGAGTGCACGGGACCAAGGGGTGGGTATGTCCTCCTCCACCTTGTACCCATGTTGCCGGGCAACATCCAGGGTCCCCACCATGGACGTCTTCCATTTGACGACCGACTGGCAGAACAGTTCGAGGGCATCCTCAGTGCGGAGGTACTCTGCGTACGCCTCCACCTTGCACTCCCTTACTTGGAGCTCCTCATACCATTCCACCAGCTGGTCCTCCATTAGGGATGGGCGAACGCGGTTCGGTAGTTCGGTGTTCGGCCCGAACTCGGCCTGTTCGGACAACCGAACACGAACACGAACATGAACGCACCGAACGGACCGAACACCGAACACCGAAATGGCAAACACACCGAACCGAACCGAACACCAAACTACGAAATGGCCGAACACACCGAACGGAACCGAACACCGAACTACGAAATGGCCGAACAGTTCGTTCAATTCGAATCGCGTTCGGTTGTGTTCGGGTGGCTAAAACATGGTCTTCTGTCAGGTCACTGGAAGGCCAAATGTAGCAGGGA
>QEPC01003078.1:1127608-1153103 GCA_003113815.1 Sphenodon punctatus | reverse complement strand
CCTCTTTCCCTTTCTCCCACGTACACCACCACCACCTGTGGTGCTGTAGTGTCTGCAAGTTGAGACTCTGGCTGCTGCTGCTGAAAGAGCCCCCCCCTCTCTGTGGCAGACCCAGAAATAAGACACATGCAAATCCTGCCCTTCTTGGGATGCTAGGGATGGCAATTAGAGACCCTGGCTGGCACGTGTCTGGATGGGTGCTTCAGCTAGTTCCTGACTGCCGGAAGAACCCACCACCCCCTCTCTCTGGCAGACTCAGAAATAAGACTCGTGCAAATTCTGCCCATTCGCTGCCACCCACTGGTGCCCACTGTTTGTGCCTGACTGCCCACCACCCACCCACCCACACGCCAGTGAGCTCGATCTAAAGGGTAGTATTCGTCTTGTCCTCAAAGTTATATGGAACAATTAAAAAAAATTTTTTTACAAACCTGGCAGCAGTGGCACCTCCTGTGCCCTCTTCCTCCTCTGTCGAGGAGCTGACCTCCACCACCTCAGATGGTCCAGGCTGGGCCTCCTCCACCTTCACCTTTCATCTTCATTTTTCCTTTTTTCTCACCCTCCATCTCACCTCAACTAAACCAAACCACACAGCCACAACACACACACACACAATATCTCACAACACTTTTCAATGCTTTTCACACAACCCAGACAAACACCATGAGAACACAAGCAATTGAAATACCGTTTCTGGCTTCCGGTTTTTGGTGCGATCACGGGACCAAACGATATCGATACTGATAACGAAAATAAAAACTTTGAAATTGGTATGAATATCGACAAAAGCAAAAATGACATTGCACAGTCTTTGCCAGCCTATATGAGCATCCTGCCAAGGTCCCAGTCTGCCTTCCCTACTGCCTCTCATGCCATGCTGCCTGTCTGCCCACCCAGGTTGCAAAGCTCAAAGCCTGCCTCAGTCTGCCTGCCTTCTGCACATGCCATGCTGCCTGTCCGCCCACCCTGTGGGCAAAGCTCAAAGCCTGCCTCAGTCTGCCTGCCTTCTGCTCATTCCACGTTGCCTGTCTGCCTACCCTGTGGGCAAAGCTTGAACCCTGTCCCAGTCTGCCTGCCTGTCTCTCATGCCAAGGTGGCTGTCTGCCTGCCCTGGCAACCATGGGTGATGTCCCCCACTGGCCTGGTAATCCTGCTGCTGCTGTCTGCTGGTCTATGGGTGCTCTGCCCTGGCCAATCCAAATGTCCCCAAGCAAGCCTGATGCTGTCTGCTGCTGTACAGAAGCTCTTCCTTGGCAAATCCTAGGATCCTAGCTCCATGGGTGCTGCACACAGACAAATCTTGCTGCTGCCATCTCTGTTGTACCACAGGTACTGTGCCCTGGAAAGCCAATTCATGCCGCTGTTGCCAATGCCACCTCTGCTGTGCCACGGGTTCAGCTACCGAGCAATCCAATGTCTGCTGCTGCTGCCAATGGCACCTCAGCTGTGCCATAGATTCTGAGACCGGGCAATCCAATGTCTGCTACTGGGTGTCCACGTGTTTCACCACCGAGCAAGGCTTGACCAATTGGCAGTAGAGCTTCTTGACTTCTGTTGAATACGAGCCAAGCCTGCAACGCCCAGCCGAGTGGGGGTGCTGCCAGCCACCAAGCCCTGGCCGGGCCTCTGCTGCTGCTCCACCCATGCCAGCCAGCCTGCAAGCTCCTCTTGGCTATTTCCTCACCTGCCTCAGGGATACCTCCTCTTAGTCCAAATAGTTGCCTGTGTCCAACAGGAGCAGAGCTAGCTGTCCCTGGGTCATGCTGTAAGTGAATAAGGACTGTCCACATGTGAGCTGTCATTCCAATTCATCCAGAAGCTGCCATTCCTGTCCCAGGACCCACCCTCAGAGTTCTGGGGCCATCATTCTGCTCATGCAGAACTGTCATTCCACTGCATCAAGGAACAGCCAGCCACTCCAGCCCCAGGACCCACCATCAATGTTCTGGAGCCTAGGTTACAGGCAGGGATGGCTGTCATTCCACTGCATCCAGAAGTCAGCCACTCTAGTCCCAGGACCCACCCTCAGGGTTCTGGGGCTGTCATTCCACTCACTGTTAGCTGCCATTCCACTGCATCACACCCAGCCACTCCAGCCCCAGGTCCCACCCTCAGGGTTCTGGGGCCTATGTTCTAGGCAGGGAAGAGGCCCAGCCAGGGCTTGGTGGCTGGCACGGCATCCATACGGGGCTGGGCATTACAGGCTGGCATCCTACTCACCAAATTTCAACCAACTCTTCTGCAAAATGGTCAAGTAGTCTTGCCCGGTGGTGATTCACGTAGCCATCCAGCCACCACCTGCCATGATGGTGACTAGAAATGGAGAACCCAGCCAGCATAGAGTGAGCAGACCTGGGGTGCCAAACGCCAAGCCTTCATGGTCTCTGCTGCTGCTGCTGCTGCTGCTGCTGGGTCTCTGATGGCCTGCCATGCCACCACGGGCATGCCTGGGGGTCCCTGGAGTGTCCCAAGCCTCATGGTGGGTCCAAACTCTGCCGAACATTTGGGGGGACCGAACCCCGCTGAACCGAATGACCGAACCTGAACTCAGTTTTTGAACAGAACATCCAAACCCCGTTCTGTTCGCACATCCCTAGAACAAAGAGCAGACATGGGAAATAGCAGAGAAAGGTGACTGCACAGTAGGAGGATCAAAGAGGACAATGGTCAACAGCAGAACAAGGCAGAAAATATCTGGCTCAGGGGCCAAGGTCGGGAGGCAGGGGCGGCTGGTGGATTTTGAGATTGGAGGGGCAGTAAGGCCGGGCAGCCTGCCGGTGGCTTTGCCACCAGCGGGCCAGCGAGCCTATGGGCGGAGCCCAGCCTAGGGGCGAAGCCAGGGCAACAGTAGGCGGAGCCAGGGCAATGGTACACCTGGGCAGGGCAACATTTCAAGCAAACTAGGCCCCTGCAGACCAGAATTCCTAGAATCCACAGCACCAAATGCTTGTCCATGCTCAAAGCAGGCCTGTTTTTAACAGTTTGGACCCTTTCAAGGCACCATTTCAAGCAAGCTAGACCCCTACAGACTATGGCAATACTACCCATACTCCATTGCCCAGCCAAAGCCCCCCCAACTCCCCAGTGCACACACACCCTCCCCCATGTCTCCAAGTGCAACCCACACGCCACTCCCCTCCCCCGCTCCCCAACACACACCATCAACAATTATAATTAAAACATACTATAACTCATAATTTAAAAATGTATTTAAAAAATCCTAAAAATACAAAAAATATACTAATGGACAGAACCAAATCTGATGTGATATATCATCCCATAATACTCACTATTATAACATCCCCCGCCTCCAAAGATAAGTCCCCCAGCCCCCCAGGTCCCCCCCAAAAAGCAAAGGCCAAGCCCGGCTCCCCAATGTACTCACCACCAGCAGGAGTGCAAGAGCGGAGGACTGAGTCCAGACAGGGCAGATTTGGCACTTCCATGTGGGTGGCACACTACACTACCTACCTAACATGCTTCCTTGAAGCAAGTTAGTTAGGTAGTGTGAGGTATACATCCCAGTCAGACCATAGGGTGCCTGAGACTAGGCTGTAACACAGCAAGAAAGGAAACCAGTTTCAATGGAACAGGATGGAAATTTGCCACAGCCAGGGGTACAGGGGTGACTGTGAGTGAGCAAGCAAGACCAGAGACAGACCTTGAAGGGAATATGCCACTACCAGGGACAGTAATGGCCAAGCAGTAGTGAAGCAAGACAACAGACAGGGTTCAGGGAGCTAGAAGCCACCACCACAGGAAGGAGAGAGTGATACTAGAAAACCCAGCTCCGAGAATAAGACAGGCAGCAGTGAAGAGGAAAAACTAGTGCAGTCAAGGACCAGGGGTTCAAAGCCTGGCCTTGACACTGAGTTGAATAGGTAGTGCCTAGAAGTGATGTATTCATGTGTTTGTAGAGTGGTATGAGAGAGAAACTATGTGAATTAACCAAAACAAAAAACTTAAAAGTTTTCTTCAAATAAATAAATAAATAATCTGGACAATTACAATTCAAAAAACCTTCAACTCCATACATTGCAACAAAACATAAACGCCAAAAAACACTGAAATTATTTCAAAATTCTACCAATATTTAATATTTTACCATCATCAACATACATGTAACATATGTACTTAATTCCTTACCAGCTGTAGCCAGTTTGTGTAAACTCCAAGCCCTTAAGTTTTGGAGCAAACTTTTTTATCAGGATTATATCTCACTGGTGACACTATGTTTGAAGGAGGAATTAGAATACGCAGGAGTGGAAAACTATCCTTGACTCGCTTGGATATCTTTGCAACTGAGGACTTTAGGGTTTTCATTTGCTTTTTTCCAAGATAAAACTGCTCATTTGCAGAAATTATTGATCCAACAGCAAGTCTCGGATATTGTTAGACAAGATGATTTGGCCAAGCTCTCCGCTTGGAGGGTTGCCCCACATTTTTACCATATTAAAATTACTCATAAGTTGGAGCCTTACGTGGATATTTTACCGAATTTGACTCTGCGTAGGGCCTTTATTATTATTATTAATATTAACAAACATTTATATAGCGCCAGCAGTGTACCTGGCACTTTACAAAGTAATAAAATAGACACGGTCCCTGCCCCTAGGGCTTACAATCTGAGAGACAGGAGCTGGGGGAGAGACTTAGGAAGGGGAACAGAGGGAGAGACAAGGGGTCTAACATTCATGAAGATGCGAGGTCTCAAGTGCACGTACTTGGCTTGGTTACGATGAGAATGACAGCAGGCAGGTCCATGTTGCAAGGATAAGGGTAAACCGATCGTAGGTATAGGAATAGTGGCTCAGCAGGATAAAGAGTCAGACAGAGCAGAGCGAAAGAGGTGAGTTTTAAGGAGAGATTTGAAGGTATGAAGGGAGGGGGCAAGGCGGATGTGGACAGGGAGGGAGTTCCAGGCATGGGGGGCAGCAAGTGAGAAGGGACGAAGGCGCTTAGGGGAGCAGGGAAGGCGTGGAAGGGTGAGAGAAGGGACAGAGGAGGAGCGAAGTGCACGGGCTGGAGTATGGAGGGCGATAAGTGCAGAGAGGTAGGGGGGAGCAAGGTTGTGAAGAGCTTTATAGGTGAAGACTAGGAGCTTGTGCAGGATTCGTTCAGGAAGGGGAAGCCAGTGAAGCGAAGAGAGGAGGGGCTGCACATGGTCGAAGCGACTGGCGAGGTAGATGACCCTGGCAGCAGAGTTTTGGACAGAGATGAGGGGAGAAAGGTGAGACCGGGGAAGGCCAGTGAGAAGGAGGTTACAGTAATCGAGGCGAGAGATGACCAGAGCATGAACAAGAGTTTTGGCAGACGAGACAGAGAGAAAAGGGCGAATCTTAGCAATGTTATGGAGGGAGAAGCGACAGGATTTAGCAACAGAGTCAATGTAGGGTTTAAAAGAAAGGGGTGAGTCAAAGATGAAGCCTAGGCTACGGGCTTGGGGGACAGGCAGGATGGTGACTCCATCAATAGTTATTGACAGTGAGGAAGGAGAGGAAGGATGAGGGGGGAAGATAAGGAGTTCAGTTTTAGCCATGTTGAGTTTGAGTTGACGTTGAGACATCCAGGTAGAGATGTCAGAGAGACAGTTGATGAGACGAGCTTGAACAGAGGGAGAGAGAGAGGGAGTAGAGAGATAGAGTTGAGTGTCATCAGCATAGAGGTGGTATTGGAAGCCATGGGAGGCAATGAGTTTGCCTAAGGATGAGGTATAGATCGAGAAGAGGAGAGGGCCAAGAACAGAGCCTTGAGGAACACCAACTGAGAGGGGGAAGGAGGAGGAGGCGGAGTTGGAGAGAGACACATTAAAGGAGCGGTCAGAGAGGTAGGAGGAGAACCAGTTATGGACAGAGCCACAAAAGCCAAGGGAGTGAAGGGAATCCAGCAAGAGTGAGTGGTCAACAGTATCGAAGGCAGCAGAGAGATCAAGGAGGACAAGAATGGAATAGAGACGTTTAGATTTAGCCACCAGAAGATCGTTGGTGATCTTAGCGAGAGCAGTTTCAGTAGAATGAAGGGGGCGGAAGCCAGATTGGAGGGGGTCAAGGGAGGAGTTGGAGGATAGGAAGTCAAGGCAGCGGGAGTAGACAACACGTTCAAGCAGCTTGGAAGCAAAAGGAAGGAGTGAGACAGGACGATAGCTAGAAGGGTCAGAGGGGTCAAGAGTGGACTTTTTGAGAATAGGAGAGACTGTGGCATGTTTGAAGGCAGAAGGGAAAGAGCCAGTAGAGAGGGAGAGGTTGATGATGTGCAGGAAGGAAGGGGCGACAGTGGGAGTAATGGAGGTGAGGAGGCGGGAAGGAATGGGATCAAGGGGGCAAGTGGAAGGGTTGGAGGAGGCGAGCAGAGAGGAGATTTCCTTAAGGGAGGCAGGGGAGAAGGAGGACATGAGAGAACGAGCAGATGGAACCACATGTTTGTGGTTCCATCTGCTGCCCTCTGCGGTCACTGAAGGAAGGTATTTGCATATAGTATCCGCGAGTCTCGCACTTGTCCCTGTAATGCCCTAGAGGTGGAGGATCTGTCTCATTGTCTATTCAGTTGTTCGATATACAATAGCATTAGGGCTACCTGGTTTGAGCCTATTTTTAACTTGTTTCCTTATATTTCTGATTTCGACAGAATCTCAGCTTTGCTAGTTTCAACTAATGAGGAAACTTTAGGCGCTGTTGCTGTATTTGCTTTGCTCGCCATGAGGGAACGGGTGTCTTGGGTAGAGTAACCTGTTGTATTAACAAGCTAGTTCCCTCCTCAGTTTCTAGCAGTCATTTTATTGTTGTTGCTTTCTCTTCTTCTTGATTGTAGATTGCATTTGTTTTAACTCTTTTGTTCGATTGTTTTCTTGTATTTTTGTATTTTATTCATTCAATGAACATATTACCTAAGGCTATAGCGAAAGTTTAATGCCCAATAAATTATTCATTCATAATTCCTTTCCATACATACTTATGTTCATTTTCATCAATAACTAAACTTTCACAATTTCCCATTATTAAACATGAATTTCCTATCATAATTCAACAACATAAAATTTTTTCACAGTGCATTAAGTCTGTGCACAACTGCATTGTGTAGAACGAATTGTATGTTATGTACACTCACATTGTTAGCACTTTATTGTATTAATTGTATTACATTTGTATACATGTAAAGCACAGACAATGCACTGTGAAAAAATTGTATGCTGTCGAATTATGATAAGAAATTCATGTTTAATAATGGGAAAATGTGAAAGTTTAGTTACTGATGAAAATGAATATAAGTATGTATGGTAAGGAATTGAGTACATATATTACATGTATGTTGATGATGGTAAAATATTAAATATTGTTCGAATTTTGAAATAATTTCAATGTTTTTTGGCGTTTATGGTTTATTGCAATGTATGGAGTTGAAGGTTTTTTGAATTGTAATTGTCCAGATTTTTTTTTTTTTATTTGAAGAAAACATTTGTGCATTTAAGGTTTTTTTAAACTGTTAAGTTTTTTGTTTTGGTTAATTTTCTGGTTTTGTGTGATATGTTATATCTGGATATTAATGTAGACATTATGATGAGGGGGTGGGAGGTAGGCGTGGGTGTAGGGGGGTGTCAGGTCAGGGCCAGGGGATGTAGCGGGGGGGCGTTGTGGGGGTGATCTCCTGATCTCACCCCCAGCAAGGACTGACCTCACCCCCCCCACCAGCCCCGACCTCACCCCCCGCCATCCCCGATCTGTCATTCTGAGGGGGTGAGTGCTTTTTATAATAGATGAGGTCGAGACCATCATGTGGTCTATTATTTGAATAGGGTGAGTATGCAGAAACCAGTTGTGAGAATGTTGGGAACCATCTCGAAGAACCTTTGTTACAAGGCTACAACCTTCTGATCAGCACATGGGGAGGAGTTGTTTGTAAACAAACAGCTTTATCACCCAGCCCGATCAGGTAGCGCTGCTGCTGCAGCAGCACTAGGAGGGAGAGGCAGGAGAGGGATAGCATAAAAGTTTGCAGTAATTAATTAGCTGCATCTTTTCCTTATGCTGTGTGTTAAGGAAAGCTAAGTGACTGTACTTTTTAAAATCACGTAAATTTCCTAGGGGTGGGGGAGGCACTCAGGGAGGAGAAGCAGGAGAATGACTGCCCCTCCGGGTCTCCTCCTTTTACATCGCCACACCGAGCTGTGGAGCAATTTTGCAGAGGAGCATCAACAAAGTCTGTGTGACAGAGCTAGCCAGCCAGGTGATCGAAAATTGGGGAAACAGCAGGCACAGCACCGGCTGGGCACGGACTGGCTCTGAATCAATTCCACCACCCCCCAATCCATAATCTGCCCGGGGCAGGCGGCTGCTGCTGCTGCCCTTGCCAGGCATTCCGGTTCCTACCTTCCAGGTGCTGCTGCACCCTGTGTGCACCCTGGAAAGAAAGAGTGCCCTAAGAAAAGATCATGTTCTCCTCTTGCAAAAACCTGCACAGCTATTCTGCAAAGAGCCACCTTTCTTTTGAAAGATACGTGATTCTGGAAGATACGTGAAAGATACCTGGCTTCTGAAAGATACGTGATTGTAAAAAGTAGATTTTAAACCCTACTATTGAAAATCATGCATCTTTCAGAAGCCAGCTCCATCACACACACTTTACACTCCTGTCAGTTTCATGTCCGTTACACAGTGCCCCGCTTCCTGGCTTCGCTCCTCTGCCCTCTCCGGGAGCCGGGGAAGTGGGGCGCTGCATAACGAACACGAAACTGACTGGAATGTAAAGTCTTTGTGACAGAGCTGCCTTCATATAAAGTTGCGTGATTTTTAAAAGTTGAGTCACGTACCTTTCAGGTCAGCAGCTGCTCAACTGAACATGTGCGAGGCTGCAGAACTGAGCTGTGCTTTTATTAATGTTTAAGCAGTTATAACATTTTATTTTCCTAATGGAACTTTTTCAAACTTTGTGCATATGATGGTCCTCATGACTTATAGCCATGGATAAATTTTCAGCAATGTAGCTCAAGTGGTTACCTCAAAATCGGGGCTTCAGCAGTCCCCTGTTTATAATGGAGAGCTCACAGGGGGATGGGATGCAGCCACTTCCCCAGATCTCCGACAGGAGAGAGGAGCTCAAGTGCGCATGCGTGAAACTGCAGAATATAATATCTCAGCTTTGGCTGCATCAATCAGTATCATATTTCAGAGGCACTTGTTATTGATCTCATTCTTGAAGCCTGTGAAGTTTGGGGGCTCAACTCATCTAGGGGGAGGAGATATTGATGATTCAAATACGTGAGGATGGTGTGCATTTTGACCACAAGCAATTAATGTTAAAACAGTCATAACATTTTATTTTCTCCATGGATTTTCTTCAAACTTTGTGTGTATGATGATCCTCACAACTTACAGCCATGGTTAGATTTTCAGAAATGTAGGGCAAGCAGTTTCCTTAAAATCGGGACTTCAGCAGTCCCCTGTTTATAATGAACAGTGGCTGTGCATTTAAGTTTCTTCCAGCTACCGCTGGAAGAAAATACAATAAGCAGGATGTAGCTACACTGTGGACACTTGCACATAGGGGTGGAACTTCTGTGAGCTGAAACCACAGCAGGGGGGAATCACGTGAAGCTCCATTTAGTTGGGTGGGGTTTTAAACATTAGCCCATGTCTGCTGTAATTTCACTGGATTTCGAGCCTGCTCATCCGTGAGTAAAATCACGGCAGACATGGGCTAATTAATTTTAAAACCCTGCCCACCCGAGCGGAGCTTCACGTGATTCCTCCTTCCATGATTTCAGCTCACGGTTGTTCACCACCAACCCGACCCATCTCGTGTGCGGTCAGTGAAAATAAGCTAGCATTAAATACTTCTTCCCTTTGCCTGTTCCCAAACTCTGTCACCACTGCTAAACACTGTACTTTCTCTTGTCATCACAAGAATCATATCCAGTCAGGGTTTTTTTGTCTGAGCTCCCCACTTCATAGTGTCTGTCTTTTCTGTGGGAGTGAGTTTGATGTAATACCTTCTAGAGCAAAAGTGGGGCCCAGGGCCAAATGCAGCTTATGGCTAGTTTTTATGTGGCCCCATTCCAGTTTCTGAATCTGGCCCCTGGATACAGTTCCTATCGCAAGCACTGAAAAGCTGAGCTCAAGGTAAGGAAGCAAAGATGAGGGCACGCACATCAATCCATGATCTGGACCCCCAGTCGAATGCACTGGTCCTCGGTAAATTCCGAAGAAAATGGAGGGCCAAGTTACAGCACCAATTAATCTAAACCTATACCTAATTAACCTGTTTAGCTAATCTAACCTATTTTAATTTATAACCTAAATAACCTGCTTACCTAATCTAACCTATTTTACCGTATGCCCTAATTAGCATAAACAAGCCAAATTTCCTCCTGGATCTGCATTAGGGTATGGGCGAGTGGGGAGTGTTGCTCCTGAACCAGACTGTGGAGTAATGAGTGATGGAGGTTGGGGTTCAACAGGTGGAGGTGGAGGGTCTTCGTCCCCTCTCCTAGCAGCGCACATGGACAAGCATTCCCTCCTCTGGTCCTGGCGGTGCCTTGCCAAAACTGTTACCCATTTTGAGTTGTCAGTGGCTTCTGAGCACCCTACCTTGTGTTGCCCAGCACCACACCATGAATGTGTGCTGGATAGTAGCTCAGGGAGGTGGTGTCATGATCAGCCCTCCTGTACACCACTACAGGTCAGCAAGTGTACCATGCCTCTTCTGAGGTCATTTTTGGGAGGCTGGATGAAGTAATCCAAGACTTGGGATGAGCACTCACTCCACCTTCCCTGACCACCATGGACACAAACACACTCACCCTAAGATCTGCCATCGTCCCCCAGTCCCCCACACCTCAGATCCTGAACACCCCACTAAATCTGTCAGTGGCCTAACAAAAATGAGCTGAGTTACAGTCCATAATTTCCCATCAATTTCTGGTGTTTCCACCAGCTTCTGTCAGTTTATGTGGTTTTCATCATTTTCCATCAGATTTATCCATTTGGGAGGACTTCTTGTCAATTTCTGGGATTTTTCAGCACTTTTACGTTGTTTTTTCCACACGTTTACTTACTTTTACTTTTACATTATGTACTTTGGGGGAAACATACCCAAAGAGTACATACAAATTACATACATTTTGTACACTACTTAAATCTCCACACCACATGTATACCTCCGATCTCTAACAGCGTGAACCGAAAAACAAACAAACCCCACCACGTGGCAGGAGCCTCCCTGAGTTGCTCTCCTGCAGTGGTAAGACTCGGCTCAACTTTCACTCCCCTGCCCCTATCATGCCCTCCACCTGCCAGGATATCAACCACCCCTCGCCCCACCATTCCATGATGATTCCTTCCCCATCTCCTGGGTGTGCACTTCTAAAGTCCTCTTATCCTTCAAGTGGCACCTAATTCTCACTCTTGGGTTCTTGCGAGATTCGAGACATAATTTATAAATGTCACTGTCTCCATTGGATAACAAGGGAATTTCAAAACATCATAACTTACAAACTACATGATGTATTTTCAAAATCTAAACTTAGAAATGGACTAGAATGCACACTTTAACTTTCTGACACCACTCCAGATGGATAACCACATGGATAACCTAAAAACAAACATTTATGCATCAACAGAAAATGTTGCAAAATCCAGAAAACAATTGTGGTGCCTCCAAAGTTCAAAGTCCTATACCTCAGCTGTTTTTCAACCATTCTTTCTGAAATTTGGACGGCTTATATCCCTTGCTGAAGCAATCCTCCCAATAAAATGTCACAGTGATAGGATAAATCATTTTGATTTTATAATCTGTAGAATGTTTGTGATTTTAATAGAGTATGCAAGCTGCCTTAACCATAGAGCCACTCCTGAGGCTTTATAATAATGAGAAACATTATGAGGGTTTTTCCATTAGTGAACAGGAGGAAATCCTAATTCTCCTGACAATGAAGGCTTTCTGATTTCCCATTCATTAGTATACCCTCGGTTATCATCACCCAGGAAAATATAAAAACACAAAATGAGCATGAGAATTATTTATGCTATATTTAGAAACCTGATGGGCTTCACTGTTAGGAACTGATTCAGTGGAACTGTAAAGTACAGACTGCACAACTACAGTAATTTTCAGTTATATTTAAAGGCACTGAGGATAGACTATCCTGAGTTTCATTCATTTGCCTTGGAAGTTTGAAAATATAATGATGAAATCAAGTTTTCTCTTTCTGCTTGTTTGGGCTAGCTTATTCCTGGGGCCTAATTTTGATTAATGAGTTAAAATATGATTTTAAAATTACGCTCCTCTTTGCCTTTCTTTGCTGAAAGTTTCTTTGACTCCAGGTATTTAAAGGAAGAGAGATTATGATTGTCATCAGCACTTGAATAAATGAACTTTGGGTGATTTCAGACGTTACGAGATCACGGTGAACCACACTGAACCACGCTGAACCCCCCCGCGGGGCCAAAGGGCCCGGAACGTCTGAACGGCGTGCGCCAGATGTTCACCACGCTCAATACCCACATGGGGTCAGTTTGAACCACGCTTCCCGGGCTAGCCGGGGGAAGGTCTCGGGAAGCGTGGTCAAACCAACCCCCACAGGGAACCAAGCAAAAGTAACGTCTGGACGCCAATCCCCCAGCGGAACCAAAAAAATGGAGCCCCGGCCGGGGACGAGGCACGCAGCGTCGCTGCCAGGCAACCAGCACCAACACAAACACCGGAGGGAGATTTAAAGCGAGAGCAGCAGCAAGCAAGCGTGGCGGGATGGAGCGAGGAGGGAAGCGGAAGAGAGCGGAGGCACGAACAGCGACAGCGGCGGGACAGGAGGCGGAGGACGTGCAGCCAGGCCCAGCGATGCAGGCGGAGGGGGCACAGGTGCAGGAAGGGGGCACACGGGAGCACCCGACCAGGGAGGCGCCCCGGGAACACCAACCACAGCTGCAGCCGGGTCGCGCCGCCCCGGGGACAGCGGCCGGAACAGGCCCACAGGAGGCACCCAGGAAACGGGTAAGGGCACCCACTGGGAGGGGAACAGGGGGCACAGGGGAACCCCCTGTGGAGGGGGCCGGGGGGACCCCGGGCGGAAGGCAGGGGGGCAGGGGGACCCCGGGCGGAGGGCAGGGGGGCAGGGGGCCCCCGAGAGGGCCCACACCCTCACCCAGCAACCAACCACCCCCCTTCCCCCCCCCAGACACGAAAGTCGGCCCGGGCGGACGAGCCCCAGGAGGAGCCCGGCCCCCGGCCCCTGGAGGCGCACCCCCAGGAGGAGGTGGAGGAGGAGCACAGGCAGGTGCAGCAGGAGCTGCACCGGGAGGAGGAACAGCAGGGGCCCAGCCGGAGGAAGGCCTATCACAGAGGGGGACAGTGGGGCCTCCAGGAGACCCGGGACTTCATACGGATCTGGGGGACCCTCGAGTACCAGGTGGAGCTCGCAATAAACCAGCGCAACGAGCATGTCTACCGGGACATCGTGCGCGACATGGAGGCGGCGGGGCACGAGCGCACTGTCAACCAGTGTCGCTCGAAGGCCAAGGAGCTCAAGAGGGGGTACAAGGCCCTCAAGGACAATAACAGCCGCTCCGGCCACGGGGCCCGCACCGCCCCCTACTACGATGCCCTGGACCGCATCCTTCACATGAAGGGCTCCATCGTTGCCCCACGCCTGGTGGGCAGCGCTGTGGTCCAGGGCAGGGAGCGGGCCGAGGTACCCCCTCCCCTCGCCGCCCGCCCGGTAGACACGAGCTCAGGGGACCCCCACCCCCAGGAGGACCACCCGGGACCCGCAGAGGCCCCAAGGCCCCCCCCCAGCAGCAGCCCGGAGACATCCCAACGCCGGGCCGGCCAGGCGGAGTCGGAGGTCGGCACCTTCACCACCCTCAGCCAGTGGTCCCAGGGGGAGCACTCCCAGGGTGAGGCGCCGGGCTCCGAAGGCTCGGAGACGGACATAGAGGGTAAGCGGGCCCCCAGGGCAGGGGGGGGGCAGGACCAGGGGGCCGGTGGCAGGGGTGGGGGCCCTGCTGCAGGGGCCACAACCAGCCCCCTTCACCCGCTCCCCCCTCTCCCGCCCGCAGGACATGGGGAGCCCCAGGACCGGGCCAGCGAGACGGTGCAGGCCCCCGCGGAGGGCACAGGAGAGCAGGTGCCGGACCCAGGTAAGGCGGGAGGGCTGGGATTGCGGGAGGGCCCCCCGGGCGCCAGCCCAGGGGGGCCTCTGGCCTCAGTGGGGGAGGGGGGGCAGGGGGCCCCGGGACCCGACCCCGCTAGGGGACAGGGCCCTGCACTGACCCACCCGCCCATTTCCACAGGGCAGCCCCCGCGCGCGGCGCCTCCGCCGGCCGCAGCCCCAGCCCAGCGGATGCGGGAGTACCGGGCGCGGGTCCGCAGGCGCAGGGAGGAGCAAGCGGAGGACATCGTCCGCAGGGCGGAGGAACAGGGGGAGCGCATGATCGCCTCCGTGGACCGCATGGAGGCGGCCATAGAGCGGTCCATGGAGAAGGCCCTGGAGACAGACCGCCGGCTGGAGGCGGAGGTGCGCCTGGAGCGGAGGCGGGAGCGCCGGGAGCACCAGCGGCAGCAGGGGCTGCTCAGGGGCCTCCGGCAGGACATACAGGGCATGGTGCGGGAGCACAGTGCAAAGATGGACAGGTCCCACGACATTGGGACCTCCCTGCTCCTGCATGCGGGCACCATGTGTGCCTACGTGATGGCCGGCGCACCTCCGGGCGCCCTGCCCGCCCAGGTCCCCATGCCGGGCCCCTCGGCGCCCCCGGGCCCAGCCCTGCCGCCCCTGGCGCCCCCCCGGCCCCAGGGCCCTCGCATGCGCCTCCCAGTGCCCCCGGGCCTCCGGAGGGTCCAGCCCCCCCGGGGCGCGACCGGGGCACCGGGCACAGCTGCCCATCCGCCGCCCGGCCCCCTGCCGGGGCCGGGACCGGCCCAGGACACGGCAGGGGACACGGACAGTGGGGGGGAGGGGAGCTCCCAGAGCTCGGTGGGCCCAAGCGGCCGCACGAGGGGTCGGCCCAGGAAACGCGGGGGGATGGTGGGAAGGGGGGGGAGGGGGAGGGCCACATGAGGGCGGGTGGTGGACGGGGTCACGGGCACGGGGGTGGGGAGGGGGCACAGGGTGATTGTGTGAACTGTGTGGGCAATAAAGTGTTGTAAAGAGACAGTTGTCCCCGGCCCGTTTGTGGGGGGGACAGGGCTGTGGGACCGCGTGTACAGGGGCATGGGCACGGAACGGGGGGTGGGGCCCCCAGGGGCGGGAAGGCCCTCACAGCGGGCCCCCCCGGGCGATGTGGGTTGCAAGGGCGTTCCGGATCCTTTTGGCATACCGGTACTCCCGGGGGTTCCCTGCGTTCACGTACAGGGGAACAGGACCGGGGGGCCGGTGGGGCTCGGGGTACTCCAGGGCCGCCCCCTCGGTCTCGCACACATTGTGCAGAACGCAGCAGGCACCGATCACCAGGGCGGAGGTGGGGACGGTGAAGTCCAGGCGGCCAGCTATACTCCTCCAGCGCTGCTTCAGGGCCCCGAAGGCACGCTCCACCACGGTCCGGCTCGCACACAGGCGGGTATTGTATACCTGCTCCGCAGGGGTGCTCGGGACAGGGTAGACCTTCATCAGCCAGCGGGTCAGGGGGTAGGCGGGGTCCCCCAGGATGCAGGGGGGCATGGGAACCCCCTCGATCCACCTCATGCCCATGTCCGCGAAGTCCCCCCGGTACATGCGGGCATAGAAGGGGGAGATGGTCATGATCCTGGCGTCGTGACTCCGGCCGGAGTTGCCCGTGTAGATGTCTATGAAGCGGGCCCGGTGGTCCACCACCCCCTGCAGGTGCAGGGAGTAGTATCCGTGCCGGTTCACATACTCCAGGGCCTCCCCCGCGGCCGGGCGCAGGATCTCGATGTGTGTGCCGTCCACGGCTCCGATGCAGTTCGGGAAGCCCCCGGCCGCGAAGCCAGCCATCACAGCGCCCTGGTCCAGGAGCTGGATGGTCCTGTCGAGGAGCACGCCCTCCACAGCCTCGCACACATCCCGCACGATGCAGGCGACCGTGCTGAGCCCCACCCCGAAGTGCTGGGACACGGAGCGGCAGGAGTCGGGCGTTGCGAGGGCCCAGACCCCTATGGCCACCCGCTGGACCATGGGGATGGGCTCCCGCATGGAGGTGTGCTGCCGCTCCAGCCAGGGCGTGAGGAGCTCCGCTAGGCGCAGCAGGGTGGCCTTGCCCATCCGGAAGTGGGACCCCCACTCGGCCTCCCCCCAGTGGGCCTGGGCCCGCTCCCACCAGGCCTGGGGCCGCTCCGTGACCCATAGGCTCCGCGCTATGGGCATAGCCAGCAGCGCTGCCCGGCGGAGGGTCTGCGTTGCCCAGCGGAACCGCCTCGCGGCCCCTCGGAGCGCAGCGGGCCGGGTGAGGCTCCGGCAGGCGGCCAGCCACGCCCCCCAGGCCCGGCGCCGAGCCCTGAGCCGGGCACGGACTCTCCTGCGGGCCTGCTGGCCCCGGAGGCGCACGCCAGCCCGCAGGGCCAGGACATAGCGCAGGCGGACGGCCAGGTGCACCCTCTCGGTCAGGAGGCACAGCTGCTCAGTGTGGTCACGGTGCCACTCAGCCGCGAGCGCGAGGAACATCCAGTTCCCACCTGCCCTATCGCGCTCCATGGTGCTGGGGCCCCGGTGGGGGCTGGGAGCGCTTATGGCGGCCCGGTGCTGGTGGCTCCGCCCGGGGGTCGGCCTCGCGGGCCTGCGCGCGCCCTGTGCCGGTGCGTTCCGGCTGCTCCCGCCCCCAGCACCCCGGGCCCCCTCCCCTCGCTGTTTGTAGCGGGATGGCCTTGAAGGTGCGATTAGGCAGACAGAGAGCTCGCTGTTGTTCTCTGCAGCTGTGCCGGGCCCGCACCCTACGCCTCGCTCTGTTGTGCTACAATGTTGCGGTGCGGGCCCGTGTTCCCTGTCCCGGGGGCCGGGCCGAGCCTCTCCCGGCCCTGGGCAGTCTGTGTGCCCTCCGGGCTCCGTGTCCCATTCCCTGTTGTGCTGGACCATGGCTGGCTGCCCATCCATGGGGCTCCCGCTGTCCGGCCCCCAAGGGGCCCCCCATATCTGGGCCTTCCGCGAGACCATGTCTCTGTGCGACCTGTGGCACACCCCTGCCGTGCAGCTGCTCCTGGCCGGCCCGGGGAGCCGTGCAGGTGCCTACGAGAGCCTGAGCTCCGGGCTCCGTTACTTTGGCCATGTGGTGAGCGCCCGTGATTGCCGGCTGCATGCGGAGGCCCTGGGGCTGGCTCGTTTCCCCGAGGGGCGCATCCCGGAGGTGCTGTGCGCCCATGTGCCCTGGAGCGCCTCGGAGACCGTGTCAGCGCTGGTGGTGTGTGGTCTGGGCGCCTACTCGGAGTGCCTGGCCGAGGGTGGCCCTGCCTTGGCCGTGAGCTACTTCTCCTGTGTTCACGGGGCCCGTGGGTACCAGCGCACCCGTGGGGCGGCGTTCCAGCGGCTTCTGGAGCTGGGGCATCTTCCGTGGCCCCCTTCTGCTGCCTGCTGTGTGCCGGAGCCCTCCGCGGTGGAGATGTCATCCCTGTTGGCGGTGTGGGCGCGTGTGGATGTGCAGCTGGCCCTCACCATGCCCGATCCCTTCGAGGCCTACTACCTGATCGCCCACTACATGTCCTTGCAGGGGTACCGCCGGGGCATGCTGCACTGGCCCCACCTGGTCCACCGGGCGGGCCACCCGGGCCCTCGGGCCAGCGGGGCCCCCGGCAGCGGCCCGTGAGCCCCGCGTCGCTGGCCTGCCCCCCCCGGCGTGGTGCCCCCGTGTGGGCTCCCGCCCCGGCCCGGGGGGGGGCCCTGGTCCCCGCTGGCCGCTCCCGACCTGCGGACCCCACCTCGGTGAGCTCCCGCCCGCCTCGCTGCTTGCTGCTGCCCCTGGCCGTGGTCCTGGGCCCCCTCCATCCCCGTGACTCCGTGGGTGCTGCCTGAGCGTCGCTGGTGCTGCGGAGGAGCACCGCTGGACCCGGCTGCCCTGCCTGTGCCAGCCTTTGACTGTGGGGCCCCCTTCCTCCTCCTCCTGGCGCCCCTCCGCCGGCCTCGCTGTGCTTTGGGGGCCCCCAACGTGCCTTGCTCCGGGGGTCCGCCCCCCCCCCCCGAGACTGCCTCTGTTCCTGTGGGGGCACCTCCTTGGACTGGACTGGACTGGGGTGGTGTGGGGGTGGGGGTTGCTGCTGTCCGTGCCTTGCCCCGTGGTGGTGCCCCCCCCCCCCCTGCCGGTGTTCCGGGTGGGGCGTTCCGGGCGCCCCTTCCCCCCTTCCCGGCCTTTCCCTGGTGTGAGTGTGTGTGCCCGGGCGTGTGGCCGTGCATTGTGCCCTGCTGCGGGACCGCTGTGTGAGCCGGCTGTCAGCCTGTTCTCGCTCTTCCCCCCTCCCTTCCCGTTTCCCTTGTGTGGGCGTTCCCTTGAGTGCCTTGTGGCTTCGTTTGCCCTCAGTCGGCCATGTCTGTGTCCCGCCCCTGCCCGGTGCCTTGTGGGGGTTTAGCGCCCGCCGGGGGTTCGGCTGCACGTCTGTTGTGCTGCCACGGGCCGTGATGGTGCGGCCCGGTTCCGGCCCGTGGTGCCGTTCCCGGCACGTCTGTTTGGGTCGTTTTCCAACCCCCGGGCGTGGTTGCGCTGTTCGCCCCCCCTGGTGGTTTGCTGTGGTGAACCGGCCGCCCGTAACGTCTGAAAGTACCCTTAGATACTTACAAATAGTCAAGGCAAATATAAAACATTTGCCATTTCTCTTTGCTCATTTGCTGTTCTTTCATGTGTCCTGGCAAATGTGCCAGTCTTGGTTTCTGAAACAGCAGCTACAGAAGTGTTCCTACACATTGTGCCAAATTTTGTGGTTGATGATATATCTTTGTAAGAAACACATCATAATAATTCTATTTTTAAAGTGAAGAGATTTCTGAAACATTACAAAGAACAAAATGACAAACACTCAAGCTGAACTTTGACAAATGACTCAAGCTCTCAAGATCCTTTAACATGGAGGGGTGTGCATGTCGTTTTCATTATTACAATAACGATAATGAAAATTGTCATTTTCATTTTTGTTATTGCAATAATGAAAACAACAATGTCGTTATTGTTGTCATTATTATTAGTGCTGTGGCAGTTGGAGGTTTGGAGGGAAAATGTGGAGGGGAGGAAGGAGCAGACATCTCAGAGCCCTAAACAGGGTTGAACCTTTGAACTGTGCCTGTGTTGGGAGGGGCGAGCAGCTCAGCAGTGTCTGATGGATGTATCATTGGCCAATGAGCAGCGCAAGCAGGCCCCAGCAGTTTCATGGCACTCTGTGATTGCTCAATGCCCGCTGCCTCCCACAACCAATCAGGGGGGCTCTGGGGGAGGGCACTTCAACCCTTTATAATGGGCGGGCCAGGCTTTTTCACTCTGTTCTGTGAGAGCTCTGCTTGTCAAGTTGTGTTTACAGAACTGTACATAAAAAATTGTCCCTAGCCCTCATTGTTTTACCACCAATACCTTTCCTTCCTCAATTTGGTTTGGGGCAATTTATGTGTTTTGCACTGATTTTTTGTTTGTTTGTTTTTTCAATGAAAAAAAACCCCAAAAAATTCAATGCAAAAAATCTTTTTTAAAAAAATCTGAAACCAAATTGAGAACCAAAATTCTTGGAGAACCAAATCCAAAGAAAAAGGAATCCATTTTTTTCCCCAGAGTCCATCTCTAGTTACTCCTGTTCAATGGCAACTCCAGCTTTTATGCTATAGTATATTAAAAGACTGGGCTAATAGGGGCATAATTATGTATTCTGCAAATTCTAGTAAAATGAATATATTAACAGGTAATGCAGAAGTTCCTCCACGTCCCCAACTCCACACCAGCACTTCCGGTGGTCCCGCTCTACTTCTTTTAAACCTTTTAAAACATTTTTTAAAACCTTTAAAGGTTTTTTAAAGGCTTTTTAAAAGCACCCTTTTAAAATGGCAGATTGAAAAGTTTGATAGTGCAAAGCAGTGATTGATTTCCTTAGAATACTACAGCTTAAATGTAAAATATAATCTTCCATGCAATGTTCTGTTTTCAGACAGGGGTACCAGGGACACATCTTATAACCATATATCACAGCTAGATCAAGCTGTTTATCTACATTTTCAATTCTGGCTTTAATATTATTTATGGATAAACACAATCTAGAACCCACTGGGGTAAAAAAACAGTTATGCAGCAAAGAACATCTTGGGGTCAAGCTCCTCAAGATTAGCTATGCTAATTTTATGTCAGCTAAGGAATCCAGTCACAATTTTTAAAATGACCCATGACCTTAAAAACTTTGCTTGTATAGTCATTGCCTCAAATCTTGTTCAGTTTACCCAGTCCAATTGATTTCTGTAAGGCTATGCTCATGTAGGTTAAATGGGATTTGGTCCTACAGGTGAAAATAATACAATATCTGTAGACTCTATGCAAAAACAAACTTATGGTCCTTTTCACATGAGATGCCATTCACACAGTTTCACTGTGTGGAGATGGGTGGAGGCGCACGTGTGAATGCTGCGGGGAATGGGTGGGGGTGCATGTGTGCTCCCGCGCTACACCCACCTCCACCCATCAACCACGCATGGAACAATGGGCTCCAATGCCTGATGCTCCATGGGTAGAGATGGGTGGAGCGGGCACACATCCACCTACACCCACCAGGCCGCACACCCATCCCCCCACCCACCGCGATCCGTTTAAAAATAGAAAAATCCCAGGATTTTAATTTCTTTCATTTAAAATCCAGTACGTGTCCAATCTTATTCAATGGCAGACTTCACCTCTCCCATCTTTGGTTCCTCTCTGCCTTTGATAGGACGTAAGTCAAATAAATTGCTTTTGTGCTGTTTTTTTTGTTTTGTTTTGTTTTAAATAATAATCTGCTATAGGTGAATGAATTCAGGTACTGATTTCCAACCCAGGGTTCAGTCACGCAGGGCTGTTAGTGCCCCAGGTGGTTCTGAGTTTCCTCAACTCCCAGTAGAGTCAATGAGACATGAGGGCCCTCAGCACCACGTGAGAGATGAAGATGATCAGCGCTTGTCAAGATCAAAAGCTAAATGGCTGGCTGGAAAAAGCAAACGTCCAGAGTACTTTCTAGGATGTCCCTAGGCAGTTTACTGCAAGATTAATTTTAAGTTTTAATGAAAATAAATGGTAATGATCTGATGAGGTTTTTAATTAGAAAATATACATAATCTTTCAATTCATTCTAAAAGAGTCCTGGGTGGCTACAAAGCAAATAGGGAACCAGACCAATAATTTATGAATGCACAGACACACATTACTGATTGTCCTAGGAAAATGTACGGTGTCACACTATATGTGTATAATATAATGCTTGTGTAAAGAGAAGGAGAGGGTGGTTGCATGTTGGTCCCAACTATAAATACAGATATAATTGTCATATGAATATTATAATGTTAGAATTCTGCAAAATACATTGAACAAATTCTGTAACAAATGAGTATATTGTATGTGTGTGTATTCCTGTTTGTAATCAAAGTGTGTGTGTCTGATCAATTGAGAGACTGAAGTAAGAGCTTAAGCCTGATCCTTGAGCCCCATGAAAAATCTCATTTTGACTTCAATGATATTAGAAGTGTACCCTAAATATCTCTAAATATAGGGAGTTTATACCCACCAGCTCTGATGTCAGAGTTATCTCAACTAGACATTGTTTTCTCTCATACCATTCTGTCTTGTTTTATCAGTTTGAATGCTTCATGTTGCAAACACTGCCATATGGTTTCTTAAAGATAAAAAACAGTACCCTTGGTTTCTTTTGTTGTCATCCTATTTTCAGCATATTCTGGGGATGCAAATAGACTAAGAAATCTTGCATTAAGCAGACTAGACCATACATGCCATAGCCATTTGATAACAAAAAAAATCTCAGGCAACCCTTTAAAACGTATGATTATTTGGGGGATTTATTATGAAAAACTTAATCCCCTTTTCCCATGGTATTTCTTTACTTACTGTACATTCTACAATGGATGGCTTTTCTATTTTCTAAATTTCACAATCTGCTGGGCTTAATGATAGATTCTCCCCTCCACCCCCACCTCCCGTATCTGGAGAAAATGAAAAGTTTGTTCTCATAAGATAAAAATAAACTGAGCTTGATTAATGTAGGCTACGTCCAGGATATAGCAGAGAATTTGGAAGAACAGTGATAAAATACACAAAATAAACAAACAGAAAAGTCACAGGAAAGCAACATGAAAAGCAGTGTGAATTAGGTTTGAGAAGATAGTAAGAAAATAAAATTAATATTTTATAAAATTATTCATAGTTATTATAGAATTAGTCAGTCAATGAATGATACTCATTCTCCTTTAAAATAGATTCTCTCAGATAGGCATGTTGCAAAGATGAAAAAAATACAGAACAAAGGATTTAATAATGTATTTAATGCATTTTATAATGTATTATTATTTAATTATTTTATTAGCAACAGCCCAGATTTTAAGAAACATTGTGTCTAACAGTGACCAGTGTGCTTGTATATGACTAGTACTTGAAGTCTGGGCTAATATCTGCACAAAACAATGCTTATGAAACCGGAAGAAGAAATAATTAAACACAAAATTGAAAAAATGAAGACCTCTTTTTAACAGCTGGCTTTTGCTTTCTGTGTACCATGGCATGTTGAATCAAAAGGCTTTCTTAAAGAGAAAGCAACTAGTAAAGATAGGTGCAGTAACGGACACAAAGAAACAAACATCCATGTAGGTTGAGTATCAACTTTGGGTGTTATTCAATTTTATACTAGCTGCTAGGTCTGAAATACACAGCTAATGTAACATCTTTTAGCACCTGCCTATCTGTTGGCTTCTCACTTTCCCCATTTGGTAGTATGAGGACTTACATCTAGCTGCTGTAATGTGGAGGCAGTGAAAAGGGGGAAAGAATGGCAGCAGTTGCTGACACCATACTGGGTGTTCTGAGGTGGACGTGGGCCTGGCCACACACCCCACACCAGCTCCAGGGGTGCATCCCCACATCTTCCTGCTTGCAGCCCCACCTGGTTTGGGTTTTAATGGACCCAGTGGCTGCCGTGGCCCATGGTCCACCTGCATGGCACCCCCTCCCCCACACCATAGAGTTGCAGGTGGACTGTCTGACACTCTAGGCTGCTCCCCGCAACTCTATAGTATTGCCCAGGGCAACCCCCAGCCGATAGTGGAGCTGCAGCAGCCATCTGCCAAGCAGATAGAGAGCAGCTCTGCCTCATGCCAGTGCCCCAGATTTGGACGGCCTGCTGCACTGGCGATGCTCCGGGGTGTTCTGGACTGGAGCATAACAGGGACAGCATGCTCTGCCTCCGCTCTGTCTGCACGTCTGGTGCTCCGCCTTTAGATTGACAGGCCACCCAGGGTAGCGGCATAGCAGAGGCAGGGCTGCTGTCCACCTAAAAGTACCCACTCTTCCCACTTATTACCCCAGTCCCACACACTTACCTGGTTCCTGAAAGCAGTGACGTGACAGGTCCTGAGGAGCAGTGACTGTGGGGGCAGAATGGATGGGTGAGTCCCTGGAAACAGCTGTAGGTCCATGCTGCTTTTGCACCCGCTTCTGCTGCTGCTCCCCGAGCCTGCCACACCACCATCACTCCTGGTAAGTTAACCCCCTCAATCCTGAACACATCCTGGTTAAAGCTTCTGATAACACCTTTTGGTCGCTTTTACACGCAACGGGGGAAGGGTGTTGGGGGAAGCAAACACGCATTCAACACTCTGCAGGTGTTATTTGTGTACAGCGTGACATTTTTGACATGGGTGTGAACACCCAATGGACACCCGGAGAACACGCTTTGTACTCACCAGTTTCTTGCGGGTTCATTTCCAGTGTTGATGGCGAACACCCTGTCCCCATCGCTTGTAAACATGTTGCGTGGCGTGTTGGCACCTACATCCGGTCACATGACTGATTAGACTGCAACACAGGGCATGAAGGTTGTTTTCTGGAAGTGTAACCGGAAGTAGTTGCCAATGAGTTCAACGCGCGTTTTTTGCTGAGTGGCAAATGGTCAACTGTCACAAATAGTGCCCAGAGAAGTTAGCCACAATGGCAGAAGGTACAAATGCGCCAGCGAGCACTGGAGGATGTGCAGCGAAGCAAGGGGAGGCGAGGGGCTGGCCCTGGGAAACAGAGGAAACCAGAGCCTTCATAAGAATTTGGGGGGATCCCAGTGTGCAGGAGCTACTCAGAAACGCACACAGGAATGAGTTCATTTTTAGACAGATTACTGAGGGCATGAGGCAAATGGGATATAAGCGTGATATGCAGCAGTGGAGGCAGAGAGCAAAAGACCTCAGAAGGGGGTACAAGGAACTAAAGGATCATCTAAGCAGATCTGGAAGAGGTAAAAGAACTGTCCCTTTTGAGAAAGAATTAGCAGCAATTTTCCACAGAGATCAAGCAACTGGCCCTGATGTGTTAGTCGGAAACTATGAAGTTGCTATGCGTCCCAGGCTTGAGGTACAGCTGCATGAGTACCAGTTACAGCAGTTACTGGGTGATGGTAATGTGGATGGAGACAATGGCAACCCACAGGGCAGGCTCGCAACTCAAATATCACACTTAGAACTCAGCCAAGAAAATGAGGATGATGAGTGGACCTATGAGGTCATGGTTCCTGACACTGACTCTGATTAAACAAATGTTGGTGATTATGCAAAGGGTAATCCTGATGAATCTCAAGGAACTAGCGGATGGAGGGCACAGTGCCAGAGACAGGTGAGTTGTGTGTTGTTTATTTTTGTGATGTGAATGTGGGCTTTTATGCAGTGTGCTTGCTGTATGTATGCTTTGTAAATTTGTTGGTTCCTGGTTGGGGTTGGTATGGGACCATAAATGTAAAAGTAAGTACAGGTTTCCATCAGGCTTGTTTTCTTATGGGAACTTCCATTGCGATCCAAAAGGTGTACCTATGTTCCTCAGTTAACGCACCTCCCACACATAGTCCCTTGTTTCATACACAGAGAAAAAGAAAGGCAGATATATAATTTTATGTCCTAGGAAGGAAATGAGAATGTCTGCATCTCCATATTTATTTTACTTGTTGTCTTGTTTTATATTTTACCGTAATTTAGTGCCTCCAGAAAGGAATCATAACTCTGAAGAGGAGCTAGAGGACCCACAGCAGGTTGCTGCGCAAAGAAATGTTGTTGTACTCCCTCCTCGTAATGCACAGTCGCCTGCATTGGGCACAGGAGCTGAAAGATTTCATCAGAGACGAAGGCAAAGGAGGGACGACATTGCTGAACTCATGGTCAACGAGGCAGGGAAGCGTGCTGATACCCTTCAATTCAAAATATGATGGCCAAAGAGCAGGAGATGCTGGCTGAAGATCAGATGTTACAGGTGACCTTACAGGTGCTTTTCTCCATTTCTTTTCTACTGTACTTCCCCCTCCTATCTTACTCACTAACATGTCTGCCCTATTTTCTCGCCTTTTCTTTCCCTCCTCTCCTTCTCCTCTTCCT
>QEPC01003078.1:1075901-1113083 GCA_003113815.1 Sphenodon punctatus | reverse complement strand
CCCCTCGTTTCCGTGGCCATCCCCGCATGCGCCCACTGGGGCCCACGGAGCTCTGGGAGCTCGCCTCCCCCCCGCTGTCCGTGGTTCATTGTAGTTGAGCGTGATCTCGTAACGTCTGAAAATACCCACAGTCAGACATACATTTATCTTAATTGTTTAAAACACCAGGACCCTTTATTCAATCCTACTGAAAGTTGGCATAGATAGTAAACTTGGGGAGGAGTATATTCTTGCCAACTTTCATCTACAGTAGATGGGAGAAAAAGAAGTTATAGCCAGGAATGTGTATTCAGTTTTTTTCAAAATAATGTAATTCAACTGCTTATAAAATCAGATTCCTTTATCCAATATATCTGAGATTTGGTATACATAATGCCTTCTATTGGTGGTACAATTCCTACAAGTTTCATCCACATATAATGGGGGAGGAGAAAGGTACAGCCAAAAATGTGTTTTCCATTAAAACCAATGGAAATCAAAAGCAAAAACGAAAATTAAATTTTGATATTTATAAAAACAAAAATGAAATATTTAAATAACAAAAATGAAGAACGACATGGGTTCCTGGTGCATACCTCTAACTTAAACTAGTCATCTATCCCTTGAAGGTGAAATTGACTACTGTATAGAGAGTAGGAATGTAGAGATGGCACCCCTTTCATTTTTGCTTTTGTTTTCATTTAATGAAAATAAATCATTGGGGGGGGGGGCAGTTCATAGAAAACACATTCATTTTCATTTTTTTATTTAAAAAGCAAAATAAAATTTAAAAATCACTGCACATGCACAAAATGGTTGCCAGGGCTATTCTTTGCATGTGCTGTAGTAAATTATAGATACTACAGATCCAGATATGCATTCAAGTTTACAGTCATTATAAAAACAAAACAAAACAAAAAGGACAAATAAATCTTAAAAACTTTTTTTTTAAAGTTCTGTGTTAGAGCACCTCTCCAAAACATGGCCTGTCTTTTGATAAGGTTACCCACTTTACAAAAAAAAAAAAAAGCCAGACAAAGTAGGGGTCATGGTAAGCTGAGCAGCTAACTATCAAGCATTTGGGGTCACCTTTTAGTCCGTTACCGGAATAGCAAATGTGGTAACTTCTAATAATTATTCAACAGGCTTTAGTAATAAGTATATTTTTAGCTAAATATGGAGATGGTTCATTCACACCATCCAATCAAAAGCCATAATTATTTTTCTTCCCCATTTTTTCTCTTACTCTAACTTTTCTTCACTTTTACCCTTATTGGCATGTCTCCAAATAGGGAAAAGTTCAGGGCCTAGTATTCTAACCTGTTCCTCTTTTCCTCCTTCACTTAGCATTACTTTCTACTTATGCTAAGTAAGCAGGCCAACAAGCAAGCAAACAGGAAACAATAAATCCTATGGCAAACAGGGGACTACAGTACAGTCTTTTTCCAAAATTTCGTTAGTAGCATCGGTACCATTTATTTTTTTTAAAGGGCAGCCATTCTGTGCATGTGCAGGCTGGCAACCCTTTCCCCAAATAATGCTGATGTTGTTGGCGCCATTTTGGAGAAGGGTGCCATATTGGAGAATGGCCCCGGCAGTCATTTTGCACATACACCATTTACTTAATT
The DNA here is from genome assembly GCA_003113815.1 of Sphenodon punctatus. Taxonomy (NCBI): domain Eukaryota; kingdom Metazoa; phylum Chordata; class Lepidosauria; order Sphenodontia; family Sphenodontidae; genus Sphenodon; species Sphenodon punctatus. The sequence goes on along the minus strand of QEPC01003078.1, from coordinate 1,111,476 downwards.
TTATATTTTAATTTTTTAAACAAAAACGAATGAAAGCAAACAATCACTGTTTCCATATCCTTATTTACAACAATAAATGGTTTGTTTTTTTCATAAGTAAGAGAAAAACAAAAATTAATGCACACCCCTAATCGAGAGCCTATACAAGGATCACTCACTTGCACTGTGCACCTCTTTCTGGAATGGTGATTTTTATGCAGTGTGTGTCACTCCCACTTCCATAAAATAGAGAAAAATAATGTTATCTCACAGTAGAATTTTAAATTATTACTGTGTATAGAGCACTTTGAAATCCGTTAACTAAAAAGATTAGAAATGCAAGGAATGTATGTGTCCTTGCATAGATTTGTTCTCCAGCATCCAAATCCCCACAAATCTATGCCTGGGACACCTACATGAGACATTTTATGATTCGTACCTAAGGAGAATATATATGCTCCAATTCACCTCATACATCATTCTCATTCAGTCAGAAATCCTCATTGACTTCATTATGAATTTTGCATAGATGTGGATGGGGTGATAGGAATCTATGATATTTTATACCTACCACATCTCTCTCCCTCTTGAATCTTCATTCACATTGTGTTTGGTACTTGGGGAAGGGAACTTATCTTAGTTTGGGCCCATTGTATAACTCTCCATAAGTGAACTGTATTATACGTTAATAGTAATCACAACTATTAATGGAGTTACCTTTCTTGTAGCAGTGGAGCTGATCTGTATGTCACTGAACTAAGGGTGAAACCAATGTGACAAGGGCCCGCTATGGCTCACCTCAGCTAGGATTCACTGTCGCATAGGTTTCTGGACCACCAGATGTGAACCCACTGCTGCCCTGGCCTGGGTAGGTGGCTGACCCGGATGTGGTCTCCCAGATAAGTCCAGCTCCATAGCTTGCACCAAAGGCTGCCCAGGTGGCCACTGAAGGCCATAGTGGTCCCGTGGATTTATTTATTTTTGCGCTGTCATCCCTGGTGTAGTGTGGGGAGTCACCATTCCTTGCTGCCATGGCTGCCCGTTATTGGCTGCCATCATGGCACAGTAACAGGGTGCTGGGGTCAGGCTGGGGTCAGAGCCTCCCGGTTGCATGTTGTTCCATTCCTTCCATGGGGGGGCAGGGGGAGTGCTCTCTGGCCAACCTGGTCGGGTGCATGTCAGTTCTGTGCCCCGACCTGACCCCGCTAGGGCTGGTGTCCCCTCCCAGAGAGTGTAGCCAGTGCACCACTTGCACATTTGGTTTCACCCTAAGTCAGCATAACACGCATGGTTACATCAGATTTTTCCATTATGTTGGCTCTCTGTAGGTTTAGCAACAATACCCCAGCTCAGACTAAAGAGTTGGTACACAATGACTCTTCATTAATAGGTTAATTTGTGAATGTAAATGAAGTGTTTCTTTTCCTCCGACCTTTTTCCAAAGCCATGACTGTCTTTTCAGTTCCTGTTGAGGCTTGTTGAACAGACACCAAAAGCCCTACCTCTCAAACTTCAAGTCAGCTGACATGTTTCACAAGCCCTTGATATGTGTGACAAACAGATAAACTGTGGAATACGTGGATCACATTACACCATAATTAACAGACTATCATTTTCAAAAGAAAAAACCTGCTGTTATGTAGGTTTTGTCAGTGTGAAACAACCCAATTTTATAATGTGTGCAACAGGTTAATTGTGTGGAGAGGCGGACCTGCTGAAAACTGGTTTATTACATTTCCAAAGTGAGAAAACATCCATGTAAACAGATGTTTTTTATAATATAATCTTCCCCTAATAATATGAGAAAGGAAGCTCTTTCTTGGGGCACCAAAGACAGGTTCTGGAGAGAGGAAGAGGATATTCTCTGCCTAAGTTGTCCCCAAATTCAGTATACACAGAATGTACATTGCTGGTGCTATAATCAATCATCATCATCATCATCATCAATAATCCCTCTCACAGTCCATGTCCCCCAACATGCATAATTATTGACAAAGGCCATGATCCATATACCACTTTCTCTAGAAGTGTCCCACTGAAACAATGAGGCTATTCCACAGGAAATGGTTTGTGGATCACTGCCAAAGGTTTTTTCCCCATGAAGTCAAGTTTCCTCTTTCATATAAAATTAACACCCCTCTTGTCCCTTCCTCCCCATACAATAAATACTGGCTTCTGCCAATCCTGGCCGGCATACTTGGGATTTGGGACATCAAAGTACTGCTCTTTCTATTAGACCCTGCTCTGATGTCTTTCTCCTCTCCATAGCTCTCCTGTTTTCTGCTGTGGGTGTGTCTATAGAGTAGGGTCATGAAGTTTTTAGCCATTTTGATCCCCCTCGTGCCACAGCTTGTCCCACTAACACAGTTCCCTCTGCCCAAAAATAAAGTATGTCTCAAGAATCATGATAACGTATATCTCAAAAATAAAGTATGTCTCAAGAACCACCACCACCCACCCAAATTGTGAAGAAGCAGATCCTGCCATCTCCTGGGACTATAGGAGTAGCAGATAGGGTAAATCTAGCAGTCTGCTACAGGCTGAGTGAGACAGGAGGTCTAACAAAGCAGGCATGTACTGGGAGCTGTCCCTAGTACTGGAGGGAAGGGCCAAGGGATGCTGTTCCTAACTGAGGGGAATAAGCTAACTCCCCTAGGTCAGTATCTCATACTTTTGTGAATCGCGCCCCCACTCCACCTGTCTTGTAGTTGAAGCCACTCATACCACACACACATATAGTCATCTTTCTTCCTCTCTTCATCAGCCCTTCCCACATTCCTATTGCTACCCCCTCTTCCTCCTCGTTGGTCTCTGACCCCCCCCCTTGCCACCTCATTATTTTGGAAATTTTCCTTTGCTCAACGAGAGTGTTGAATTAGGATTTGACAGCTGGGGTCCTTCTTGTACCCCCCCAACACCTGCATCCCCCCCAAAAGAAGTCTCCCCCCCCCCAATTTGAGATCATAGGCCCTACGATTGGAGAGAGTGGAACCAGATGGTCAACAGGAAGGCAGTATCAAGCACTAGGAACATCATTTGGTACACATCTCCATACACATAGTGGTACCTATTATACCTGTAGTCTATAACCTTATTTTATCTAAGAAATATATTTGTATTTGTTGACTACAGAACATTTACAGGGGGGGGGGCAGTCTTTTTAGAGTTGTTGGTTTTTTTACACTTTATTATGTTGTGTGACCTTGGTGGTCAACTGTAGTGGGAATGGGGGAGAGAGATCTACACAGGGTGGAGAAAGGGAGCCCGTAAGCTGAGACAGAGAGATACAGGGAAATAGCCAGGACAGGGAGACGTCAGAGAGGAAAGACAGCATAGGGTGTAGGACAGGCAAAGATGGTGGCAGTTGGGCGGTGATAGGGACAGGAGGGAGATACTGGGAAACAAGAGAACATACCTAACATAGCAAGTGACTCTGCTAAATGATTCTGCTGAAGATGCAAACACATGATGAAAATGTCATGTTATGTCATGTACAACCAATGCCCCTTAGCCCTCCACACAAATTGTCACAGTTTTGCTGCCCACACTTCCATGGTACACAATGTACTTTGGGGACAGTTGCTGTTCTTAACATCATAAACCAACAACATTAGATTTCATTTAAGGGAGGGGTAAGGAGGAAGAGAGCAGCTGTGCAAGGCCAACACATTATTAATCACAAAAGGGTGTGGGGAGGAGCAGAAAAATTTGAAACAGCTCTATCATCTCCTTCTCTTCCACCTTCCCCCCCCCCCTTCTGAGAATGTGTTGTGCCAGCTGCTTCCTCCATTCTTGCTCCCTTCCATACCTGAAATCTAGTGTTAGCTCCTCAGCCTCCCTCTGCTGATGAATTAAGGGGGGGGGGGGAGCAAGGACACTTAGAGAGGAGCAACAGAAATCCTATTTCCTCTCACCAGAAGCACCCTGTCACTGCAATATTACAAAAAAACAACAACATAGGAACACAGTGCAGTCACGCTGGGAAATGGAGCTGGCTTTATCACAGAACTTGCTATGTAATACAGCTTATTTTAGAGCTCTCCTAATAGGCCACCTGCTGACTTCCCAATGCAAGAACATTGCCTAGGCATGGTGTGATAGGGTCATGCAAGTCCTTGCAGGTCTAGATCCGTGAGGCTGGGATACGTTGCTTCAGGGTGCAGATCTGGGAGCAAGCTGGGCATGGGCAGGTGACTAGTCCTTTAAGAGGTCAAGAGCAGAGACAGCTATTAAGGTTAGCTGTGTGGCTCCCGCTGGGGGTGGTTGAATAAGCGTGAGCTTATAAAGGTGAGCTGAGGAGCTCACAAGAGGGGACTGCCAGGGAGAGGCATAAAGCCTAAATGTTCTGCCTCCAGAGAGGGGAGCTCAGAAGAGATAGGAGTCAGTCCTGTGACCCGCCCCCCAGAGGAACCCTGAAAGCCAGCTGACAGTGCCAGGCTGGGATGATCTTGAGAACCGATTTTGAGAACCTGGCTGGCAGGGAATGAGCCAGGCTGGAGGGGCAGGGGAACTGTGGAACAGGTCCCCGGAAGATCCAGTAATGTGAAGAACTGACATTGTGTGAGGGATTGGTAAGACTGGTGTTATGTATATGTGATTTGTGCGTAGCAGGGTACACTGTAAATAAAGCTCACTGGAGGAAGAAAGATACTATGTGGACTGGTTCATGGGCAGTGATCCTTCCCAGACTCATCCTAGCAGGGATCCACCCTATGCCCTCCACACATGCACACATGGTATAGATAGCATTATATTTATCATTATTATTAACTTAGAAATTTTCTTTTAAGCAGGCAGGAAACTATTGGACTCCAGAAATGTATTAAGATACAAATGAATCTCTATACGTCTAGAGAATACACATACTGCTTTTTTTTTTTTTTTAAAAGACATTATTTTCAGAGAAGAACATACTGTATCAACAAATGTCAGAAATTATAGGGTACACACATACTTCATTATAGAGTATTCTCCAGCAGGCAGATGTTTTCCAAGGGTCTAAGACATGCTCTCACTGGAGAAAATAATCTGTCAAATATGATAAAGACACAATGCACTCTGCTACTCTAAATGGAATCCAAGTAAGAACATATCCATGCCATACAATCTACTGTTTTGACTTCAAATATTTGGATTCACATGAGATATAAAGTCATGCTAACACTTAGTATAAGACAAAGAAAGGGGGGAAAGTGATCTGCAATATTTAATATGCAAAAGAATTAGGAAATTCTTGTGTGCAGTCATACAAGCTGCAGAACAGATCCTCCCTGTGCCCCAGGGCAGGTAATCATAGCCACCACACTTTGGGGCCAGCTCAGAGAGCAGGGCACACAGTACACCCACCCTCCCCCAGCCTGCCCACTAGCCCACCCCCAGTTGTGACATAGCTGTATCGTTCAAAACCCTGAAGCAAGGTTAGACAGGGACTGGGTCCACAAACTGCAGTACAGTACAGTGATTTGGACAGTCTTACCTCACTTTGGGTAAGGCTCCTATGCCCTGCCTCCTTGACCTTTTTCAGAGGAACCAGGGTATAGCAGCCAGCTGCTGCTGAACATCTGGCAGCTTCAGTAGAGTGCACATGAACCACTGCATCACATGGCAGCGGCGTCCAAGTTGGGGTAAGGTTGCCCAAATCGGGGTACTGCTGTATTGTGTGACTTTCTTTGCCCCTTGTTTGGTCATGTCAAGATGTCATGGTCATAGCTACAAAGGCAACCTTTAAGAATGTGAATAATTTAATGGTTAAGATGTCACACTTCAGGACAACATAGGGTGCTTTCAGACATCACAATTATAGATTATTAAAGCTATGGAAAGTAGCCCCTCCCCATTAATATCCTCATAGCGGGTCACCTGAGGGTTATTTGTAACATCTGAAGTCTTGTAGTATGTAGTTTAGCCATGGGTTTGACAGGCAGGGGTATTCTGGGCTGGGGATTTTATTTGCTTTTACTTGTTTCATGACTTTTATTTTTTTTATTTATTTATCTATCCATTTATTTATTACATTTATTTACAATATTTGATATCCTTCCCCATCTTGCCTATGGCAGCCTACAATTAAAAGCATAAAAATACAATAAAAACCCAACTCTCAGACGTAAGGGATCAAGGATAAAAAAGATACTATGCCCCCCATGCCCCCACCCTCTACCCATCTTCCTCACCAAATGCCTCATTGACATCAATGTTTTTGTGTGTTGTAACTAGGGCTGTAGCGGAATATCGCAGTGGTAGCTATTTCCGGCGGAAACAGTGTTTCCGCAATTAGTGGAACGGCATGGCAGAGGCTTTCATTCCACGGTTTCATTCCGCGGTTCCGCGGTTCCGCTTATTTAATTCCGCAACTTAGTGGAATCGTGGAAACATGACATTTTTGCTATTTCCGCAATTCCGCCAGCGCCAAAAAATAGCGGAATAGCGGTTTTTTGCGATTTCCGCAATTTTCCCGCAATTTTTCCGCAATTCCGCGATTTGCAGAATTCCGGCGGAATTAGCGGAATATCCGCAGAAAAGTCGCGGTGTGGCGCGGGCAGTTCCGAAATGGCGGAACGGAATCGCGGCGCAGTAAAAGCTGCTGCCGCATCAGCCCTAGTGGTAACTCAGTCTGAGCCTTGAGGGAATGGGTGGTAAATATAAGTAATGTTCAATTGAAAAGTTCCTCCAGTTGAGAGCTGGGGTTTCCATGTGATGCACGAGTTCAAACATCACTAATCACTTAGACTGCTTTGAGGTGAGTGGTGCGCGCGCTCATGCAGGAAAATCCCACGCCTGGTAAAAGTGTTGGGGGCGTGGTTTAGACAATATCCCCATATGCAGGTATTTCATTTGTGGCCTTAAGGGAATGCATGAGTGGCAATAAAGCGTGTATTGTCTCGTCTAAACCACGCCCCTGGCGCTTTTACCAGGCACGTGATTTTCCTGTGCGAGCGCGCGCACCACTCACCTAAAAGCGGCCTTAGTGATTTGTGATGTTTGAACTCTTGCATCACATGGAAACCCCAGCTATCAACTGATGAATTTTTCACTTTACCATTATTTATATTTACCATTATTTATTCATTGATTTGTTTATTTACACTTTTATCCTACCCATTCCCTCAAGGCTCAGAGTGGGTACCTCGATATCAAGGTACTTAATTTGTGGCCTTAAAGGATGCGCGAGTGGCAATAAGGCACGTAGTCTCTCATCTAAACCATGCCCCCAGCCTGTGTGAGGCACGCTGCTCCTCTAAAAGTGGCCTCAAGGGGAAGCCACACAAGATGTTAACCCACTTTGGGCAGTGTTAACCCACTTCAAGTAACATTAGCTTGCGATGCAGTGACTCACGTGGCCAGCAGCTGCTAGATGTTCATCTCAGTTTCGGGTGAGGCAGGTAGTTTTTCATAGCCTCTAATTGTGACACCTGAAAGCACCCAGAGTTCTTTTCGTAGGGCTTGCTGCAGTGGTTGTGGGTGTGCATAGCTGGGGCTGCATATGCGGAAATGAGATCAGCTCCAGACTGAGTAAGCTGATGACTCCAGTTGGGAGCATCAGGAGTCCCTGCATCAGGAATTATGGAGCTCTTCATGGCTGGGCCAGGGCTCAAGTGATAAGGAAAAAGGTAGGGGGGCCCTCAATGAAATCATGTCCCCCTGTAGTCTTCTAAAGCCAGTAGCTGAGGAGCTGTCAAAAAAGGTAGGGGTGGGATCCCCTCAGCCACCCCCATAATCCGGGCAGTTGGCTAGGTTCATCATTCTAGTCACAGGCTTGCGGAGAGACATGTCAGGTGAAGTGTGTAAACCAGCTCTGCTAGACATATGATTGGGGACAATCCCCGAAGGGCTGGCCATTTACTGCCCCCTGACCCACACCTCCTTGGTTTCATCAAGCCCTTCTGTACTGATCCAATTCCTCCAAAATGCAATGGGAATCTCTCATATAAGGTTTCGAATCAGATGAATAATTACATTTTAATTTCCTTACCTAATTCTTTATTAAAGATAAAGCTAGATTAATCTGTCTTTAATTTTTATGATTTTGATGTATTATCTTAGTTATAATGTGATATAAATGTCCTGTTTTTCTATTTTACATTTTGCTTGCAAGTGTTTCATACATATAATTGTGCCTCTGCCAATATCTTAGATATAATACCTGGGACAAGTATGAAATTTTCAAATCTTCATTTCAAATACTAGAAAGTCCATTTTTAAATGATTTTTTTTACTACATTGGAAGGCCACAGATTCTTTCCTGTGGTTTGTTTCCTTGTGTGGTTGACAAATAAATAGTAAATACTTTAGGTTGATAGTCACCTTTTACAATAGTTATCTTTTACAATAGGTAGGGTAGCCACTTCAGCATCTTCTTTCTTCTAACCCAATGTAACCCAATAAATTGAATAAATGTTTGTCCAGATAATATCTGCGGTTTCTATGTGATAAAAGAGTTCAAACATCACAAATAACTCAGTGGTGACCCACTGTGGGGTTATCGTGAGGATGAAAGGAGGTAGAGCAGTTTCTAAACTAGAATCTGGGGGAAAGTCAACAGACACTGAGGAGCACATGGTTCAGGCAGAGGCATCTCCAGAGGATGCCATTCATTCAAGGGAATTAAAGTCTCCAAATATAGAGGATAGGAAAGAAGCCAAGAGAGTTCAGGTGGGAATCTGTATGGGACAGACAAACTTAAATGATTCCAAAATAACTGAAACAGTTACTTATAATGAGCAGAATAAGAACAAAAAGAATGTGTTTAAGTGTCTATATACAAATGCTTGCAGTCTAAAAAGTAGAGGGGAGAATTAGAATGTATGGCACTAAATGAAGATATAGGCATTATAGGAATCTCAGAGACCTGGTGGAATGAGGATAACCAATGGATCTCTGTAATACCAGGGTACAAAATCAAAATGACAGAGCAGATCGAGCTGGTGATGGGGTGTTAAAGATAGCGCTGAGTGAAACAGAATTAAAATTGTTACAGGAGCGAAATGTACTCTGGAATCTCTATGGATAGAAATTCCATTCAAAATGGGGACATGTATAGCAGTGGGGCTGTACTATCAACCCCCTAATCAGTACAGTGAGACTGACTATAAAATGCTAATACAGATTTGACAGACTACTGAAGTCAGAAACACAATAATAATGGATGGGGTTTTTTTCTATCACCCTAATATATAAAAATTTCTCCATGGGGCATGATTCAGAGGCAAAATTTCTAGATGCCATAAATGACTTCAGGGAGCAGCTGGTCATGGAAACAATCAAAGGAGGAGCTACTTTGGATCTAGTCTTAAGTGGAGCACAGGACCTGGTGCAAGGAATAATGGTAGGAGGTGGAACTGCTGAGCAATAGTGACCACAATATAATCAAATTTGACATACTCACAGGGGAGGAATGACAAATAAAACTACCTCAGTAACATTTAACTTTAAAAAAGGAAACTATGCAAAAATCAGGAAATTAGTTTAGGGGAAAATAAAAGGGGCAGTTGTGAGGACTACACGTCTGCAAGAAGCATGTAATCCTCACAACTGCTTATTTATAAGCACCACTTTGCAATCTCATATTAAATGTATTCCACAAATAATAATAATAATAATAAAAAGACCAGCCATCTGCCTGGGTGGCTAAATGGTGAGGTGAAGAGTGTCACAGGGGATGGGGGAAGAGAGGGGGATTCCAAAGGAAAGGACAGAGGGGAAAGAGACAGGGGACAAGGAGAACGGGCGGCTTCCTCTCATGACGGACAATCTATCAGGGGTATAACGGTCCCTCAGGGTCTTGTGTGGGCTTTCCCCCCAATTCAGAGGGCAACCCGACTCATCATAGGGGAGGAAGAGAGGAAGCCAATTGCCCCAAAGGGAAAAGATACAAAAGGGATTTCCCAGTTGCTCAGGGAAATACACAGGGGCCGGGGCACCGTGGGAGTAGGTGATAAAGGGAGGAAGGGGGCGGTCCTGGGTAAGGGAGGGAAGAGGGAAGGTTCACAGGGAGAAGGGAGGAGTGGGGGGATAGGGCTTGCATTCAGGGAAAGGAGCTTTGCAATGAGAGAGCGGGGAGGAGTTATAATAGGGAGCAGAGGAATTAGGGAACCCAAACACCAAGACTTCACTTCAGATGCTCACAGGGAAACAGGTTTAGGACTAACGAGGTGGCCACACAAGCACTCTTACCACAGATTCACTCCACAGGATGGGGAAACACAGGACGCGCTCACTCGATCCACACGCTCTATCAAGGATTCAGGCAAGGTTGAAATCATAAGACACCAGGGGGCCAGCCTCTCAAAAATGATTACCGGCGGCGACTCCTGGCCCTGCCAGTGTATTAAATAGCTCCAGCCCTGAAGGGAACTGACGTGCTCAGGGCGGGGCCCCAACCCACCGCCGAGTCTGATGCCGCGTATGGCGTACTTTGTGTCTGAGTGGGGCCTGGAATCTCCCACAAGTGTGGGGAGGCCCCGACTTCCTGCGGCGGTGATCACAGTGCTCCCGGCTTTCCCGCACGTCGCGTCGTTGCCGGGCAACCGCACGCCAGCCTCCAGCCAACGCCAGGGCGGCGGGTACCCTGACAAAGAGGGTTATTAGAGCCTAAAAGGTGTGTCCTTTAAAAATGAAAAGCTAGTCCAAATGAAGAAAATAGAAAAGTGCATAAGCATTAGATGTAAATAAGGCAGGTTAAGAGGGAACTATTTTTTTGTAGGTGATGAATCAGAAGAACTGTCACAAATCACCGTGACTATGGAAGAGGTCTAGAGCAAACTGACAAAATAAATAGTAACAAATCACCAGGATCAGATGGTATTCACCCCAGAGTTCTGAAGAAACTGAAGTATGAAACTGCAGACCTACTACTGGTAATTTATAACCCATCCCTAAACTCTGCCACTGCACTTGAGGACTGGAGGGTAGCAAATGTAATTCCAATATTTAAAGGCAATCCTGGAAACTACAGACCAGTGAGCCTGACCTCAGTGCCAGGCAAACTGGTGGAATTGGTTAAGAACAGAATGACTGGTCATACTGATAAATGTGGCATAATGGGGAAGAGTCAACATGGATTTAGCAAAGGGAAGTCCTGCCTCACTAATCTATTGGAATTTTTCAAAGGCATAAATAAGCATGTGGATAAGCATGAGTCAGTCGATATAGTGTATCTGGATTTTCAGAAGTCATTTGATAAAGTCCCTCATGAGAGACTCTTAGGAAATTTAATAGTCCTGGAATAAAAGGCAGTGTCCTTTCATCGATCAGTAACTGGCTAAAGGATAGGAAGGAATGAGTAGACTTAGGCCCTTTTTATATGAGATGGACCCATGCATGCACACGCAAGTCCACTGTGTGTGTGTGCCGCCAGTGTAAACACTGTGGTGGTTGGGGGAGGGTGTGTGCATGCTCCTGCCACCCACCCTTCTCCATCTATCACCCACTCAAAGAGCAACTGGCAAAAAGGCAGGTTGCTCCATGCATGTAGATGGGTGGATGTGGGTGGAGATGGGTGTAAGCCCATCCATACCCTCCCCCCACCCACTGCCCCCACAGTGGCGCTCCACCTGCCGTACACCGACAGACACACCCCACCGCCCATTTTAAAAGGGCCTAAATGGTCAGTTTTCACAATGGAGAGAAGTAAATAGTGGCATGCCTCAGGGATCTGTACTGGGACCAGTGTTATTTAATATATTAATGATCTGGAAAGGGGAATAAAAAGCATGGTGGTCAAATTTGCAGATGACACCAAAAAAATGATTCAAGGTAGTAAAAATTCCATGCAGACCGTGAATTACTGCCAGAGGATCTTGCAAAACTGGGTGACTGGACATTTAACTGGCAGATTAAATTTAGTGTTGACAAATGCAAAGTAATGCAGATAGAGAAAAATAATCCAAACTATATGTACACAATGTTAGATTCTAAATTACGGGTTACTACTCAGGAAAAGGATCTTGAAGGCAGTGCGGACAAATGCATCGAAGTCTTCAGTTCAATGAATGGCAGCGGCGGCAACCTAAAAAGCAAACAGGATGTAGGAATTATTTAGATGGAAACACAGAATAAAACAGAAAATATCATTGACATAATAGGTATTTTCAAACGTGATGGCAGGTGCACCAGCAATGTCCCTGGTGCACTGCAGGGCACCAGGGACATTGCCCCTCCTGACCTGATCCCTCTCCACACATTCTCAAAGTCCCAAATGCACCAAGGGGGGGAGCCAGCAACCCTCTCCAGACTTTCTCCGAGTCCTCCAGTTCAGCAATCAGCTGAGTGCTCAGTGTTGTTGTTGTTGTGCTTCCCTGGACACATGTGCAGGCAGGAAATGAGGGGGTGGGGACCAGTGCCTCCTGCTGAGCCTGCTCTAAGGAGTCCTTTAAGGGACAAAACTTTTCAAAAGTGATTTGGGCAGCTGGTCTTAGAGCCCATGCTGCCTGAATCGGGAAAAGGACTTTGCTTTTCCCACCAGTGGGGACAGTGTTCCACAGACCCCTATGGGCTGCTGTGAAAGCCTCTGTCTGGACTGGAGACTCAAACGTCCAGGCAGTGTGTGTCAGTGTGCACAGCTGTTGATGTTAAGGGCTCAGGCTGTCTGCCTGTACCCCACCCCCTAGGGCAGGGTTAAAAGAGAGCTCTCTTTTTTTGGCATGCTGGTGATCTGCACCATTTTGGTGGAGAGAGAGTGCTGACTGGCCTGGCTTGTTTGTGACTTTGTTACCCCACGCTGCTGCTGGACCTGCATCAGACACTTACCCATTGGTGAGTTAGTTATTTTTAGTTATTTTTCTGGGAAACACTGGTGAAAAGGGGACCTGGGGTGCTGCTTTGGGGGGGGAGAATGGGGCTGCTTGGAGGGGAGAGAATAGGACTGGGGATTAAGGGGGCTGCTGGGAAAATGGGGCTTCAACAGAGCTGTAACAGTGAAGCTTGTTTTGGGGGACAAGTGGAATTCCTCGCTGCTGCTTTTGTGGTGTGCTAAGACTTCACATAATATGGTTCAGTTGGTTTAAGATCTGGAATTTCTTGCTGCTGCTTTTGTGGTGTGCTAAGACTTCACATAATATGGTTCAGTTGGTTTAAGATCTGGTTTGCTTTTGCTTGTTCTGTGTTTGTGTTTGCATGTGCACTGCTAGTTTCCCCAGCTCCTCTCCGAAACCCCTCAAGCATGTGCAAAGGCTGTCGCCATTTTCTGGTGCCCCCACTGGCCATGGCTACATTTGGTTAAAATTGGTCTTTTTCTTGGTTCAGTATAAAGTTAGGTGATGGCAATGTAATCTATTTTTGTAAACTGCTATGGTTAATTTGGTCCTGGTGGGAAAGAGAAAGTAGATGGGACCCCAGTAAGAGGGCTCTCTATCCCCCAGTGGAAGTGCTTCACACAGCAGCAAGGAGTTCCCAGCGTTAACTAATGTAATGTGTATCCAACCCTGGGAATTCCTTGCTGCTGGGTTAAGCCATGCCACTGACCTACCACTGCCCCTGGCTCCACCCCTAGGTTTGCTGGCCCACCAGCAGGAAAGCCACTGGCAGTAGGTTCGACCCACCCACTGCCCCACCAGCCCCAAAAACCACCAGCCACCACTGCATGATGGGCCTTTTGGTCCACCACACTGAACCCTGGACCAAGATCCATCTCAGATCCCGGTCCATGATCAGACCTGCCATCCATCAAACATGCCGGCCTGATCACCGTGGGGAATCTCAAAGGGGGCAGGGCTGAGCGACGTGACGTGCAGCTGCTCGGTCCCACACCCCGCGCTCCCTCGGCCGATCAGGCCGCTGCACCCGATCCCTACCCATGGTTGGGGCTACAATCTGGGATGGGCCAAAGGTAACACACGTTACTTTTGATCCATCCCAGATCATGACCAATCTAACCACAGTTCTGGCTCTCAGGCCGGCCAGAGAGCCAGAACTGTAGTGAATTTGATCCCAGACGGGTGTTCACTGTGGTGAACATCTGACCGGGAGCAAATAGATGTGCATGGGATCGCTGCCACCACACCAGATACACTGTGATTCAGTGTGGTGAGCAGCCTTCTTGTCACGTCTGAAAATACCCAGTGCCTTTATATAAATCTGTGGTGTGACTGCAACTTGAATATTGTGTGCAATACATAGTAGAACTAGAAAAGGTACAGTTTGGCGCAACCAAAATGATAAAGGATATGGAACGGTTCCTGTACAAAGAGAGACTTGATAGATTAGGCTCTTCCACTTGGAGAAGAGATGATTGAGAGGGGATATGACAGACATGTAAATGGAACATCGGAGGGTGACCGTCTTGAAGTCCCCCATGTCCATCAGATGGTGACAATGGAGAGGGCATTCTTGATAGCTGCTCCAAGGCTGTGGAACTCCCTCCCAGTGGAGGTTCATCTGTCCCTGGATCTTTCCTCCTTCCGAAGACAATGCAAGACCTGGCTGTTTCACCGGGCATTTAGCAAGGGAGAGGGAGTGGTTACATGTGGGTAGGTTAATGAGGGTGGGATTTTTTTTATATTTTTTGGAGGATACCTATTTATTGTTTTATTAATGCTGATTTTAGTAATATTATGGTTGGTGTACGTTTTATTGTATTTTATCTTATGAAAATTGTAAGCTGCCCTGAGCCACCATCAGGAGGGAGGGGGCAGGATATAAACTTAAAATAAATAAATAAACATGTGAATAGGGAATGGTTATTTACTCTCTCAAATAGGAGACACTCCATGAAACTAACTGGAAGCAGATTTAAAACAAATTTTTAAAAGTATTTTTTTCACTCAATACACAATTAACAAGTGGAATTTTTTGCCAGAGACTTGGTCAAGGATAGTAGTAAAGCTGGGTTTTTAAAAAGGATTGGATACATTCTTGCAAAGTATGTCTATTAATAGCTATTAGCCAAATAGGTTTAGGGGACGTAACTTTTTACTGTTGGGAACTGGGAGTGAACAACGGGGAATGGATTGCACATTGTGACCTGGTGGGTTTTTCTCCCAAGAAACCAAGGTTGGCTACTGTCAGAGAAAAGATGCTGGGCTCAATCGACCATTGGACTGACCCAGTATGGCACTACTTATGTTCTTATGATCTTAACTTTTAATTGGGTTGCACAGCAGAACCATCTACTTACCAGTGTTTGGCCTCCATCCTTCTTTAAGTGCTGTAATGATCTGTGTGTCAATCTTGGTTTATTTCTGTTGAAAATTACAATGGTAATGTATAAATAATGAATTCTAGCTATTCCTGGCTCTCAATAGTAACAAGTTACAGTACAAAAAGTGTTATTGGAAGAACTCTCATTTTGATTGTATGTCTGCTATCTAGCACAGTAAAGGAAAGAACATCTCATATGTTTATATCATTGTTTATTTTGGGAGGTTATAATTTACTGTAATTTTCTTTAATTGAGTCTTTTAAGACAAGTGTTATTTGTACTCCTAGGTACCTGAATCCATTTTGGCTCCACTAATTTATTCTTCACATAAATATCTTCTGGAATCCTGCCACTTAGCATTATAACTTCTGTTTTTGTTTAATTTATCTTCCCACATATTCAGAAACTGAGCCATAGTGTGAACGACTGACTCGTTTTCATTTTGTTTTTTTAAAAGGCCAAGTCATGCCACGGATAGTGTGAATAAGAGTTTTGAGGGCTGGGCAATTTATTTGTTTTGTGTACTAGGGTGTTACTCTTAATTATAAGAAGTGTGGGAGGGGGGGGAATTTTGAAGCTGTACACTTGGTATTTCCCAGTTTATGTGCATGTCATTCAGTTCATGCTTTACTGAGCTCTGCAACTGGAGAAGCTTCATTTATTATTATTTATTTATTTCAATTATTTGTACCCTGCCTCTCTCACCAATGTCTCTCTTCCAATATAAATGCCAGTAAAACAACAATATAAAAAACAATATAAATATAAATAAATATAAATATAAATAAATATAAAAACCAGCATATATAAAACATAAAAAACAGGTCTTGGCACTAACAAAACCCCTCTTTGCCCCAATGCAACTTACCCATCACACCCTCCCATCACCACCACCAAACACCTGACAGAAGAGTCAGGTCTTGCAGTTTTGTCAGAAGGCAAGGAGATCCGGGCTGAGGCGAACCTCTGCCGGGAGAGCATTCCAAAGCAACGGCACAGCTGCTGCCGAGAATGCCCTCTGGTCCATACAAACCCATCGATAATGCAGGATTTCCAGGAGGGAGGTCCTGAACGATCACAGGGGCTGCCCCTGGGTCCAGGGGATGAGGCAATCTTCCAGGTAAGCTGGGCCCAGGTCGTGAAGGGATTTAAAGGTCAAAACTAGCACCTTGAACTGGGCCCGGAAGACAAGAGGCAGCCAGTGCAGTGCTCGCTCGGAGCACTGGTTGAATGTGCTCCCTGAGGCCCTTCCCGTAAGTAGGTGGGCTGCCGCATTCTGCACCAGCTGCAGCTTCCGAACCGTCACCATGGGCAGCCCCATGGTGCTTCAGACCACTGCACCAAAACCATAAACTTTCACATTACAGTCTTCCTTTCAAAAATAAATAAAAATAAGGATAAAACTTATCTGAAAGCAAACTTAAATGTCTCCAGCTTTTTTGGCACCACTTTTTTGTTATGTATGTGTTAAATGAAATGTAATTATTTTTAATGTATCGATTGAGTTGCATTTGTAAGAACAGGGCATTAATCTGGAATTAATTTTTAAAATTGGAATTTTCTTTTAAATATTTCAAAAACAGATGTTCCTCAGAAGTGACAATAGGCAAAAACTTCCATGACACTTCTGTCTTTCTTTTTACTGGCTCAAGTACAAGGGTTGACACAGTATTGTTTAACATGTTGCAAGGACACTTTGGAGAATGGCCCTGAATTCCAACATGGAAATGTATACTGATGGGGAAATTGTAACAGTGTAGAAGTAAAAGAACTGACTGGCAATCAGCTATGTCCATCATCCCTAATTCAGAAACAAAGACACAAATTAAAAAGCTTTAGCAGAGTATAGTAATGGATTATTTTCTGTATTGTCTACTTGAATTAATATTGTGTTGCTGGTTGGATGGGCCCTTTACATCACATTCATTGGGTGATAGGTACAGAAACAAAAAAATGAAGGATACCTCAGTTAGCTGAAAGAAAGTGTAAATGAAATGGTCTTTGCCATCTGCTAAGCATAATGGGTACCAGTGAAAACATTAGTGTTAGTGCTTCCCTTTCTCTCCTGGAGTCAAGACCTCATGTTGCAAAACTGGCTAGAACCAGTTCTAATAAGAACAGTGAAAGCTATTTATTCTCATCTATTTACTAACTTCTACTTCTAGAAGAAAATTTTAAGAAAGAGAAAAGACAAAGAGGTTTGACACAGGCTGAAACGGAAGAGACTAAAAAGTGAAATAAACACTTAGAGACACAGTCCTCAAACCACTTACTGTGGCATAGCCCAATTGATTTGATTTGATTTGACTTGAATGGAACTAGTGAAGAGGTTGCTGAACACTTGCAAGTTAGGCTTAAATGCACTTCCCCTTTCACCCTTTTGTATTCATTTAAGGCTGATTACTAGGTTGCTCAGGATGAAGTAGAACTCAAAGAGTCTTCCAATTGGCCTTGATCAGCAGCTAGCTGTAATAACGATTCTTGTGTATTCTTCCCTGTGATTCAAGACACCTCAAAGAGCAGCAGACCTGCCTCATACACATCAGACTGAAAAACTATTTACTGGATCTGCTAAAAAAAATATGGGTTTTTTTTGTCCTCTAGAAAATTCTGCTGTTTCAGTAAGTTTTGGTATTGGGATAATTCCAAAATTCCCATGAAACAGAATTAGCAGAATCATCAGAAAGTTCGAAATAAAACCACCGTGCAGAAATATTATAATAAGTATAGGGGAGTAATTTTCCTTTGGAAAACAGCACAGTGCAGCATTTCATAAATACTGTGCTAGAATATTATTCTAGTAAAGGTCAGAAAAGGGGAGAAGTCAAAGAGTGGAAAAGGAAATATTTTTCTCATCTTTCTAACCTTTTCCTTGTCAGAAACGGCAGTGCAATTGCCAGAAACACTACTCTGTAATCAGCAGCACCGTGTCATTTGGGGCACAAACAAAAAGGTGGAGTAAGTAGAGTTCTCCCCACCTTTCTGGCCATTTCCTCAACTCCTGTCAACTGTAATTGCTTATGGGACAGATAATTACCAAGGAACAGAAAGTGTGGGCAACTCTTCTTTTCCCCATTTACTGATAAAACTCCACTTTTAGTCAACTGGGAAACACCAGAGAAAAAGCCATGAGAAATGGTGCTACTATCTCCCACTGATGCCATGAGACATTTTGCTACTATCGGCCACTGACTCCATGAAGCAATCACTGTGTTCCTATCACCCACTGACTCCCTGAGACATGGTGCTCCTCTCGCCCACTGACACCGTGATACTTCATGCTACTGTTTTCAATTGACAAAAATGGGTAAGAGTAACAATAAAAAAAGGAGAAAATACTTTTGCCACTTTCTAGCAGATTCCCAGTTGGAAAATGATAACATAGTGTTTCATGGGCACTATGCTATATTTTCGTGATTGGCTAATGCTGCTGAGTGACTGAGAAGTTCCAAAAGTCTTGGGAAACTCCCCCTGCCCCCCTTTTCTGACATTTTCTTGACTTTTGTCACTTGGAAACTGAACAACAGATATTTGTTCAGTTGGGTATTGAAAATACTCAAGATTTCCATGGCCCACTTATTCCATTGCCCAACAGTTCTTACATTTAGGAAGTTTTTCAGTTACAGTTTTTCCTAATATTTAACTGAAATCTACATTGCTGCAATTTAAGCCCATACCTCTTTCTATCTTTGGTGACAATGGAGAACAATTTTTGTGGCATCCTTTTAGATATTTGATAACTTCTATCATGCCCCCATTCTCCCTCCCCACTCCTCATAGTCTTCTTTTCTCTAGAGTGAACATACTCAGTTCTTTCAACCTTTGTTCATATGACTTGCCTTCGAGACCTATTATCATCTTTTTTTTCCTCTGAATCTTCTTCAGTTTGTCTACATCCTTCTCAGAGTCTGGTGCCCAAGACTGAACACAGCAGTAAAGTGGCATCCTCTCCTCCCATGTCTTGGATATGATGCACCTGTTAATGAAACCCAAAACAGCATTTGCCTTTTTTTCAATAATCTAAAACAGTTTGGGAAGAGGATAGTGCAAAGCTGAGGTCAAATATCTCATGACTGACCAGGCCTATAACCTAAGACTGCATACACACCTGATGGCAGTGACTCCCACGAGGCAAAGACAAAGTCAGAGGAGGAGCCAGATGCCAGATGTTGGATTCTGAGCCTTGACAACTGTGAGTAAAGTCACGGCTGAACCCCATTCGCACTGGTGGTACTTCCAGCATCCGGATCCTCCCCTCACCATGTCTTTGGCTTCCGGGTGAGAGAGAGGGGGGCTACTCTTCATCAAACTGATCATTATCTGTTTGACAGGTCATGTGACCGGACGTCCCGCCTTCTGGGGGGATGTGACAGAAGAGACGTAGGTGGATGCAGAAATGACGTAGCTTGCGGGGTCAGAAGTGACGTACAAGTGGGTAATGCTTCTGGGTCAAGGGTTGGGGGTGGAACCTTTGGTTCCACCCCCTCCTTGACCCCATAAGGTCCTTATGTGTGATTGGTGGATCCGCTTGCGGGTCAGGGTGGGGGGATGGAACCAAAGTTTCCACCCCCTCCCTGACCCTGCAAGGTCCTTACATGCGATTGGTGGATGAGGGTCATCTGACCCTTCAAACTGCTCAGCTGACTGATCTGGACCAATGGGTGAAGGTTTCATAATTTTAGCCCACCACATTTTGGAAGAAAAAAATGGACCAATGGGGTTGCGGATCGTGTTGGGGTAGGTCGGATTGGCCGAAGGGGGTCATGTGTGGTTTCAAACAACTCAGCTGCCTGAGCTTAATCAATCGGTGAAGGTTTAGGACCCATAAACCCGTCCCCAAAGGCGGTATGAAAGAGGGAACCACCATTTGGTGGACGCTCGTCATAGCAGAGAACCCCATCTCCTATATCTGAAATGGTTTACCGCAATGTTGATGGACCCTTTGAACTTATAAGAAAGCTCTATACGATAATGAAACCCAGAGAAACCTCAGAGGGGGGTGATGAACCCATGGATATACAGCAGAGTGAAGACCCCATGGTAAGTTCTACATGAGGGTTGTGGAACTGTCAGAGGGGAAAGTGAAATAGACACAGGCTTTGATTTTATCTTTTATTTCAACAGGCAAATGTGGACCTTGTAAAGGCTTTTGAAAACTTGAAGTTGGAAGATCCTGTCTGAGTAAACATATCCTGTGTTTTCTGCATTTGCAAGTGCTCGAGAGGATCGGATAAGGTGGACTTCTGTAAGAAGCAACTAGCAACACCAGAAGAATAAAAACTTTATTTGAAATGTCATTTGGTGTCATTGTTGTTTTTTAGCAGGGGTAGCTGTAAGCATGTCTGCGCACGAGGCATTGTTAAAAAAGATCTATTACACACCAGGAGAGGTTGGAAGCTTTGGAGGTGTGGATCCTCTTTTTCAGGCCGCTAAAAAGCAGAGTAATACCATATCTAAGAAAGAGGTGGTTTCATGGCTTTCAGACCAGGATGCGTATACCCTGCACAAGCCTGCACGAAAGTGTTTTAAAAGAAGCAAAACGGTCGTGTCGGGGGTGGATGTGCAATGGCAGGCTGATTTGGCTGACATGCAGCATCTTTCTACATATAATGGGGGTATCAGGTATATCTTGACCATCACAGACATCTTGTCTAAGTATGCATGGGTCTTAGGTTTGAAAAACAAGACAGGAGCTGAAGTGAGTAACGCCTTTGGAACCATATTCAGGGAAGGGAGGAAACCTCAAAAATTACATACAGACCGGGGAAAGGAATTTTTAAATAAGACATTCCAAAATTTGCTCAAACAGCATGGAGTGTACCACTTTGTGACTAACAATCATGTGAAGGCAGGGGTGGTGGAGCATTTTAACAGAACTTTAAAAACAAGGATGTGGCGATATTTCACAGCTCGCAACACTTTTCGCTATATAGATGTGCTGCCTCAACTCTTAAAGAGTTAGAATTCTTTGACACACACCTCTCTTTTAAACCTTACATTGACTCTGTTACCAAATCCTGCCAATTCGCTCTCCATAACATTGCTCAGATCGTCCCCTTTCTCTCTACCTTCTCGGCCAAAACCCTTGTTCATGCCATGGTTATCTCTCGCCTCGATTACTGCAACCTCCTCCTTGTGGGCCTCCCTCGCTTTCACCTGTCCCCCCTTATTGCTATCCAAAACTCCACTTCCAAGGTCATTCACTCTGCCCGTCGCTTCGACCATGTGCAGCCTCTCCTTTTCTCTCTTCACTGGCTCTCCCTTCCTCAACGTATCCTGTTTAAACTCCTGGTTTTCACATTCAAATCGCTCCATAACCAAGCTCCCCCTTACCTCTCGGACCTAATCTCCCTACGCACTCCTGCACGTGCTCTCCGATCTTCCTCTGTCCCCTCCCTCACTCTCCCTCATTTCTCCTGCTCATCTAATCACCTTCGACCCTTCTCCCTCACCGCCCCCATGCCTGGAGCGCCATCCCTGCCCACATCTGCCTTGTCCCCTCCCTCCGCTCCTTCGAATCCCTCCTCAAGACCCACCTTTTCCTCACCACCTTTCCCAATGCCTGCTAGACGTTCCCACCTTTTCCTCGCTGCCTTTCCCAATGCCTGCTAGATATTCCCATATACCTACTGTCTGCCCTCCTCTCCAGACTGCTGCAACCAACCTTATTGTAACCAAGCAAAGCACACGCACCTGAGTCTTCGCATCCGCTTGAATGTTTGTCTGTCTTCTCCCCTGTCTCTCCCACTATCCCCTCTCCCTGTCTCCCCCTCCTTGTCTTTTAGATTGTGAGCCACAGGCAGGGACTGCGTCTATTTCTATGTTCTGTACAGCACCAGGTTACACGATTGGCGCTATATAAATGTTTATAATAATAATAAATAATAATAATAATCACAGTTTTCACCGTTCCATACGCACCAGGCCTGTAGATATGAACACCACAAATGCTTCGAGTGTGTGGAAAATGCTATTGTTTTGTTAATACAGAGCATATAACTGATCCAGAATACTCAGAATTCATCATATCCCAGTGTACTCAAAAACTCCTGTGGGAGGTTCACACCGGTCTTTCCCCTGATGATTTTTTGCAAGTCCGTTTAACAGGCATGGGGTTAGACGCTCCTATTTGTTCACTGAGTCAAATGGGGGCTGAATTTAAAGCTGAGGATTTTATAGACCAAATATCCACTTCTCTACAAAGTAACGCTGATGCTACTTTCACTGAGAAGATGCATGTACAGGTGCTGGTAATTAAAAAACCCAGGGTTGGAGCACGAAGACACCTTAAATCCATACCTAAGGGTAGAGTTCTTAATATAAAAAGGCAGCATCTGATTGATTTTCATTATAAAGGGACAAATTTGTGTTTTTCAGGGGCTGTTTTGAAACTTCTAAAGGGGGTAGAAACTCCAGATCCTGTAGTGTTAGAGGCAGCCAGGCAGTTGCAGAGGGAGCTGGGATTTTCAGAACAGCAAAAAATTAGGCTGAGTGATGTAGCAGCATTTGAAAATGCTTTAAAAATTAACATACAAGTGTTGTACAAAGCCAGAGGGAACTGGATTTTTTTTTAAATGGGAGGGTCTGCACATAACAAAGTTGTTTATATGTTTCTTGAGAATAATCATTATTACGGTATTAAGACTGCAAAAGCATTGGGGTGGGGGGCCATAACTACTGTGAATTTTGCCACAGGATTTACAGCCACGATCATTTTTGTACAGTGCTCTGTAGCCTGTGCTTAGACATTTCGTGTACTTATCAGAAAGGTCCCAAATACAAATGCCCCAGCTGTCTCTTGTTGTGCAGGTCTAAACGATGCTTAGACACACACAAAGTGTTAGCGGAGGAAAATAGTAAAGTGTCGAGATAAAATCCTCTGCCCTAAATGTAAACGTTACGAAAGTAAAGAACATAAATGTGAGGGTATGAAATGCGCCCAGTGCTATGGACCAGTTGTTGATATGAACACCCATCTCTGCTACATCCAGTGCTTTACAAAACCTAAGGTGTCTGAGAAATATATTTTTTATGATTTTGAATGCACTCAGGAAACCGGGATTCATACCCCGAACTACGTTTATGCAGAGTCTCTTAAAGATGGTAAAAGCTGGGAGTTTAAGGGTCCAAACTGTGTGTCTGATTTTGTCAGTACTTTTATGGAAACAAAGTTTAGAAATCACACGCTGATTGGTCACAATGCATCTAATATGACACCTTCTTTGTTGTTAGGGAGTTGGTCAGACTGGGAATGGGTACTGAATTGGTGCCTCAGGGCGGCAAGATTCTTGCTGCCGAGGTGACAGCTTTTAACATTTGTTTTATCGATAGCTTAAATTTTTTACCCATGAAACTAAGCCAACTTCCCAAGGCTATTGGTTTTTACGGTTGCAAGGGCTATTTCCCCCATTTTTTTAACACACAGGAGAGACAGAATTATGTAGGAGACATGCCTTCCCCAGAGTATTATGGTGTAAAGAGCATGATGCCAGAAGAGAAGGCTGAATTTTTTAAGTGGTACGATGCTAACAAACATGAACAGTTTGATTTGCAGAAGAAGTTGGCGTACTATAGGATGTTAAGATTTTAAAGGAAGCATGTGTTCTGTATAGGTCTGAGATCATAGAGATGACTAAGAAGGAGGTGTATGGCGGGGTGAATAAGGATGGTAACATTTGGTTAGAATGGTGGCAGATAGATCCCTGCCAGTATTTAACGTTGGCTTCTGTCAGTTTAGCCATGTTTAAGTTTATGTTCTTAGAGCCAAACACCATAGCTCTGACCACTCCTGATGAATATCACAGACAGGGGAAAAGGTTCTCAACCCCCAGCATTCAATGGCTCTCCTTTATAGAGCACAAGGAGCAGATCTATATACGTCATGCTTTACAGGGCAAGGAGTATAGAGCAGGTAACTACTATCTAGAAGAATATGCCATGCTTAGGGGGGTGAAGACAGCGTTGGAATTTGAAGGGTGCTTTTTCCATGGTTGCAAAAAATGCTATGGGGAAGATGACCAGAATCCCCTAACTGGGGTTTCTTACAGGTATCATGCGTACCAAACGCAATGTAAAAATGACTTTCTCTTGGAGAAGGGGTATGCGGTGAGAACTATCTGGGAGCACGAGTGGAAGGAGATGGTAGAGAAAGATGCAGAGCTGTGGCAGTTTCTGAAAGATAATGGGTTCCGACAGCCTTTGCAACCTAGGGGTGCACTCTTTAGGGGGAGGATTAACGCGGTCTCTCTTTACTATTGTATAAAAACAGGCGAGGAAGTGCATTATTATGATTTTACCAGTCTCTACCCCTTTGTAAATAAAACAAAAGAATACCTGATTGGTCATCCCAAAATCATTTCTAAAAATTTTGCACCACTCTCTGAGTACTTTGGTCTTGTCAAGATAAGATAAGATAAGATAAACATTTATTTACGGCTAGCTTTCACCATTGCCACACAAATAAAATAATACAAACCTTGTCAAAGCAGAAGTCTACCCTCCTTTGGACTTTTTTTCCCTGTTTTTCCAGTCAGGGTGGAATGGTAAGTTTATGTTTCCTCTGTGCAGAACTTGCGCAGAGAGCTTACAGTTGGATCCGTGTATGCACACAGAAGAGGAAAGAGTCCTCTAGGGGACATGGTGCACTATTGAGTTTTCCGCAGCTTTAGAGAAGGGGTACAGGCTAGGCAGAATCTTTGAAGTGTGGCACTTTGAAAAGAAGTCTGATAAACTCTTTTCTGAGTATATCAACATGCACCTCCAACAAAAACAGGAGGCATCAGGCTATCCCCAGTGATGCGTCACTAAAGAACAGCGGGACAAATACATTGAGGACTATTATAAGAAATAACAGGTACAGTTACATCCAGAACATATTGAGGTGAACTCTTCAAAATATAGTACTGCTAAGCTGTATCTCAACTTTATCTGGGGTAAATTTGTGCAAAGAGTAAATCTGGGCCAGCTGAGTATAATACAGCATGTTGATGATCTTATCAGCTTCTGTTTTCCCCACACTACGTTGTCTCCTCTTGCGATTTCTTGGGGGAGGAGGCAACTGTTGTTGGGTGGAAATATACCAAAGACCGCTGTGTGATCTCTAAAAACACAAACGTGTTTTTAGCAGCTTTTACGACAGCACTCTCACGTTTACAGCTGCTCAAGATTCTAGAAGGATTGGAAGAACGGTGTTTGTACCATGACACAGACTGTCATTTTTGTGAGCAGGAAGGGTGAGTGGGAACCCCCCTTGGGAGACTATTTAGGGGAGCTTACAAGTGAGCTCCCTCTAGATGAGTACCTAACAGAATACGTGTCAGGGGGTCCCAAAACGTATGGGTACAGGCTCTCAGGTGGAAAGTCTGCATGAAAGTAAAGGGGATCACTCTGAATGTAGTCAGCTGTGAAAAAAATCGATTTTGAGAGTATTAAAGACCTTGTACAAAATTATCATCCTCGGGCTGAGACTCCTAAAGAAATTGTGGTTCAGCACCCGGGGATTGTAAGAAACAGAGCGCAGTTTGAAATCCACACCAAGCTGGTTAAAAAAACACAAAAAGGGGTTTATGATAAGAGGGTGCTCGGGGAAGACTTCACTAACATGCCTTACAGATATTAACTATGGACACCAGGTAGCTACACCCTTTTCCAGCTATTTTTGTGGGCCCTAGCAACTGCAGGAAAAGCTACTTCATAAAAAAGCTTCTGGATCATGCAACTATCTTACTGTCTGTTATGCCTGAAAACGTTATATGGTGCTATAGCTGCTATTAGCCTTTGTATAAAGATTTGCATTGTAAATACCCTTTTATTAAGTTTGTAGATGGTTTGCCCGAATCGCTGAATGATGATGTACCGTTTCATTGGTTTCAATTGGGTTGTGCTGGATGATTTGATGGACTCCACTTCTGAAAATGGTGAGGTGGAAAGAGCGTTCTTGAGGTACTATCACCACAGAAACCTTTCCATATTTTCTATTGTTCAAAACATTTTTTGCCAGGGTAAGCAGTCACGAACAATAAACCTGAACTGTACATTTATGGTTCTATTTAAAAATCCATGGGAGAAGTTACGAATTGCTACATTGGCCCGGCAAATGTATCCTGGCAAAGCCAAATTCTTAATGGAAGCGTTTGATGATGCTACCCAAAAGCCTTGCAGGTATATGGTGGTGGATTTAAATGCTTCCACACCTGAGGCCTACAGATTAAGAATGGGTATTTTCCCACTAGATTGGCCTGTCACGTACACTTTGAGAAAAGGGGTTAAAAGCTGCTGATCTTATTAGCCCCACCCCATTTGATACATTTCAGAGCAAGTATGTCATCTCAGATCAAGAGAAATCTCCTCCTTCTAAAACAGCTTGTCAAATTACCCCTTTTGCAGTGAAAAGCTATTCTCTTTGCTGCTTCTGACGACTTAGTGGCAGCCATCTCAGAAATTGCTTTAAATACCTTAAAAGGTAATATTCCTCTCACCCCTAGTTGCCCCTAGGCAACTACGGGTGTTGAAAAAAGAAAAAAGAAATATAAAGAACCTTTCTAATAAGAAAACATCTCTTAAAAGAAAGAGACAGCTGCTGAGGCAGAAGGGTGGCTTTCTAGGACCTCTGTTTAGCATAGCCATACCTCTGATCATGGGCCTTTTGACTAGACAGTGATGGAATATGCCAGAAAAATGTACTTGGTGCCATCAGAGCAGCTAGAGCAGTTAAGAAGAACTCCTCCCTCTGAGGAAAACATCAGAACCGCCGCTAACCGTTCCCTAGATGCAAAACTGAAGGCCATTCTACACAGGTTCAATTTGGCTGAATACGAGAAGGCTAAGCAGTATTCTTCTGTCCTTCAAAAATATTTAACCTTTGTGAGGTAAGAGGAGGCAGAAAAAGGAAGTCTGACTTTAATGCTTCCCCCCTCAGAAGAGCAGGCCTCTAGCCCCCAACCCGAGCTCCCTCAGGAAACAGACACGGTCACACAGGAGGTGCTGAGAGGGATAAATGAGCAGAATCATGCCAATGCGCAGCTTCTGCTGACTAAATTAAAACAGAATATGGAGTGTGCCTCCTGGGATGACAGTGGTACATTTGTGTACAAAGGCACACCAATAAGAGGGTTTAACATGTTTGATCTGGTGCATGCAGCCACTAGGGCTGTAGCGGAATATCGCAGCGGTAGCTATTTCCGGCGGAAACAGTGTTTCCGCAATTAGTGGAACGGCATGGCAGAGGCTTTCATTCCGCGGTTCCGCAGTTCCGCTTATTTAATTCCGCAACTTAGTGGAATCGTGGAAACATGACATTTTCGCTATTTCCGCAATTCCGCCAGCGCCAAAAAATAGCGGAATAGCGGTTTTCCGCGATTTCCGCAATTTTTCCTCTATTTTTTCGCAATTCCTCGATTTGCAGAATTCCGGCGGAATTAGCGGAATATCCGCAGAAAAGTCACGGTGTGGCACGGGCAGTTCCGAAATGGCGGAACGGAATCGCGGCACGGTAAAAGCTGCTGCAGCATCAGCCCTAGCAGCCACACAGCAGCACGCTCTCAAGAAACCACTCACCAGATGGGATTTTTTTTTAGAGCTATGGCCGACGTTAACATTCCATCATCTCTAATAAGAAACACCTCTAACAGAGAGCTTCTGGACTCCATGAAATCAGACTCCACCTCAAGTCTGCCTACCACGCCTGTGTCCCCTCTTCAAGCCTATAGAAGGAAGCCCAGACTGTTTAACTGACTCCCTATGTAACATGTTGTTTTACTGTTATGTAGTTTAATTAAAAGCTTGATTTTCTTTTTTAAAAGAATTACGCTGTCTGGGTCCTTACTTCAAAAGGGGGTTGAACAAAAGACACAGATGGGGAGTTACTTTCAAACACTCAATAAGGGGCTCTCTTTTATTGAGAAACAAGGCGGTGAAATTCACCGCAAGAGACACAGGTCTGGGATCGTTGAAACATCTCCGTTACATTCCTGGGCATGTCCAAGAGGTGGTACTTTGTATTTTTTACAAACTGCATGACCATTCGGTCATTTTCTGCTAAATTAATAGAATAAAAATCTAAAATTTGTTCAAAAGATAAACCCTTGCATCGGTGATGTAGAAAAAATACAGTGATAACCACACGCCATAGAGCTTGATTCTTGTAATTGTTTGCAGTGAAACATACTCCTACAGCCATTTTTGTTCAAAAATTTTAAAATGCTTCTAGGAAACAAAACGCTGTCAGGGGGCTCTCCGTAAGAGTAAAAAAAACTTGCTCTGGTTGTCTTCTGTTAAGTAGATCGCAAGCCAGTGTTCTCCAGGGTGGGTATGGATGTGTGTATTAGGCCTGCAGCCCTTTGCGTCAATCTCCCCTTGGGAAGTCAGTCACTCGGGAACACATCAAAGAAAGTCTTTCTCGTGTAAGGGTTTGATGATAAAACACGTATTAGCTGTACAGTATCCATGTCACATGTAGTCAAACAGCACATTTCTCCTTTGATTTATCTCTATCACGTTGTCCAAAACAGCATAAACTATCATGTTGACAGTGATGGGTAAAGCAGCAGCAAAACGTATTTCTGCCCTCAGGTTTTCATTTTTAATCAGCGAGTAATGGTCTCCACCCTCCTGATCAGGAGACAGATCAAAGGCAAACAGCATGTATCCTTGTGCAAACTCCTCACGGTTGATGAGCAAAGCACAGTCTTTCATGTGTTTGCTGGCAGTTTGTACCAGATTCATGTATTCTCTGACACAATGTCCTCCTGCAAAGTCCGGCTCCAGCAGCTTGGCTGGAATCTGCTCTCCATCCACATAGAACGCCACAAAATTAATATCATAATATTTAAAATGGAAGGGGTTCTTGGCATAATTTCCACTAAAAACATCATTGTCCAGGAAGCCCAAGACCAACAGATTTGGGATCTGTCCTAGAAACAGTTTCTCCTGATTACAGACACAACTGCCAGCGGGGATGCTGAACACTTTCATCCCCACCCGATCTACCGGGTATTTAGCATTGGAGGTAAGCAGGGTCTCGGCATGTCCTAGGCAAATTCTGGGTGCCACTCGTACTTTTTTCACAAAAAGCAAGGCATTTAGAAGCTGCAACTTGTACCATCTGGCAGGCTCATTACTCATGAGGCAGGGAAATCTTTGCTCTGATTCATTTTTATTTTAACGTCCACTGCATTCAATAAAAGTTTTTCTTGAAAAAACAGGTCGCTGTGGAGGGGATTCAGCAGCTCAACTTTTCTGCTCTCTGCGGTTAGTTGTGCCCTCTTCTTAAAACCCTCATTACCCACCTCCAAATCTGTTGATTCGTGGGGTCCAGCTGTGTCTTTGTAAAACAGGCCTGCAGAAAATTGTGTGGCTAGGGCTTCTCCACCGTAATTGAGCACAGATTCTATTAAACCCCTGTAAGGGTAGCAGTTATTGGTCTGGCTAATTGGTGTTTTGGAGAAAAGCACTGGTGCATGCGTTGCTCGGTAAAGTTATGTGAAACCCTCCTTCCTCCATGATGATTAAGCATCTGTGACCTCTGAAGCTCTTACCCAACTATGAAATTTAGAAGGTCAGCCAAGCCACTTTACCAAGCACTGCTTGCTTCACCCTTTCACCTTCTCAATCCTGTACAACTTTTCCTGCTTAGGGTTGACTTTTTGAAGCTCCTCAGGATAGAAGGTGTCAAGGATCACTTCGCCTTCGTAATCTGTCAGTCTGTACTCAGGCTGCCGTGCCTTGTTAAGGACATTATCCACTATGACTATTTCCCCTCTAAAGGTTTGCTCATAACCTTTCTCAAATTTTCCCTTGAACTTTGAGAGCCTCACGTAGTCCCCTTTTCTAAATGAGAACACCTCCTTTCTCATCATCTGATTGTACTGATAAAGCATTTTCCACACACTCTACACATTTGTGGTGTTCACATTTACAGGCCTGGTGCATATGGAATGGTGAAAACTGTGATTATAACTCTTTACGAGTTGTTGCAGCACATCTATATAGCGAAAGGTGTTGCGAACTGTGAAATATCACCACATCCTTGTTTTTAAAGTTCTGTTAAAATGCTCCACCACCCCTGCCTTCACATGATTGTTAGTCACAAAGTGGTACACTCCATGCTGTTTGAGCAAATTTTGGAATGTCTTATTTAAAAATTCCTTTCCCCGGTCTGTATGTAATTTTTGAGGTTTCCTCCCTTCCCTGAATATGGTTCCAAAGGCGTTACTCACTTCAGCTCCTGTCTTGTTTTTCAAACCTAAGACCCATGCATACTTAGACAAGATGTCTGTGATGGTCAAGATATACCTGATACCCCCATTATACGTAGAAAGATGCTGCATGTCAGCCAAATCAGCCTGCCATTGCACATCCACCCCCGACATGACCGTTTTGTTTCTTTTAAAACACTTTCGTGCAGACTTGTGCAGGGTATACACATCCTGGTCTGAAAGCCATGAAACCACCTCTTTCTTAGATATGGTATTACTCTGCTTTTTAGCGGCCTGAAAAAGAGGACCCACACCTCCAAAGCTTCCAACCTCTCCTGGTGTGTAATAGATCTTTTTTAACAACGCCTCATACGCAGACATGCTTACAACTACCCCTGCTAAAAAACAACAATGACACCAAATGACATTTCAATTAAAGTTTTTATTCTTCTGGTGTTGCTAGTTGCTTCTTACAGCAGTCCACCTGATCAGATCCTCTTGAGCACTTGCAAATGTAGGAAACACAGGATATTTTTACTCAGACAGGATCTTCCAACTTCAAGTTTTCAAAAGCCTTTACAAGGTCCACATTTGCCTGTTGAAATAAAAGATAAAATCAAAGCCTGCATCTATTTCACTTTTTGCTCTGACAGTTCCACAACCCTAATGTAGAACTTACCACAGGGTCTTCACTCTGCTGTATATCCATGGGTTCATCACCCCCCCTCTGAGGTTTCTCTGGGTTTCATTATCGTATAGAGACTAGGGATATGTGAACAGAACCAGGTTTGGATGTTTGGCCATTTAGTGGTTTGGGTCAAACTTTGAGTTTGGATTCTTATTCAGATTGGTCTTTAGTTTGGTGCAATCAGGAACTGAAAATGATATTTGGTTTTTGAAATAAAGGGAAAAAACTGAAAAATATATTTCCCACTATAACATTTTGTTTCTTATTTGATTTTGATGAAATTTGGATAGTTTGTACCCCTGATAGAGGGCACTAAGTGTACTAAATTTTGAAACAATTAGTTAAAGCAAACCAATTTCAGAAGCAATTGAACGTTGTGATTTTAAGAAAAGCTCCATACACATTCATGGCTACAATGTCTTTATCTTGCATCCAATGTCCATGAAACTTGTGCATATTATGTCCCTCCATATGCTTAATATGTATGCCAATTTTTAGAAAGAGTGAATATAGGGTCCCAAGGATATAAGACATTAACCTGAAAATACATTTCCAGCTGTAACATTTTGATATTCCATTCTGTTTACAGGATATTTGGCAAGAGTGTATCAAATTCCTTTCCTGCCATTTAAAAAAATGTACAGGAGATTTTGATAAAGGCACCCAATTATATAAGCAATTGATGTTGTTCCTGTGAAGATCATTATTCAGATGAATATCAGCATATTCAGTGCCAGTCAGAGGCAGGCACCCTGCATGGCAGGGGAAGAGAGACTGTAGGAGGAAGGATGTGGAGCAACCCCAAATATTGACAGACGCATTCAATGGCCAAACACATTACTGCAAGCTTTTAGCTTTACAGGACCAATTGGTAGTGGCTTCGAAGTGGGAATAGGGGGCGGCCCTGAGGCGGGCATAAGAAACATAACTGGGAATTCTGAAATAGCATCTCAGCAGTCAGGAGACATAGTTTAAACACATTCAGTCTGGCCAATTATCATCATAATCACATCCTGCAGCACTGAGACAGAGGACATAAGAGAATATCTACTGACTCTTTCCTAAACAGATGCTTCTGACTTCCCAGACACAAGTGGGGGAGATATTTTGGGATGGTTCCAACACAGAATGAGGATATTTGGTTGACATTGCTGTTGGCCAATTCGCATCACAAACCAATCTTATACCACAATGACATAAGAGAATCCCAGGCATAGGCCCCTTCTCTACATATGTTGTCCAGGCATACAAAATTGGGACCCTTTATAAAATCTTTCTGATATTTATTTGGCAGAGATGATCAGAAAAGTGTAATATATAGCCCTGACAAATTTCATGTACACTGGTTGGACTGCAAAGATGTTATAGTCAGATATACATTTATATGTTTATTGCTTATACCGCCAAGACTCTTTTTCCAATCCTTCTGAAATTTGGCAAAGATAGTAAACATGGGAACGGGTATAAAATGGACATGTTTCAGCTATATTAGATGTGAGGAAAAGAAGGTACAGCTAAGAATGTATATGTAGAATATTGCAAAATACAATAATTCAACTGCTTCTAAAATTGGATTCCTTTATCCGATCATTTTAACATTTGGTACACATAATGTGTTCTATTGGAGTTATAGGCACCCCAATTTTCAGCCACATAGAATAAAAAACAAAAACGTTACAGCCAATAATGTGTTTTCCATTGAAACCAATGGAAATTCAATTCCGAACTCACCGAACACATCCAAACATGACCCCATTCGGCCAATCCGACCTACCCCACCATGATCCACAACCCCATTGGTCCATTTTTTCCCTTCCAAAATGGAGTGGGTTAGAATGATGAAACCTTCACCCACTGGTCCAGCTCCGTCAGCTGAGCAGTTTGAGAGGTCAGATGGCCCTCATCCACCAATTACACGTAAGGACATTACGGGGTCAGGAAGGGGGTAGAACCTTCAGTTCCATCCCCCCACCCTGACCCACAAGTGGATCCACAAATCACATGTAAGGACCTTCTGGGGTCAGGGTCAACCCTTGACCCGGAAGCATTACCCACTTCTACATCACTTCCGACCCTGCGAGCTACATCATTTCCTCATCTGCCTACGTCACTTCTGTCACATCCCCCCAGAAGGTAAGACTTCCAGTCACATGACCCGTCAAACTGATAACGATCAGTTTGATGAAAAGTAGCCTCCCTCTCTCTTGGGTGCACCACTGACAGATGTGAATGTGGCCTAAGTCGCATGCTGAGCATGGAATCTCAGCACTCCATTGTCACAGACAACTGTGTTGGTACACAAGATTGTTCCTCCCTCACCCTCCTCAGGTCCTAACATCCAATATCTACTCTATGGGTGTTAATACATGGGCTGGGAACCCACCAGAACCCATAGTGGCTCCATTTGGGGAATTAAAGAACAGGCAGGTGTTCCTCCCCACCGCGGTCCACCAGCACCCTGCCCACCAAGTTGCAGTTGCTCTAGCAACACTCTAGGCTAGGATGTGGCCCTAGGCTGTGCCCACATCTCTATGGTATGAAACACATGTGAAGACTGCATGTAACCAAACAGATGGGCAGCAGCTCTGTGG
Source organism: Sphenodon punctatus (assembly GCA_003113815.1). Taxonomy (NCBI): domain Eukaryota; kingdom Metazoa; phylum Chordata; class Lepidosauria; order Sphenodontia; family Sphenodontidae; genus Sphenodon; species Sphenodon punctatus. The sequence continues at coordinate 1,077,888 of QEPC01003078.1, read as the reverse complement.
GCACCTGTTGCTCTGGTTTTGCCCAAATTTTCCTGCACGATGGGCTCCATATTTCCTGGGTTGACATCATGTGGAGTGGCCCTGGGGTGGTCCCAGAGTGAATATCTGATGGCCACAAGATAGACAAGCAGGTGAATCTGGAGCAAACGGGGGCACTGTTTGGCCTCTGTTGCTGTGCATTTGAATGCAGTTTGTCAGAGCATGCTCGGTCTAAAGCGCTCTTTGAGCATACTGGGAAATGTAGTCCAGCTTGCTCCCAGACAGAAATAGTTCTAATGCTGTATGGGAGCAATCTGGACTACATTTCCCAGCATGCTCCCAGGGAGCTTTAGGAGCATGATCAGAGAAACCTCAAAAGGAGGCAGAGTTCAAGCACCTGGCTCCTGCAGCTTAAAGTAGAGTCCAGCCAGACTAGATCAGTGCATCTGGCTCCTGCATGGCTTTAAGGTGAGTGGAATCCCTTTCCTCACTTCCCTGAACTCCTTTGCCTCCCCCCCCCCCCAGTGCCTTATTGTGTGTGACACACACACCCCTTCCCTGGCCCATGCTGCTGGCCATGCTGCCCTCTCCCCTCTCCTTCACTCAGCCTCTCTGAATTCCAAGTATTCTCCAAGGTTCCAAGTAACAGCCCAAATACTTGGCATCGGTACTCAGTACCTCAGAAATACATAACAGCCCTAATATTAAGCTTGAGTTGATGGTGAGACCTCCAAGCAGAGATGTCAGAGAGACAGTTGGTGATGTGAGATTGGACAGTTGGGGAAGAGAGTGGGACTGCAGAGATAAATTTGAGTGTCTTCAGCATACATGTGATACATACTGGAAGCCTTGAGATTCAGTGAGTGCTCAGGGATAGAGTATAAGGGAGAAGAGGAGAGGACTAAGGACAAAGCCTTGGAGAATTCTGACTGAGAAGGGAAGTGACGTTCAGAAGAATAGAAAACGCATGAGCAGGAGTTGTGGAATGAAGAGAGGCTTAACTCTACTCCTTTTCCTTCCTCTTGGTTGGTCCAACAGAGCTCTGGTACAAGTGATGTTATAATGTGCTGATGGTAGAAGCCAGCAGTCAAATTGTTTTCCCACAGAAGCAAAAGAGAAAGGAGAGCAGGAATCATGGCTCAGGGCACTAACATCTAGTCAGAGTACTGACTCTGAGACAGACCAAGTGCTGCCCAGGGCTATGAGACTCCCAAATGCAACAGGAGAGATGGCTCTAGCCAGCATCAGGATGGGGGTGGGGATCAGGAAGAACAAGGAGTGACGGATCTCCCTGCATGACATAAGCATGGAACCCCACCTTACTTGGCTCTAGTTCCTGGACCTGCTACATAAATACACACTCTCTCACATACGACTTTCCCCCACTCTCACACACTGCATCCCCAATCCTGTCTTGTCACCCAGTGCTTCTGCCTCTGTGGCCCTTGTTGTTGCTACACCTGCCACTTTATGAGCCAGTACCACAAGAGCTGGAGCCCCCCAGACCTAAAGCTGTGAGGCACCGCACCATTTTGCTTCTCTCCAGCATTTGACTTTCTTACTAGCTAGAGGAAAATACCCCCACATTACAGTGTGGGCAATCTGTAGGGGTGGGCGAACAGATCGCAGTTCGGGTTCGGCCGTTCGGTTCAGCTGCGTTCGGTTCGGCTGCGTTCGGTTAGTTCGCTGGGTTCGGGTTCGGCCGTTCGGTTCAGCCGTTCAGTTCGGGTTCAGCCGTTTGGGAAATGTTTTGTTATGGGTATTTTTGATGTTTTTTATATGGTTTTTTGGTTTTTTATTTGGTTTTATATGGGTTTTTTATATTAAGTTTTTTATCTAATATTATATATATCTAACTACACTAAATCTAACTGCTATTAACTATTCTAAATGCTATGAACTAAATGGATTATCTAATAAGTATACAGGCCTACTCCAACAAACACTAAAACTAAATCACTAACACTATCTCTATCACTAAGCTAACTCCTACAACTGTCTACTGTCC
>QEPC01003078.1:1040756-1071310 GCA_003113815.1 Sphenodon punctatus | reverse complement strand
CCTCCCGCTCACCCCTGCCAGGCTGCTGAGGATCTGAGTCTGGGCACTCTGCCCGCCCCAAGTCACGCCCCCAAGCCACGCCCCCTTGGCCCATTTCTGGCGCCACTAACACTATATTTTCCTGGGCCACTTTGATTTCCCAATCCACCCCTGCTTGTGGCTGAATCCAGACAAGACTGAAGTGATGGTTGGCCAGCCCTGTGACCTGAGGCAGGGGGTGGAGGTTAGAGCAATCACCAGTGACAGAGTACGGCCCCTGTGGTTACTGGGGTTTGCAGTCTTGGGATGCACCTGAAATGTCAGATTGGGGTGGTCACTTTCAATCAACCCCATCTGGTGAGGAGGCTGCAGCCCTTTCTTTCAGGTTTGGATCTTGCTACCATCATGCCTTCATAACCTCAAGGCTAGACTACTGCAATGTGCTCTTTGTGGGGCTGCCATTGAAGACTGGGGGTGGGGGGTGGAGGGGATGCAGCTGGTGCATAATGCAGTAGCCCACCTTCTGATAGCAATAGGTTGCCAGGAGCAAATAATACCAGTGCTTCAGAGCCTGTGCTGACTTTCAATAGCATTCCGGGCGCAATTCAGGGGGCTGGGTTTCCCTAAGCAGATTGGGTCCAGCATCTCTAAAGGACTGCTGCCTCCTCCTCCTCCATGTACCTTTGTATTCCCTAAGGTCAGCCAGAGACACTCTCTTGAAAGTTCCATTATTGCCCCATGTTCATACAACAAGGATGCGTTCTTGGTGGCTGCTCCAGAGGTGTGGAATTCCCTTCCCCTGGAGGTTCACCATATCCTGAGTTTGAACATTTTCTGGCCAATGTAAGACTTATTTATTTCATCAGGTATTTGATACATGGAGATAGAATTCGGGGATTTGTTCTTAAATGTTTTTAAAGTACTTATGTTTATTGGGTTTAAATTTTGTGTGTATATATTATTTATCTATCTATTCCTATCACGTTTGAAAGCTCATTTTACTGGACCTGGTCCGGCGTCCCCATCAGTTCTGGGTGCCATTGTGGCCATCATTAGCTGCCATGGCTGCCCATCAGGGGTGGGGCACTGGGCACAGTACAGGGGCAGGACGGGTGCACATCCATGAATCTCCCCACCCTCCCCAGTGGCCTGGCCCCTGTCACTTTAATTTGGGGCTGGAGCAACCAGTCCCAGCCACAGTGGAGGCCTGTCTCCAGACTGGGCAAGTCTGTGGTGGCAGCTTCACACCAAACCTCCAAATGATCTCACCTAGCGGCTTCAGATATGCATTGAACATGAGGGGAGACAAGATGGAAACTTGCAGAACCCACAGGGGAGGTCCTGAGAGGACAATGAGCAATATCCCATCACCACCCACTGGGATCTTCCTGACAGGTACAAACAGATCCACTCAAGGTCAGTCCAGTACACCCCTGCCAGGTCCTGCACTTGTGTCAACAACACCTCATGATCGACTCTATCAAGGGCCGCTGAAAGATCTAACAGTCCCCTTTGTCAATATTCAGGCACAGATGATCAACCACGGTCACAGATGCAGTTTCTCTGCTATACACAGGGAGAAAACCTGACTGAAATGGGTCCAGGAATCCAATAGCATCAAGATGAGCCTGAAGCTGCTGAGCAAGCACCCCTTCAATAATCTGCCCTAAAAAAGGAAGGTTAGAGACAGTTTAAAGCTCCACTGGTTCTCCTACCGTGTCAAGCGCGGTGTCAAAGTCATGGTCAAGACAAGCAATTTTATCCACAAAATAGTCAACGAACAAGTCACAGCGAGCACTGGAATATTCCAGTTCCAGGCAGAGGGAGGCCAGACCGACCAGTGCAGGTGGAAAAGAAGCAGTTCTTTGCTACCCTCATTGCATCTGCAAAGTCACGTCCAGTGGAGCTTTTCCGGGTGGTGAAAGGCTTGGTTAGTCCTGCTTGCATCCACCTGGATCTGGAGCAATCCAGTGACCACTGTGACCGGTTTATTAAGTACTCTGTAGATACGATCGCTCGCATCCGCCATGATTTCGGTACCACAGTTATTGCAGAGGATCGTCTTGGGGCTATGGATGCCTCGTCCTGTCCTGTTTTGTGGGATCAGTTTCAGATGGTGTCACCTGCCGATGTGGACTCCTTGTTGGGATCTGTTCATGCCACTACTTGTGAACAAGATCCATGCCTGTCCTGGTTGGTGAAAGCCAGCCAGGAGACATTACAGCCATTGCTGGCTGGGGTGGTTAGTGCCTCCCTTCGGGAGGGTAGGGTGCCTGAAAGAGGCTGTGGTTAGGCCCCTGCTCAAGAAACCATCTCTTGACGCTGTTGCTCCTGTCAGTTATTGGCTGGTCTCTAACCTCCCCTTTTTAGGGAAGGTTATTGAACAGGCTGTGGCACGGCAGCTCCAGGAACATCTGGATCGCACTGGTTTCCATAACCCCTCTCAATCTGATTTTTGGCCTAGGTATGGTACGGAAACCGCACTGGTGGCCTTGGTTGATGATCTCCGTCTGGCATTGGACCAGGGTCATCAGACCTTACTGGTCCTGCTAGACCTTTTGGCTGCATTCGACCATGAGGTGTTGGTGGCTTGTCTGCAGGAACATGCCGGAATGGTCTTGAACTATTTTAGTTCATTCCTGGCTGGGAGAACTCACCGGGTGGTCTTGGAGGTGTGTACATCTTCTCCCCGGGATCTCACGTGTGGAGTCCCACAGAGTCCCATTTTGTCCCCCCTCTTGTTTAACATCTATATGCAGCCATTAGTGGAGATCATGAGAGGGTTTCAGGGCATGCAGTGTCATCAGTATGCTGAGGACACTCAGCTCTACCTCTCAATTTCCATCGATCCAGGCCATGCAGTCTCCTTATTTTCCCAGTGCCTGTCAGCTGTGGGGGCTTGGATGAGGTTGAGCCATCTGCAATTGAATCCTGACAAGATGGAGGTGATGTTGGTGGGCAAGGGCTTGGGGGACCTGGGGGTGGTTGAATCTGTTCTTCTTGAGGGAGTTCGCCCTCCCATGGTCTCTCAAGTGCGGAGTCTGGGTGTGCTCCTCAATTCACGACTCAGTTTGGAATCTCAAATTGTGGCCGTAGCGGGGAGTGCGTTTCAGCAGTTACATCTTGTCAAGTGGCTTCGGCCCTATCGCTCAGACTCTGACCTTGCCACTGTCATCCATGCCTTCATCACCTCAAGGCTGGTACTGCAACGCGCTCTACGTGGGGCTCCCCAAGAAGTTGGTCCGGAGGCTGCAACTGGTGCAGAATGCCATGGCCCGTCTCCTTACTAGGGCAGGTCACAGGGAGCACATGACACCAGTGGTCTGGGCTCTGCACAAGCTGTCTATAAAGCACCGGACTAAGTTCAAGGTGCTTGTTTTAACCTTTAAAGCCCTTCACGGCCTGGACCCCGCTTATCTGCAGAACCGCCTCACTCCCGATGTGCCCGTGCGCCCTCTGAGTTCGTCCAGAGGAGCCTTTTTGGAGGTTCCCTGAGTGAGGTGGGTGGCCACAGATGTTAGATCTTTTTCGGTGGCTGCCCCTGTGCTGTGAAATTCGCTCCTGGAGGAGGCTCGGTTGGCCCCCACTCTCCTGTCATTTCGACATTTATGTAAGACCTGGCTGTTCTGCCAGGATTTAGGCGAGGAGTGGGGTGGGGTTGGGGGGGGGGGGTTGTTTTCCCTGCATACAGGATAAATTTTTAACTTTTTAAATTGTTTTATAGTTTTATTGTTTTATCTTTGTTGTTTGCCGCCCTGGGCTGCCCTGTGGTCAGGAGGAGTGGGATAGACATTTTCAATAAATAAATAAATAGAAACCCTTTATAATGGGAAGGCCAGGCCTTTTCTCTCTGTTCTATGAGAGCTCTGCTTGCGTTTACAGAACTGTGGTGCTTGAACACAAAAAATTCTCCCTTGCCCTCATTGTATTACCACCAATACCTTTCCTTCCTCATACCCTACATTTTATTTTCTCCCTTTTCCTGCTCTTCTCCTCCCTATATATATATAATGTACAGGGAGGAGAAGAGCAGGAAAAGGGAGAAAATAAAATGTAGGGTATGAGGAAGGAAAGGTATTGGTGGTAATACAATGAGGGCAAGGGAGAATTTTTTGTGTTCAAGCACCACAGTTCTGTAAACGCAAGCAGAGCTCTCATAGAACAGAGAGAAAAGGCCCGGCCTTCCCATTATAAAGGGTTTCTATTTATTTATTTATTAAAAATGTCTATATATAATAGACATATAGTTTAGATTAGAATAGTTATATAGATAATTGATTAGATAAGATAGTTTTCCTTTTCCTTTCCCCTGTCTCCATTAGATTTAGATAGATAATACTTGTGTGCATATATAGAGAGATTAGATATTATATATATATTTAGGCTTGTCTGTTGTATTATATATATTATGTTATAATGTATAATATATGTATATTATATATATTATGTTATCAGAATTGATACCAATAACAATACTAATACCAAAAATAAAATCTTTGTTTGAAACGATACTAATACCATTAACGACAACGATAACAAAAATGACATTGTGGTTAACAACGATAATGAAAACAACATTTTAATAAGAAAAACAAAAACAAAATGGGGGCCTGGGCACACCCCTAGTGCTACCCACCGTACTCTTCCTGTCTCCTCAGATCCAAGCGATGTGTACAAATGCTAGACCTCCTGCACTAAAAATGCTGGACAGAACTGCCTTCAGGCACTCCTGATGTACGTGGTTGCATATACCTGACTTACTATACCTCCCCCTGTCTTAGGATATTTGGGGATTGAGGTCAGTGGAGCTTCTGATCCGTCGTTGATGCTGCTTAATCAGTGACTAACAAAACAACTGCTATCCATGATCTCATTCAGGATGAAGCCACTGACCTTGTGTGTATTACCAAGGCTGGCTGGACGAGGCTTCTGGGCCTGTGTTATCCCAGATGGTGTTGGCTGGGTATTTGTTTCAGCATCAGCCTAGGATTAAAGACCAGGGGATGAAGTGGAGTCATGATGATCTGCAAAGACAACCTGGTCTTTCAAAGGTATCAAGGCATTTTTAGCTCCCCTGTGAGAGAGGGGGGGGCTCGAGGGGGCTTGGAGGGTGGGGGTCTCCCTCACTGGCCAGGAGGGACAGCCATTGGGGAGGGTGTTGGGGGGACGGGACGGGGGGGTACCGCAGCCATTGGGATCATGATGGTCCCTCTGGGAGGCTGGTGAAATCTGTGAGAAATAGGTGAAATAGGTATTTGGTGCCAATCCCTCTCACTGGTCCCGGGGCAGGTGATGTGGTGATCAAGAATGGGAGGGTCCCTGGTCTGGGACTGTTGCTGATTAACGTGAGGTCAGTGGCTAATAAATCCACAACAATCAGGGAGGTAATCCTGGACCAGTGAGCCAACCTCGTGTGTATTAATACAGAGACCTGGCTGGACACTGAGTTGGGGCCTATTCTGGCTGACCTTGTTCCGGCCGGGTACTCTGTACAGCATCAGCCCCAGCCAGAGGGATGGGGGCAGGGTGTAGCCATCATTTTCAGGGATACATGATCCGTGAGGAGGCATTCAGTGCAAATTATTTCAGGCATCCAGGGCATCCATCTAGTGATTGATTTGACCGGAGACAGATTAGGGCTGTTGCTGATATACCGTGCACCTTCCTGTATGGCAGCATCCTTACATGCTCTAGCAGAATTGGTGTCAGAGGTGGTCTTGCAGTCTCTGAGGACTCTAGTTCTGGGGGACTTCAACATCTACACCAGCACTGATCTTGGGGGAGTGGAGTGTGAATTAATGGCCATTATGACAATCATGGGACTCTCTCAGAGGGTTGTTGGCCTGACACATGATGCAGAACATACCCTGGACCTGATATTTTGCACTGGCTTTGAGGCAGGGGATCCGGTGGAGTGGAGGTGCCTTGTCATGGTCAGACCATTACCTCCTCCGGACCGGTTTCCTGGCGTGTCTCTGCTCCCAGAGAGGTGCTGAACCAGTTTGGTTGGTTTTCCACCAGAGACTTATGGAACCAGAAATGTTCTGTTATGCTCTTGGAGAAATACCCCCCAACCTTGATGACCGCTCACTCAATGACCTCGTATCTCTTTGGAATACCTTGCTGACTGATGGGTCGTTGTGAGCACATTACACCAGTGCTCCGTTCACTGTACTGGCTGCCTATTGTCTTCCAGGCCTGATTCAAGGTGCTGGTCTTGACCTATAAAGCCCTAAATGGCCTGGGCCCCACTTATCTGCAGGATCGCCTCATGCCCCAGACTGCAGCCCCTGCAGTCGGCCACTCGTAGGCTGTGGAATTCCCTCCCAATGGAGGCCCGCCTGGCCCCGTACCTCCTCTCTTTCCGGAGACAGTGTAAGACATGCTGTTTCACCAGGCTTTTGGGGAAGGAGACAGGTGGGGTGGGGGGGGGGGGGGGGGGGTTGGTTCTGCTCTTTTAGTTATTTTTTATATAAATTTTATGTATTTGATTTTAATTATTGAATTGTTTATATTTTTAAATCTTGTTGTTAGCCACCCCAAGCTGTTCTTCTGAGCAGGAGGGAGCAGGCCAGAAATGACTCTAAATTAATTAATTAATTAATTAATTAATTTAATTAAGTGTCTGACCTGCCCAACATGGAGTGTGTCCATCTAGTGTTTAGAGACCAGGATAGATTGGGGATTCTGATGGTGTACCAACCAACCATGCCACCACAGAGCAGATTCCCATGTTTAAATGGACGGACCACCTGGGTGTGAGGCAGAGCACACTATCGGTATTTCCAGGAACCAAGAGTGGTCGATAATGGCCCTCTCGGTTCTAATCCAATAATACTGATAATTCTCTGTATCAGCAATATCAATTCTTTTACATTATCAGATTTTTAACATTGCGTTTTTCCCCATTGAAGTCAGTGTTAAAATTCCAATACCAATAGATACGATAAATGGAGATCCGATACTGATATACAACTGATACCAAGAATTTGCCCAAAGTCCCATCCCTACTAAGTGGTTTGCAGATATTGATCGGTTATGTCTTAAATATCACTACAACTGAAAACAAAATTACATAGAACTATTTCCCCCCGCATACTGCATTTTTAACTGTTTTAAATTAATTTATTGTTTTATTGATTGTTGTTGTTCGCCACCCCGGACTGCCCTGTGGGCAGGAGGGGTGGGATATCAGTTTTATATAAATAAATAAATATTTTAAGACCAATGCTGCTGTATGGAACTGAGTGTGGTCCATTCAGGAAAAGAGAATGATAGGCTAGGAACCACTGAAATGTAAATACTGAGACTGATCCAAAGACTGGTAAGGAGACTGTTTTTAAAAAGGAAAAAAGTCAGGTAGGGGTGATGCCTGCTATAAAGAGAAAACAATTATATTGATGGTTTGGGCACATTTAAAGGGCAAGGTCATGTGCATATTTATAAGAATGTGCAAAGAATAGAAGTAGCAGGAAGGAGACCAACGGAAGAGGTCACAGATTAGAATGAAGTGGTGGGAAAAGGTACGGGGGTGATATAAAGCGACATTGAACAGATAGGAATGTAAAATAAGAACAAGGGCAGACACCCAAATAAAAGAGAAATTGCCAAGAAGGAGGACTATATAGGCCTCTCCATGCTTAGATCCAGGGTGAGTATTTAGCCCAGAAAGGATGTTAGCATGGTTGTTACTTTCAGAAGTATTAATTCATTTTGGAAGTAGTGTTGACCAACTGACCAAAAGGGAATGGGTAGGAAATACATAAGACGTACCATGATGTGTTGATGGGTCACATCTGCATTTGTATACCTGTCCAGAGAATGAGAGATGGAAACGAAATGAGAGATGGAAACGAAATAGTTCAAATAATATATTTTATTGGAACGTCTGTTGGTAAGAATAAGCTTTTGGGTTCATTCAATATGACTCTTGGTCTGGTAAATTGAGAAACTTGCTTGTGCTCTAGTTTTGGGGCATTTTCACTCTAGACTCCCAATGCAATGATCCCCAGGCAGTGATTTCGATTCATTGACAAAGATGGAGATCATCCTAACAAATAACTCCTGACCATTTGACAAATGTTGAAAACAGACACAAAAGAGTAAGACTGTATACCTGTTCAGCTGCAGAAACAGAATTATAACTCAAGAATAGAGCTGAAATGAACAGACCCCTCCCCCCTCCCAAATCAGGAGACCTATAGATGAAATATTGTTTCAGCTAATCTTACTAGTTTGTCCTCTACACTTTTAAACTTATTGTCAAAAATATCTCATCTTGCTTAGCAAACAGCTTAAAAGTCTCCCCCAGGGAATTAAGAGATTTCTCACGCAGTTTATACTTAGTAATTTCAAATGCCGAGTTTCAGCACCACTCAAGAGCACCCTACTCAAGGCCTGTGTAGAACTAACTTCTTGTCCATACTGCTTCTTCTCATCTGTTAGATATGCCATCTGTTAAATTCCATGCCAACTTTTCCTGACAATGGGATGTTACGTCTCTTAGTTCTTACAACCTCTATGTTGTAGAGATATTAAGTAACAATTTTCATGACTCAACAATATCATTTTAATCCATGTTCCATCAAAGTGGGAGAGTCTGGTTGAAAGTCCATAGTTTCTGATTATGATTAAATGGTTCTACTAGTTTTGTATATTGCACAAGTTGGGGGAATATATTTTGACTACAATCAGGCAAAGTCCTGAGATACAAATTGTGTGCTAAGCTAACCACTTTTGGCAGGTTGGTGCAAAACTAAATTTGAACTCACCAGCCTGAATCAGGGGGAGTACAAAATATGCTTCTTTCACCATTTTCACATTTTACAATAATTGACTCAGCTCGACTTCCTGGAGTTGAATCAAATGTCTTAAAACATTCAGTATTCAGGACTTGTTCTGTTGCATACAGCATTTTAAAACAAACCATAGAAACATGAGAAAGAAGGGAAATGGCAAAAGGAGAAAACTACAGAAAAAGTGAAGAGGATCTTAAATAATTTTTCAGTGAATGAATGAATTTTTTATTTACGACCCTTAAGGTCAAAAGTTGTTGCACAAAGCACATCCAAAACAAATACAGAGAACATACAGCATCTTATTGGATGTAACACAACTTATCCAAATACAAAGAGCATACAGCATCTTATTGGAAGTAACACAACATCTTCTTGGAAGTAACACAACTTATCCATCATTCTGACAATACAACTTCCTACAATTTCCTCAATTTTAATTTCATATGATTACCCTCCAATACATTCAATACATACCACTCAAGATCGTTTTGACCTTTCTGGGTTGTCTCAGGGTCTCTTTGATTTCCCATAAAGTATATTATAAACTAATGTCTATATTATGATTGTTTCTGGTTCACCTGGTTCTTCCTTTTTATCTGTGTTGCACTCAGAAACTTTGCAAGATGGAAAACAGACTTCGATGTCAATTTCTGAAAGAATTGAACTGTCTTCTCATGTGAGGATAGTTTATCCCCCTTGACCCACGGGGTCAGCCATTTTGTTCTTTCGGCTACATACAAGGGGCATTCCCACAAGGAATGTGATATATCCTCCACCCTCTTCTGTGTACATAGGCATAACCTTTGCTCTAAAGGAATTTTCTGCCAACGTCCCTCCTGAACACTAGATCCCAACTGTGAGAATCTCATACGTATAATTGCTGACCTCAGGTGGTATTGTGGGATCTGTAAATAAAGGGCTGACATTGATGGTACAAATCTATATTGGTTCAAAGAGTTATATGTGAGCTTGGCAACCCTAGCCTTATCCTCCTGGAGGGCAATGTCCTTCAAGCGGACCAAAATTTGCTCCTTATCACCCCTAATTGGAATACGATCTTGAAATTCCCCAATATACCCCAAGGCCAATTTTCAGCAATTCAGATCTTATTTCTTGAGCCCAGGAATGTCTAGATCTCAAGTTTCCTTCCATTTCCAGGAATAACCTCTTGGGAATACGATTTGGGGAAAGGGTCCTAAGCTTAAGCCAGTATGAAAAGACTCTCTGCCTAGCCTTGACAGCCACGTTTATTATCCCTAGCTCCTGTCTTATCAAAGCTCTAGGGGTTGATATTTGTACTCCCATTAGCTTTTTCAGAAAGATCACCTGTACTACCTCAGTGATTTTGCCTGCCCCCTGATCTAGCCCCCACAGCTCGGCTCCGTACAGAAGAGTGGCATCTAGTTTAACCTCCGTCACTTTCAAAGCCTCGAGGCAAGGTCGTTTGCCACATCTCCCAAAAAATTTCATAATCCCACCTATGACCTGCTCAGCCTTTAGTCTAACCCTGACCAAATATGATCTCCATAATAGGGAGGCATCAAATGTTACCCCCAAATAGGTGTATGATTTAACCATTTCAAGCTTTTATTTTCCCAGTACCCATTTGTGTCTCTTAATTGACCCAAAAGACATCACTTTCGATTTGGGGACGTTTATGATCAGGGCATTTTCCTTCACATATTGTTCTAAGGAGGTCAACATTCTCTGTAAGCCAATAGGTGTCAGGGACAATAAGGTCGTATCATCTGCATAAAGTAGCAGAAACAAATCACCACCAATAGTCTTTGGATGATGATTACAGGGGTTTTTCAGCTTTCTGACAAGAGCATTGGTATAAAGGCTGAATAATATTGGAGCGATCACACATTCCTGTTTCATCCCTTTAGCTGTTGGAAAAAAAGGCCGTAAGCTCTCCCTGTGTGCCATATCTGACCGCTGTGCTAGTATCCGTGTAATATTTCCAGACTAATTTCAACAATGGGGGATCCATACCTAGCAAATCTAACTTCTGCCATAATTTAACCCTAACAATGGCGTCAAACGCTCCCTGTAGGTCAATAAAAGCTACATAAACCAGCTGGGTTTTTTGGTTATATTTCTTCACAAGGTGGTATAGTGAAAAGCATTGGTCGATACAGGAGTACCCATGGTGGAATCCGGCCTGTTCTTCTACTATTATATTTTTGTCTTCCACCCAATCAACAATATGCCCCAATAGATGTTTTCCATATATTTTAGCCGGAAGATCTATCAAACTAATTAGCCTGTAAGAGGCTGGGTTATCCCTGTCTCCCTTTTATAAATTGGGACCAATACATTTGTTTTCCATGTGGCCGGAACCGAACCGCCGATTATAACATTGTTTATGACCTTAGTCAAAATACCGGCCCAGAAAAATGGGTCAGATTTGAACAGTTCGGGGGATAGGAAGTCTGGGCCAGATGCCTTCCCTGCCTTTAGATCCCGAATATGGCAGAGGATATCCTCATATTGAAGCCATTTGAACCCACCTTCCCTCAATTCTTCCCAAATTTTTCAGTGGACTTTTGTTAATAGACACCCTCTCCACCCTATCTAGACTGATGTATACGCATGTTAAGGGACAAGTGTGACAACATGTCTAATATAAGAACTGTTTCATGGTTCAGAAGGCTAGCAAAAATCTGATTATTGTTTTAGATGCCTAAGGTGAATACAGAAGAGAAGGATAGATGCCACATCTTACTAATACACAAGCTCAGTGTTCTCTACCTTGCTCTACTGGTCCGTCTCTGCAACTGCTTTTGATTTGAAATCCATTTGGCCAAACATTCAAAAACTGGAGGCTGAAGGTCTACAACAGGGGTGAGGAACTTCAGGCCCATGGACCAAATGCAGCCCAAAGCTAGTTTTTATTTGGCCCTTTTCCAGTTCCTGGATGTGGCTCCTGGATCCAGTAGTCCTTACCCTCAAGCACAGACTGAGCTAAAGGTAAGGGAGCAGAGCTTAACCCTCATCAAATTTGCTAAAATAATTACGTTTTTGGAAATGTGGGGTAACATTTTACCCCAAAACATTTTGTGGAGTAAAAATGTACCCCTTTGAAATTTTATTCCATGTGACAGCAGAAGTCAGTATGGATCCCAATACACACCCACACCCCTTCCCAGGCAAAAAAAAAACCCATACGCAATGGAGATAAGGCTGTGTTGTGGGATACGTTTGTATCTCAATATTCAAAATTAGCAGCCACACAACCGGATTCATTTTGAAAAATATTTTTTTTTTCCCAAGTGGCTGTCTGCTCCCCTACACACACTGGAATGGAGCCCAGGTGGCTGCAGAGCAGGAAACATGGGGGGAAATAAAATACTTACTGTTGAAGTAGGCTCCATGTTGCCTTCTTGTGAGGCAAATGCCACAGTGTTGGCTCTCCTCCTCCCCTTGCTCTTGGTTTCTTTTTCCCCTGGGACAAGTTTTATCTGCTAACCGGAAACCAGTCAAACAGGTTATGCAAATTTGCATTCCAATAGGAAAACCAATTCTATCTGTGGTCAAAGTAACCCATGGGAGTTTTTGTTCACAGAAAACTAACGATTAATGGTAAATGAATGAAATTTTGCACTGAGGTGCACAGGTGTGCCAGTGACAATTTCCTAGAAGACCAAAGTCCTACAGCCACTAACCTTTGAATTATTTCAAAAAATGCACACCCAGGGCAGGAAAATGCCCCATCATTCTATCTTTCTGGAATACAAAGTTACCCCGGGGGGGGAGGGGTGTCCACAGAAAGCAAACAGTTAATGGTAAATGGATGGAATTTTGCACAAAGTACACAATGCACACCTGGGGTAGGAAAATACCCCACTGTGCATTCCAATGGGAAAACCCATTCTATCTGGGGGTCAAAGTTATCCCAGGGGGGTTTGGCCACAGAAAGGTGAATGAATGAGATTTTGCCCAAAGGTGCATAGGGATGCCAGTGATAATGGGTATTTTCAGACATGACGGGGCAGCTTTCATCCTGTCATGGAATCACCCATTTGATTCCCCGCCGGAATCCCGTCACAGCCAGCAGACGTGCCGGCCGATCCCGGTGGGGAATCTGGGGGGGACAGGACTGCGCGGCACAACATGCGGCCACACAGCCCCACCCCCCATGCTCCCCCGGCCGCCTTCCCTCCGGGAGATGGGCGGGCGCAGCAGCCAATCCAGCCACTACGTCCGATTCTGACCCATGGTCCAGGCCATCCCCTGGAATCGGCGCCAGTAACAGACATTACCGGCCGCCGATTCCAGGCCGTGGTTCAGCTAACCACACTTTCAGCCCTGGTCCCTGGACGAGGGCCGAAAGTGTGGTTATTTTGATTCCCACTGGAGGTTCACTGTGGTGAACATCTGGCAGGACTCAAACAGACATTACGGGACCATTCCCCACCACAGGGTATTGTCTGTGGTTGAGTGTGATCTCATAACGTCTGAAAATAACTAATGTCCTGCATGGACAAGTTGCTAGGGCCACAGACTTCTGAATTATTTTTTTAAAAATGCACACCCAAGGTAGGAAAATACCCCACTGCATTCCATTGGGAAAACCCATTCTATCTGTGGGTCAAAGTTACCCCATGGGAGGGGGGGGGGGTTGCCCACAGAAAGCAAACAGTTAAAAGTAAATGAATGAAATTTTGCACAAAAATGCACAGGGGTGCCAATGACAATGTACTAAGAGGACAAAGTCCAAGGGCCACTAGTTTTTGAATTATTTCAAAAAATACACATCCAGGGTAATAAATTGCCCACCAATTATGGATGAGGGTTAAGGCATGTTCACAAAATTAAGGGTCAGATCTAGGGCACAGATCAATGATCTAGACCCTAGGGATGGGCAAACGCAGTTCAGAAGTTCGGAGTTCGTACCGAACTCAGTGTGTTCGGTTGACCGAACCGAACTTTCGAACCGAACTCGAATTTCAAACCAAACCGAACTGTATTTCCGAACTCTGTTCTGTTCGCCCATCCCTAGTGGCAACACACACCAAAAAACCTGGTTTTGAATGGCCAAACTTGGTTCGGAAGTTCGGAATTCAACCGAACTTGGACTGTTCGGTCGACCGAACCGAACTTCCGAACCGAACTCGAATTTCAAACCAAACAGAACCAAATTTCCAAACTCGAATTTCAAACCAAACCGAACCAAACCGAATTTCCGAACTCCATTCTGTTCGCCCATCCCTACTAGACCCTCTTTTCTCTGAGTGCATCCTATACATACCCACGCTCCCAATGTCTATGTGGTTCTCAGAGCTTATACTAATTCTCAAAGTGGCCCCTGGGAGGAAAAAGGTTCCCCAAAATTCCCACCTCTGGTCCCTGACCAATAAATGCACACACATGTGGAGCTGCAGGTGTGTGTACAGTTCCTGACATTGTACATGCATAAAAAATAAACAAAATGGCAAATTGTTGGTTGGGCAGCTAAGCTATGATCTCATTAAGCATGTGAATATCTTTGAACTCTGGGAAATGTCCAGCTGAAGTCAAAGAATGGCTAGTTTGATAAGCCTACCCACTTACTTAAATGCATGCACACAGGGTACATTCCTACATCCATTAAGGTCAACGGATCAGCTCCCATTGACTTCCAATGGTGAAGGATTTCTGCCCTAACTATATTGTGTGACCTGGAGTTAGCTGTTTGCCCCAATTGCTCTTGCAATCAGTATGCACTCATGAA
Organism: Sphenodon punctatus; assembly: GCA_003113815.1. Lineage (NCBI taxonomy): Eukaryota > Metazoa > Chordata > Lepidosauria > Sphenodontia > Sphenodontidae > Sphenodon > Sphenodon punctatus. Next base: position 1,056,817 of record QEPC01003078.1, on the reverse strand, counting down.
TGAATGCATTTTATGTGCAACGCATACACCCCTATGAAAAATGTAACAAAAGTGCTTTAAGCCAGCACTTTGCAATACATGAGAGTTCTTTAGCTCTTGATTTTCCTGAGGGCTTTTTTTTTTTTTTTTAAATACCTTTTGGTATTTTACTAGTTTATGTAATTCAGCAGAAGTGGGGAAAGAAGGGAAAGCAGGCCCTTTGTCTTGTTCCACACTCCCTTTGGTTTAGACGGGTAACCAATGTTGCTGCTAAGCTGTTCTTTGGCATGTGACATTTTGCTGGATACTGCCCAAGTGAGAGTGGAAATAGCAGGAACAGCAGGAGGTGGTTTAGCTGCAATAGATTTACCAGATTTTCTATGACAGTTTTTGGAGGCTGATCATTCCGTTGTATTTCCCTTAGAAGAGAGCTGTGACCTGCTCAGGAAAAGAAAGTTCTCTCTTAGCTTCTCTTCATCAGTGTCCTGTGATTGCTTTCAACATGGTACAGATTGCCATGTTTCCCTTTCCCTCTCATTCCCTCTTGCAGGGCTCATTTCCTTTATTCTGGTGTTCATAGGCATGCTGTTTGATAGTCTGTGTTTTTATGCCAACGGGGTCATTTGTCCCCCGTCCTCCAGGTAGCATCTACAACAGATTGTTTCCCTCTTTCCTTCACTCCCCCCCCCTAATTTCCTCTGTGTACCTACCATGCACTCTCACATTTCATGGCCGCATTGATCGCCAGAAGGTATTGGTTTTGATTCTCAAGTGAAATGACCATGTGCAATGGGACAGCAAAATTAGGAAAGGATGTCCTAGTCAGCCAAGACATTTGAAAACAAAAATCTGAAGACATAAAGGGAAGCAGTGTGGTCTAGTGGTTAAGACACTGCTCCAAGGAATTTAAGAACCTCGGTTCTTCTGCCACTGAACTGCTGTGTTATCTGGGACAAATTACTTCAATTTCATGCTTCTCTGTTTCTCCTCAAACCTGATGTCTGCCTTGTCTATGCCTACAATTATCTAGGGCAGGGATTGTCTCTTACTGTGGGAGTTTTCAAATGAGCAAGGCTCGAGGAGGGGTCCATAGCTGTTGAGTGGCACAGCTGCAGAGCACCCACACACGTGGAGTGAGTGGAGAGCGATTCTAACAGGCGGCTCCCCATGTGGCCACCACGTCCACACAAGCAGCCCCCCCAGCACACTCCCTCCACCACGGACCAGTCCTGCAAACAATTCATACAGGCAGCTGGTTCCCCTCCCCCGTGCCCAGTAATAACCCCCGCCCCAAGTTCCACCCAACTGCTCGCCCTCTACCATGACCCACAGTCACAGACACCATGGAAACAGGAAGCCACAGCAGCCAGTAACCCCTTCCTTCCCAGGAGCCAGTGCAGCCTCTGCAGCCGCTGGTAGTCCTGGGAAACAACAGAGGCACATACTGAGGGGGGACATGCATGAAGCTGCTTTCTGAGCTGCTGTCCTCCATGTCATTAACTCTTCTCTCATTCATTGCGAGGGGGGGTGGGTTGTTGTGCTTTGAGCCAACATGGTATTTTATTTTGCATACATGTCCTTTAAGAGCTCCCCAGAGAGCTCTCAGATGAGGTGTGGGCAGGATCAGGGTGGCAGCCAGCCACAGACCTGTCTGCTGTCATGGGTGGGTGGGTACCCTGGTTCATACAGGCAGTGGATGTGCAGGCATCTGATCCTATGCACTTTTATTTGCTTCCCCGCAAGGCACACTCCAGATTTCTCAGCCGTGCCCCATGAGGGGCCATGAGTGGGTGCTACGCAGCTCACAGGAGCATGCGTCCCCATGCACCACCTTCAAACGAGCAGTTGGATGCATGGTTCATGGGTGGTAGCATTTCATTTACACCCTGTGTGTTTGTGCAGCACCTAACCCACAAGGTCCTGATCTCAGTTGAGATGTCTAGACACAACTGTGAAATTAATAGTGAGAAGACAAAGAAGAGGAAGCAGTGTACCTCACAGCAAGTATAAATTGTTATAATATACAATTATTATTCCTGATGTTAGTGAGAAGGACAGACCACCTTGCTGAAAAGTGACATTGTAAAACCCTCTTTACCCTCTAGTACTAAGTCGACAATGTTTTTTATTCATACAGAACCTGCTTGGTTTCTCTTGCTAGCTTATGTCTTCAGGCCCCCTCATTTGCAGTGGCAGATCAATGAGCAGCAACATGACCCAGGTCTCCAAACACCCCATTTCGAAGGTACGCTCCTTGTTCTAGCTGCCTGGCTTTGCTTCGACAACCCAGACTTTGTGGTGCCTTACCTTCCTCTGCAACATTGTCAGTGCTGGGAAATTACCTTGCCTGTTTTTAGGGTGATAACTGAATTTCAGTTTTGACATTTTAAGCATAAACACAGTTTGACATCTGGAGACAAAATTCCCCATGCAATATGCTAATAGGAAGAAACAACTAGGACGCTTAGCAGTTAAAAGTGATCTTCCACTTGACTCAACTGATAGCCTTTTCACTGTGATGTTATTTAATGGCAAGCCATAATTTGGCATACAAACCTAAAATTAAAGAGGGGGAGGAAGTCAGAAACATGCCCGTATCTCCTAGCAACACCCGTGGCTGGAGAATAGCAGTAGCATCTCTGATAGAGTGGAAGAAAAAGGCTGGCCCTTGTATTGTATTGGTCTCATATTCCATATCCACCCCATCCCAATAGCTGTAGCAGCTTAGTCTCTCTCTCCCCCCGCTCTCCCATTGCTGCTGTTAGAAACCATCGCTGGATGATTGCCTCAAGAGTTTCCTCAATTATTTATGATACCGATGCAGAAAAGCAATATATCATGAAGACGACATACCATTAATTAACGTGTCTTCTGGTTTATCACTGCCTTTTTCACATTTTATCCTATTGTCAGCAATGTACTAATTCATTAATAACTTGCTCGGGATGTTTTGCTGCATTTCAAAGAGGCAACATTTCTCGTTTGGAATAAAAATAAAAATGACTTGTACATTATCTCAGCTTTCGAAAGACTCTTCATTTCCATTTCCTTGCAGTTTGGTGGCATGTGTCTTTATACCTTCTGCTGTTTTTCCTCCTTTTGTTTGGGGATTTATCTTGGAATGCAGAAGTAGACAAGACCCCAGTAGTGGTTCCACATCATCGAATGAGCCTCCAGAATATATCTGGGATACGTTCTTTGCCTGTACTATCTCTTTTTTCCCCCTGCAGTAGGAAACTACATTATAGATGTCCCTCCCTCTGCCAAAGTCACAAATTACTTATTTCATTCAGAACTGCAAATGTATTGCCCAGACTAATAAGTCCCAAACCACCAATTCAATCAGTGATGCCAAGATAAACTAACTCATTGCCCTCGTATGCTGAGCCAACCATGTCACCAACTCATATTTTGATATATGGCTTGCTAAAATGTTTATAACATTGAAAATTTAACATTTCCACTCATTGTTTTATATATTAACAAAATGTCAATTGGTCCTTGTAATGACTTTGTGAATTTAAATGGAAATCATGCAGCCAGGGAACCTGAGAACCATAACTTCCTCTTATTCAGTAAACAACTGTAGAATGAACTCCGTATAAAATAAAATGGAACCCAGGGTGAAAACAGTCATAACGCTAACACCACTTTAATATTTCTTATACATGTTGTACGGCTACATAGGGCACCAATACAGCCCTGCAAGATGCATAAGGCAGTGTTAAAGCAGAGTTAGTGTTATGTCTGTTTTCACCCGTAAGAAATTAAAATGACAAAGCACTATTTATTCAAAACATTTGGCTAGAATTTGCTATTCAGCATGAAGTGTGGTAGGGTCTAGTCTTTCATTTTATTCAACCAGATGATTCTCCGATCTGCTTAGAGAACTGTTGAGTTTATTGAGGATAATAAAATGCACTAGACATAACTACAGTAATTTTTTCACCCAGTTCCACTGGTACAACTTCTTTGAATTTCCTTCATGCTTGATGGGGTAAAGGAGGATGCATCTCTCACTACCATATTTTCTGTTCCCAGGATTTTCACAGACAGACACCTCATTTTATTTCACAGAGAGCTTCTGCTCCTTCTCAGTAAGTAACCTCATCAGCTGTGCTTCCTAAGAACAGTTTCTTCAATGGTTGCAGAAACACTGAACCGCAACAGAGATCCTAACAAACTGCAGTTTTTAGGGGTGTGCATGTCGTTTTTGTTATTACAATAACGAAAATTGTCAGTTTTGTTATTATTATTGCAATAGCAAAAATGACAATCAATAATAACAACAACGATAACAAAAATGACAATGTCATTATCGTTGTCATTATTATTAGTGCTGTGACAGTTGGGTTTTGGATGGAAAATGAGGAGAGGGGAGGAGGGAGCAGAACTCTTGAACTGTGCCTGTGTTGGGAGGGGTGGCAGCTCAGCAGTATCTGATGGATGTATCGCTGGCCAATGAGCAGCACAATCAGGCCCCAGCAGTCTCATGGCACTATGTCATTGCTCAATGCCTGCCGCGTCCCACAACCAATCAGGGGCACTCTGGGGGAGGGTACTGCAACCCTTTATAATGGGAGGGCCAGGCTTTTCCTCTCCATTCTGTGAGAGCTCTGCTTGTCAGGTTGCGTTTACAGAACTGTGATGCTTGCACACAAAAAAATCCTCCCTAGCCCTCATTGTATTAATACCTTTCCTTCCTCATACCCTACATTTTACCTTCTACCTTTCCCTGCCCTTCTCCCCCCTGTACATTATATATAGATAGGTAATACAGATTAGATATAGGTATACATTATAGACATATAGATTAGATTAGAATAGTTATATAGATAATTGATTAGAAGATAGTTTTCCTTTTCCCTTCACCTGTCTCCTTAGATTTAGATAGGTATTACTTGTGTACATATATAGAAAGATTAGTTATTATATAGGTATTTAGGCTAGTCTGTTATCAGAATCGATACCGATACCAAAAATAAAATCTTTGCTTGAAATGATAATGGTACCAATAACGACAATGACAACGACATTGTCATTAATAACTATAACAAAAATGACATTTTTAATAACGAAAATAACGAAAAAATGAGAATAACATGGGGGCCTGGTGTACACCCCTAAGTTTTAGAGCCAGCCTCATTATTGATACCATGGTGACAGAGATCCTCTTTACTGAGGGATGTCTACTAGGGGAGCCTAGTTGTAGGGACCACGAGGTGTGACTGCTTGGACGTGGGTCAATAACCAGTTGGGAATCAGGAAACAGATGTCAAATTCAAGGCATAGTCTAAAGCAAGGGGTGGGGAGCCTTTTCTATCCTGGGGGCCACTTTGAGAATTAGTACAAGCTCCAAGGACCACACACATGTTGGGGGCAGGGGTGCTTAAGGTGTGTCCTCAAGAAAAAAAAAGGGCCCAGGTCAAGGATTTGTGCTATGGAACTGCTCCCTATCCTTCTGTGCATGGTTTCATCTCTGCTCCCTTCCCCTGAGGTCAGTTTTTAAGTGATTGGAGATGGGAACTGGATCCAGGGGCCAGATCCAAGAATTCTAAAAGGGCTACATAAAAACTTGCTGCAGGCCACATTTGATTCCCAGGCCTAAGGTTCCCCATTCCTTGTCTAGAGTTAGGGTCAGTAGCTGTAGACACTGTGGGTGAGTTGCTGCAGGAGCAGGTTCACAGCATATCAGCATTTCACCACTTACTTGCCTGGACCAGGAAAGAGTTAAAATGGAGCCTACGGAGCAAAAGGTCATGTGACTGGAAGGGGCTGGTCACATGACAAGACTGGGGCTTTATAAGGAGTGCTAGCCCAGCCACAGCGGAAAGTTGTCTTAGAAGCAGCAGATTGTGGTAGCCCAGCCAATGGGGCTGGGTCCAGACCTACATGGTCGCATAGCATACTGAAAAGGAGCCAGGACCAGAGTACCAGCAGGGAGGAGTAGGTCTCAGAGTGTGGGGCCTGAGGGAAGTCCAGTGATGAAGCTGCTGAGTAACACTATTACTACTACTAATCATTTCTATAGTGTTACTCGGCCTATGCAACGCTATTAAGGTGGCCATACCTCCCCTTTAAAAAAGGATGCTTATGAAAAATACATAGTGCAAGGCTGCACTGGAACCAATGCAGTCCTGAAACATGTATTTTCCATAAGCATCCTCTTTTAAAGGGGAGGTATGGCCACCCTAAGTGCTAGAGAAAGGTCTTCTGCTTTGATGACTTGCCGAAGGGTGTGGGCCCAGCTAGGTGGTGTCGTACAGGAGCAAACAAGGCCAAGGGGCTCAGTTTGCCCAAGCGCATGGGCCCAGTCAGGTGATGACCCATAGGGTGTAAGTAGGGAGGCAAATCAGCAGCCTAGTCTCCGGTGGAGCTTTGAAGGAAGGCCCCAGGCCACCCTAAAACCCTGAGGAAGGGAGAAAGATTCCTTGGGTAAGGGTCCCAATGAGGCCTTCCATTGAGTGTGGGAGAATTGGCCTTCCCAGTGGTGGAGATAACATCAGCAAGTGCTATAGCAAGAAAATGAGCAGAAGCCTTCCCCAAAGTCACAACAATAGTCATAGGACCAACAAGAGTTGATATGGCAGCAAGGGCCAGCCTTAAGACAGGGCAACCTGGGGCATCTACCCTGGGCGCTGCTCTTTCTGAGTGCCCCATGCCTCTATCTTCACCAGAAAGGTTGTGGGGGTGCCGCTACCTCTCAGTGGGGCCCCAAACATGACCACCTTCAGGGCACCACAGAGGTTGCCCCAAGGGGGAGGTACCACTATGGGCCCAACATTTTATCATTGCCCTGGGCCCCACAAACTCTAAGGCCAACCCTGGGGGCAGCCAATAAAATTGTCCCAAAAGAACTTATGGTTGGACTAGGCCACCATTCATTACAGTGGGGCAGGTAGCAAATGCATATTAAACCTCTTCTACATGTGATTAGGACAGTATCCCCTGCTTTTACTAATACTGGCCCTTTTAAAATTAATTCAGGGCAAAGTATTATAAACCTCCATTTCTCTCATTGAGCTCTCATAAGGACTTGGGGTCCTGTGGGACCAAACAGTTTATTTGCTGATCACTGGTACAGCAGAATATAATGGCTCCACTGGAAGAGCTGGAGGCTTGCTTGTCAGGATCTTGCAGAAGACATTTTTATTCCAGAATGAATGACAAAATAGGCTGTAATGGCCTCTTATGGAGTCATTGGAATCTTTTGTGTAAAATTGATGGTCACACATTAATAATATTCCTAGCTTTGTGTACAGTGAAGCCTTTTCTATGTCCAATTAAAATTTTCTAAAAGGTTGCAGGGCATGAACAATATCTGCCTTTCCACAGTAAAATAACCTGATCAATCCTAATTTATTTTCACAAACTGGAGGGGGGGAGGGGGGGCAATAATTTCTATTAGGAACCAATCAATCCAATGCAAGCATTTCATTTAAAATAAAAAAGCCAAACCTACAGCTGTTTTCACGTTCTTCCAGCACAAAAAGCACTTGAAACATTTATGTAGACCTTTCACATAATCCTGAAAGAGGTGAGCTAAATTCATGATGGAGTAATTCACTCATATTCCCAAAATCTTTTTTCCTCAGTATACTCTTGTGTTGCTCACATTAGTCTGATAATGACACAAAATGATATCTCAAGTTATAAGTGGGATGAGATGCTTAAACGTAATGATCTTTGTTATCTGGCATGATTAATCGAATTACCAGAGTTAGACAGGCAATATTGGGAATTGGCAGAGTTGTTTTCCCCCACCCCTTTTCCTTTCAAACAGGTCTTGGTCAGGTCAGCATATCCCATGCACACAATTTCCTGGATTTACAGGGATAAAACACTGTTGGCCCTTGGCCCTTCTTGTTTTCCTTCTTCTCTATTTCTAGTGGGAGATGGGTGTGCATATCAAATGGTTCACATTCTAATATGCACTTTGAAATGCCAAGTCTGAGCCCCGAGCAAATTTTTATGGTTAAAAGCTCTGATAACAAGAGATTCTGATGGAAATGCTGATAGACCTTTACTTGTAGCGTCATGAAAGGGTGTGGGATTATGGCAATATTTTTAACACAACTCTTGAGAAATAATTTATACTGTTTTCTCCTATAATCACATCTTTCATCTTGGAACACACCTACATTTCCTCAAGGGGTGGGAATGGGAAATTAACATCTCTCTCTGTATAGGAGTTACAGTTCTGAATAGAAGAGTAAAATCAACCACTCTGTTTTCTGCATAAATTCCTAACTAAAGACCAGGTGGAAAAACTATGAACTGGAGCTTAAACATTGAATTTTGAATCTGAATAATCCTTCAGAAGAGGATAATTGAGGGAAATTTTATAATAAAGGAGAGTACAGTCTTGGTGAATATCAAATGCAGACTAGTCCCACCTTCACCCTACCTGCCAGTGCAGATTGGTCTTCTAAACCCAGTTATACCCCGGAGACTCTAAGTGTTTTTAAATGAGCAAGGCGATGGTGGGGGTGGTCCATGGCCACTGAATGGCAGTGCCGTGGAGTACCCACTCAGGTGGCGTGCATGGGGAGGGATTCAAACAGGCAGCTTCCAGCATGGCTACCCCAGTCACGGAGACAAGTTGCCACGCACTCCCTCTGCCACAGGCCATGGGGGAGGGGAAAGCATGCTGGGCTGGCCTTTGCAACTGATATGTCCCCAGCCTGAGTGCCAAGGAACCCGGGCTCCCTAGCACTCTCACCCAGGTCTTGTGACTTGCAATGGTCATCCCCCACCCACAGTGCGTATGGGCTGCTGGTGTGGCTGGCCACCCCAGTTCATACAGGCAGGGGCTCTGTGGCTGCCTGTTGCCACTGAGCTATTTGGCTTCTTGCTTCTGATCTACTTGAAAAATGTTTTCAAACACATCCGAAGCAAGAAGCCTGGTTGGGAGTCTGTTGGGCCATTAGATGACCAGGGGGTGAAAGGGGCACTTGGGGAGGGTAAGGACATTTCAGTGAAGCTGAATGCATTCTTTGCTTTGGTCTTCACCGCTGAGGATGTTAAAGAGATACCCATGCTGGACCGAGTCTTTGTAAGTGAAGAATTGGAAGAGCTGTCACAAATACGTGCGACTCTGGAGGATGTTCTACAGCAAATTGGCAAACTAAATAGTAACAAATCACCAGGACCATATAGTATTCATCCCAGAGTTCAGAAGGAACTCAAATACAAAGTTTCAGTACTACTATTGGTAATTTGTAACCTATTGCTAAAATCTGACACCATTTAGGAAAGAGGCAGCCATTCTGCACACGTGCAGTGGCCATTTTGCGCACGTGCAGACAGGCTGCCCTTTTCCAAAATGACAGTGACACTGCTAGTGCCATTTTGGCCCTTTTCAAATGAGCCACCAGAGGAGCCACGGTGTGGGGGGTGGAGCGGAGGTGGCAGCGGGTGTGCAGCGCTTGGGCAGCTGGTCGCACGGATTCCCACCCACCTCTGCCTGTCTCTACGCATGGAGGCACCTCCATTTTCCCCAGTGCCTCTGTGCATGGGCGATGGGTGCACGCACGCACCCCCACCAGCGGTCACATGGATGCCCCCCCTCAGCCATCCAGTCACCCACAGGTGCAATGGGCACATGTGCAATCCTTTGAGAAAGGATGGCACATGTACAAAATGGCCCCGGCGGCTATTCTAAATGTACACAGTTATTTTTTCTTTTTTAAATGAGATTCTCAGTGAGATCTTGCACCATTAAGCAAGATCTTCCCGAGATCTCACTAAAGGTTCTCGATTCTGATAAGGTTCTTGCGAGAATAAAATCTATTCTCGTTTCAGCCTAGCTCAAATATGCCCAGTATGCATGAAATGCAGTTAATCCATGGCTACAGACTGACTACCCAATGTATTTCTGGTTAAAGCATATCATTTTCTTTAATCCTTGATGCTGTCTAAATTTTGCAGCATGGCATTTGTACTAGAGCTTTAATTAGCTGCATTTTATTTTTGGCACTTATTAAATGAATCCTTTTACTCATCACAGCACTATGGACTAGTGTACCTTCTCCTCAGCATGTGGTAAAATATGCATCACAGGAGGCTGGAAATTGCTTTTTCCACCTCCCCAAACAGATCTGCAACTTGAAATTTCCTGCTGTCTTTACTCAGCAAAATAAATATAGGACCCTGTCCTGTCTTTCTCAACCCACAGCTTCTCCTGGAGTTGCTTTTTAAAATTTACTCACACAGGCGAAGGTTGAGAGGCGGGTGCCTCTAACTTCAAACTAATGTTAGTTCTGCTATATGTAGAGTTTTCACAATTATTCAATTCAGAATTTAACCAATGGGAATGACTGGATTTTTTCTCTTCTTTTAACTAACACAGAGGTTCTAATAAAATACAAAACAAAAAATAGCAGGCCCCAACCACCCCCAAATATCTTCTCATTTGAGAGTTCGAACTATTCACAGCAGACACATCTCTCCCCTACGGACATCCATTAAATACAGCCGTTAAAGGAAAAGGGCACATATTTTCATTTTCTTATGAAGTTTAGGTCTTTTTTACTTTTCCCCATATATATAAAGTACTGGAGCAGAGCATGTGATACATCTGAATTTGGTTCCTGAGCTTGGTCTCTCTTTCTTCAAGCTAGCAGGAACTCAGTGACCTCAAAGCAATATGCCCAGGAGAACAAGAAAGACTCACACACTTCTCTCAAGCAACCCTTTCTGGATGATCTGGAAAGAGAGATGAATGTTGAAAAAGTTAATCTAACCCTTTGGGGCTATAGATAGATGTAGGGGATTTTGCCAAAAAACGTGTGAAGTTGGGGTAATTAAGAAAAAGAAGGGAAATCTTAAAGTTGTCACTCCCCAAAGGTAGTGGAAATCTCGGGAGCAAAGCTGCTCAAAATATTTGCAATGAAGCTTGAAACCACAGGAAACTCATGAATTCTGCTTCTAGTGCATAATTCAGCCCAGATCTGTAAGAAAAAAATATCTATGATTATGAACCCTAGGAACAAAGCCTATGATCTCTTTTGGGCAAGCTAGGTTTATGCTCTGTGATGAAACAATGTAAAATAAGAAGTTTGATGTAGAACTTGATGAAACACAATAGTTTCCACTGTGTTTTCCTTGGACATAGTGGCTGGCTACCATCTCCTCACAAAAGTAGTTTGTAAAAATGCATAGATGTGTATATATTGCCTCTAGTGTCAGAGACACCTGGTCTAATGTAGCTAAGCCCCAGTGTGGGGATATAAGGTATATAGAGCTTTTATGACATGCCTCTGTCTATCCAGCTAAATTTCCAGTCTAAGAGCTCCAAGTACCATCTGGGCTGGCGGGGCGCTATAAAAATAAAATTCTCATCATTACTATTCTCACTTAACTGTTTAAAGTAGTCTAAGAAAGGATGATCTGGTACACAAGTCACTTTGGAAAGGGAGTTGGGTGCCTAACTGCTATTAGGGCTTTTGGAAAACTTCCCTAATGCTATGCTCAGGAGACTGAAGGTGATCCAATAAAAGATATAATTGCAGTGTCTGAAGGATGCAGTTCAGGATCCTAACCAACCAGTATGTGGGAGTGTGTTTTGTTAGTGGCAGATTCTAATTTGTCCTGCCTGTTTTAGTGTTCCATTTATTTCTGATGCATCAATTAAACTTGGATACAACAATCATTTGAAATATTTTATCTCAATCTCTTACATTTAGTACCCACTCAGCAACCACACTCTCTCTAGAAGCCACGTTTACAGTCATTCTGTGTGTGTTTATAAAAGAGCAAAGATTGGGGGTGAGGGGAGTTCGTAGTTGCTGAGTAGCACATCTGTGGAGCAGCCACACAGGTGGAGTGAGTGGGGAGTGTAACAGGTGGTTCCTAGCGTGGTTACCGTGGCAGTCGTCTCATATTCCCCCTGCCATGGACCATCCGATTCATCTTCATATTCTGCAAATCAAACTCTGTTCTTGAGAAACTGACTGTGTGTATTGACAGTCTAGCACAAACTATAAACAAACATTCTCAACATGTGGTACTTAATTTGTCTTTTCGCATCATGATGCTTTCTGTTTCCGTTGTACTGTGACAACATTTTTGTTTCACATACATCTAAACTGGGTGCTCCTGGTACAAAAGTTTGCAACAGGCTAATCCCAGAAACTTCTAGGGGTTCCTTATTTAAAAATAAATAAATAAAATAATTACATCATTGGTACATTGAACAGAACTAGCAACGACCCTGTAAGATTGCACAATAAGAGAGCTGGAATGATATATTCTTATATTGCTGTTTTGCAAAAGCAAAACAAAATAAACAAAATGATTCTAAGGGCACACCAACCAATTCCAAACACAAATTGCAAATCTGAGAAACAGTGACTTTACAAACAAGAAGCAACCCATCCTTTGAGCAAAAAATAGGAAAATATTTGATAACAATTCTTTCTCAAGGTGAATCTCCCAAAGAAACTGGCCTTGAATAATTTGATAAGAGAAATCAAGGAACTAAAGTTTATTTGTAAATATTTCAGGCTGAGAATTTCTTCCATACTCTCTCAAATTCCAAATATCACCAAAATGTCAGCAGACTGTTTGGAATTCCTTATAGAACAAAAAGCAGTATTCTGCTGGGGGACGGAGGATGATAGAATGGGGAGGCCTGCATAACAGTATATTCTGTGGCTGGTGAATATTGACATCTACTATGGAACAGGAGTATTTTATTTTATTTTAAACTCTAACTCATGCCATGTGAAGCCCTGATTAAGACAGGAACTAAGACAAGCCCTCTAGTCTCCTGGACCCTTCAACTAGATCTCTCGGCCACTTTTGATACCATGTACCACGGGCTGCTGTTGAGACGACTGCGTGACCTGGGGGGGTCTGGATGGAACTGTTCTTGAATGGTTCCGTTCATTCCTCTTGGGGAGAAGTCAGCGGGTGGTGCTGGGGGATGAGACAACTTGCCCCCGCGCTTTATCATGTGGTGTTCCGCAGGGTTCCATTCTGTCTCCATTATTATTTAATGTATATATTCAGCCCTTGAGAGAGGTCATGAGAGGGTTCGAGGTGCGATGTTACCAATATGCTGATGATACTCAGCTGTACCTCTCTTTTTCAACTGACCCAGAACCTGCCGTCTCATTGCTATCCCAGTGTTTGGAGGCCGTGGCGGAATGTATGCGGCAGAGCAGACTGAAGCTCAACCCCGATAAGATGGAGGTGATGTTGGTGGACAGAGCGAGGGAGGTAGTTTCCCCCCCCCAATTGGGGGGGGGGGTTTCGCCCTCCTATAGCTCAGCAGGTCCGGAGTCTGGGGGTGATATTGGATGCGGATCTCCACCTGGAGCGGCAGGTGGAGGCAGTCGCTAAGGCTGCCTTCCTCCAGTTGCATCTGGTGTGAAGGCTGCATCCATACATCTCCGGTCCGGACCTGGCCTCCCTCATCCATGCCTTCGTCACCTCGAGGCTGGACTACTGCAACGCACTCTATGTGGGGCTTCCCTTGTTCCTGGTTCAGAGGCTGCAGCTAGTGCAGAATGCGGCTGCCCGTCTCCTTTCGGGGACGGGTTTTCTGGAGCATATAACACCTGTGCTCCAGACTCTGCACTGGTTGCCAATAGCGTGCCAAGCTAGGTTCAAGGTTTTGGTGTTGATCTACAAGGCCCTTCATGGTCTGGGCCCCTCGTACCTCAGGGACTGCCTCGCCCTCCGTGCCCCAGAGCGGCTCCTTCAGTCGGCCGGTGGTGCCTTCTTCGAGGTTCCCTGCGTTAAGCGGGGGGCCACAATGGAGAGGGCATTATCGGTGGCCGCGCCGCGCCTTTGGAACGCCCTCCCAGAGGAAGCTCGCCTGGCCCCAAGTCTTCCGACATTCCAGTGAAGTTGTAAAGCCTGGCTGTTTGCCCAGGCCTTTGGGGAGGGGGGGTTAGAGGGTTTTATCTCCCTTACCCTATTTGTTTATTTATTTATTGAGTTCCCGGGCCCTGTTTAATACTTTGAATATTGTATTTTGATATGTTTTAACTGTTTTTAGATATATTTTGGGTTTTTTTTATTGTAAGCCACCCCAAGCTGTTTTAGGAGGGGCGGGGTAGAAATTTAATAAATAATAAAATAATAATAATAATAATAATAATAATAATTGGGCCCTCCATGAGGTGAACTCTTAAGTCTGAGGGTGGGCAGGCAAGACCCTTTCTATCCCTGGTCATCCTCTCTTGAGCCTTCTGGCTCTACCTTTTATAGTTGGTTCTCTCAACTGTCTTGCAGCTTACTGCCCCACCAACTGAGAGCACTAAGTCCACTCCCACCTTGGGTCATTACCCATTTATCCCTTTTCAGGGACAGATGCCTGCCTTTGCCTATGTTGATTTCCCCAGGTGGGCTCCATGCAGGTACTCATTCCCCCTTGGGCCTAGTCCTTCAGGGACTTGGTGACCCCATCTAGGAATGCAATGAGAGACTCAGGGTCAAATAACAAGAAGTGACACTAGAGCTGAAGCTAGAATGCTGTGCATTCTCGCAAGAATCTTGAAAGATTCTTACAACCCCGGCAAGCCACGTGAGATTTTCAAAAATCCCCAAAACTCTCTGAGCATGTGCAAAGTAGCCATGCAGTCACTCTATGCATGTGAAGCACCTGGTGGTCATTTTGCACAAGTGCAGAATGTTCAGGGGAGGGGCATTATTATTTTTTGGTGCTCGAGAATCTCATGAGAATGGTGGTGAGAACACGGATTCTAGCAAGAATCCGACCTAGAAAATCTTGCCAAGAAGCCCATTCTCATTGAAATCTTGTTTCACCCCTCGTGACAACTTTAACTCTGCCACAAGCCTTTTTTTGCACTAAGAGCTAGAACAGTGGTTCTCAAATGTCTTGCTTGCATGGCCCCATTTGGAAACTTAAATGTGATTCTTTGACCCCAGACCACAACAACAAGCAAAGTAGATCAAGAATCAGTCAGGATAATGACCCTATCCACAGATGGCACCACCCTGTTTGGGGTCCTGACTCCTGACCCACTGTTTGGGAGCTTCTGTGGTAGAGTCAGTATGAAGAGTGGATGGAAGATCTGTTGCTAGCTCTTTGAGAATGACTCTGGTTTGAAAGATAATTCTATCGAAAAGGAAATGGCAATTTTATATTATATATAAAATTTATATATATATAAAATTTACAAAATCTCTGTCTTCCACCCAATGCTTATCGTTTTGTGTCACTCCTATATATAATATAAAATTGCCAATTTCCTTTTCGACAGAATTGTCTTTCAAACTGGAGTCATTCTCAAAGAGCTACCAACAGATTTTCCATAGTTAATTGCATAGTTTTTACAAAATCTCTGCCCTTTTACTCAAAATGCATTTATCATTTTGTGTAATGTCACCATTACATATTGTGTAATGTCACCACCTGTTCTCCAAGCCCGTAGCTTGGGCTTCATCTTTGACACGCACCTCTCTTTTAAACTTTACATTGACTCTGTTGCCAAATAAATCCTGCCGATTCGCCCTCCATAACATTGCTCGAATCTGCCCCTTTCTCTCTACCTTCTCAGCCAAAACCCTTGTTCATGTCATGGTTATCTCTCGCCTCGATTACTGAAACCTAGGGGTGGGACATCGGGTCAAATACCAGCTACCGGATTTACCAGTTACTGGATTTTAAAAAACTGGATTGCCGGATTTGTGTACCGGTTTACCGGTACCGGGTTTGTTCCATTGATTTCAATGGGGAACTGTCCCCATTGAAATCAATGGGAAAAAACACAAAAAACTTCCCCCCTCCCCCTCCCAGACTGTGCGGGTGGAAGGGAGGGAACCCACCACCCACCCTGCCCAGTCTGGCTTTAAAAAAAAAAAAATTCCCGCGAAGTCCCTGCTAGTGCGGGCTCCGAGCCGCCGCCGGTGACCTGGAGCCCGCACCAGCAGGTACTAGGGTGATTCCTGGGGTGGGGGTGGTTTAACACACACCCCACCCCAGGGATCACCCTACCTCCCCTACCCACCCTACCCAGGGATCGCCTACCTTGCACTCCAGGCGGCAGTGGCGGCGGTCCGACTCCGGCGGCTTCAGCGCTGGCTGTGGCTGCCGGCTTCAGCACTAC
>QEPC01003078.1:1027309-1039797 GCA_003113815.1 Sphenodon punctatus | reverse complement strand
TCTGTCTTCTCCCCTGTCTCTCCCACTGTCCCCTCTCCCTGTCTCCCCCTCCTTGTCTTTTAGATTGTAAGCCACAGGCAGGGACCGCGTCTATTTCTATGTTCTGTACAGCACCAGGTCACACGACTGGCGCTATATAAATGTTTATTATAATAATAATAATAATAATAATAACTCCTATAGTTACTACATAACTTTAAATAAGGAAGAGCAACAGTGCTGGTTCCTAGTCAAGTAACTAGAGGCTTTAGTCTCCTCAGAGTCCTATGGCCTCCAGTACTTTTAAATTCACTTCAAATAATTAAATATCATTAAACATTCAAAATTTATGCAAAATATGTTCCCATAAAGCCAAACCAATTTAAGAAACACACAAATGATTACTTTTTAAAAATGAAATCATTTATATTTTTAAAGGCCTACTATATATAAAAACAAATCCTCCCCCAGAAATACCCAACATAAAACAGCAGCACATTTAAGGATAGGACACTTAGTTATTAGCCCTGTGCTTTCCAGGGCACTCAAGGAGTATTTCAAATGGTATTTACACATATGCCTCAGTTCACTGGGGTGGCAGGGTTTATCTATTTTGTGTAAAGTAGGATTTTAAATCCCTTGATGTATATTAAGAAAGATTCTAACCCCAAACTAATTAAAGCAAGTGGAAAGTCTCTGCTAGATTTGAATGGATTGGACATCTGATCTAGAAATCAGATTCTTACCCCACTCTTATTGTTGAATGAATAATGTTATGTTTAGCTAAAATTCAAATTTCTTATGCACTAATTCTCACTCTTATTTTCTTTTTCTTTTAGTTTATAGCAGTGCAGTTTAGGACTGACTCTAAAGCAACTATAGGTGCTTTGACAATAGTACCAAAAGCAAGTCCCACTAAAATGAATGGGAATCACATTGCCTCTAAGAATATAAAAAGCTCCCACCTAGCCCAGCACCTTGACTCTGACACTGGCCAATTCCAGATGCTTCCAAGGAACTGTACAAAACCAAACATATATGGAATGGTCTGTCCTGTCATTCACTGCTGCCTTCCAGTAGTCAGTTATCATACCTCAACCCACTAGATAAATGGTCATTGTTGGACCTTGTCCCCATGAATTTATTCAATCCAGTTATACTATTGGCCTGCACAATATCCCATGGCAATAAATTCCACAGGTTAATTGTATGTGATGTGGAAAAGTACATCCTTTTGATTTTTTTTTTGATTTTTTTTTTAAACTTTCTGTTTAATAATTTAATTGAGTACTTCCTTGCTATAGGCCCTTGCTAAGATCACCAACGATCTTCTTGTGGCTAAATCCAACCGCCGTTACTCTATTCTTGTCCTCCTTATCTCTCTGCTGCCTTCGACACTGTTGACCATTCGCTCCTGCTTGAATCGCTCCACTCCCTTGGATTCGGGGACTCTGTCCTCGACTAGTTCTCCTCCTACCTCTCTGACCGCGCCTTCAATGTATCTCTTCCTAACTCCTCCCCCTCCCTACCCCTCTTGATTGGGGCTCCCCAAGGCTCCATCCTTGGCCCTCTCCTCTTCTCTATCTACACCCTTTCCCTAGGCAAACTCATTGCCTCCCACGGCTTCCAATACCACCTAATACGCTGATTACACTCAACTCAATCTCTCCACGCCTTCCCTCTCCCCCTCTGTTCAAGCTCATCTCAGCAACTGTCTCTCTGATATCTGCACCTGGATGTCTCAACGCCAACTCAAACTGAACATGGCAAAAACTGAACTCCTGATCTTCCCTCCCAATCCTTCCTCTCCTTCTTCCCTGTCAATTACCATTGATGGGGTCTCCATCCTCCCTGTCTCCCAAGCTCGCAGCTTGGGCTTCATCTTCGACTCGCACCTTACCTTCAAACCCTACTTTGATTCCATGGCCAAATTCTGCCGCTTCTCCATCCACAACATTGCCAAGATCCTCCCCTTTCTGTTCGTCTCCTCTGCCAAAACTCTCATCAATGCCCTAGTCATCTCATGACTTGACTATTGTAACCTCCTCCTCACTGGCCTTCCCAGCTCCCATCTTTCTTCCTTCATCTCTGTTCAAAACTCTGTTGCCAGGATCATCCACCTAGCCCGTCGCTTTGACCACATGCAGCCTCTCCTCTCCTCTCTCCACTGACTCCCGCTTCCTAAGCGTATTCTGCACAAGGTCTTCGTCTTCACCTACAAAGCCCTTCACAACCTCGCTCCCCCCTACCTCTCTGCCCTGATCTCCCTCCGAACCTCTGTTCGAGCACTCTGCTCCTCTTCCATCCCCCCCTCACCTTCCCACGCCTACCCTACTCCCCCAACTGCCTTCATCACTTCTTCCTCACTGCCCCACATGCCTGGAACTCCCTCCCTGCCCTCGTCCACCTTGCCCCCCACCCTCCACACCTTAAAGTCCCTCCTCAAAACCCACCTCTTCCGCTCTGCCCTTCCTAACTCCTGCTAAGCATCCCCACCCAGGTTTATCCCCCACCTGTTATCTATACTCCTAATTTACTGAAACCAAGCCAAGAACGTGTACCTGAGTTCTCGCATCCTCATGAATGTTGCATCCCTTGTCTCTCCCTCTGTTCCCCCTTCCCTGTCTCCCCTCCCTCTGTCTTTATATTGTAAGCCCTCGGGCAGGGACCGTGTCTATCTTATTCTTTGTAAAGCACTGGGTACATCACTAGTGCTGTATAAATATCAGCACTAAACAGCTTGGGAATCACATTGGTCTGGGTATAAATTCCAACTATTAATTCAAAAGTAGTAGGGATTAATATATCATTGAGTGTTAACAAATGTGACAGCGGCCCGCTCTGGACCACAAGCCACCAGCACTTTTGTTAGTGCTCCGCCAGATGGTTCACCAAAGATTGCTCCCAGGCATGTTGACAGCGAGCCCAGGCAGGCTATAATCCCAGAGACCTCCAGGATCACAGCCTGGGCTGCCATCTGCCCAACAAAGAGGGCTACAGAGGGCTAAAACATTTGTTATGTTCCTCCGTGACCCATCCCAGATTGGGTCTGTCATGACTGCCTGTCATGGCAGGGGTGAGGCACCGAGCTCAGCGCAGGGATGGGGCTGGGTGACCACACATTCATGTGGCTCTCCACTCTCCCTGATAGTCCAGCTGCCGGCACATTTCTTGTGCCGGCAGACACAGTCAGGACCATGCTGCCGGCATGTTTCTGACCTGGGTCACATTATGACAAGAGTTCTCCACCGTCACATCTATTAAACCCATAGCATATGAATGGAAACCAAATTAATGTCAATTTAATAAAAGCACAACTTTAACAGATCAAATCAAATTTATTGCATAGCCATTGGCCTTAGCAAAAACCATACAAAACAGATATAAAAACATATAACAAAAACATACATATAATAAGACAAATAATACAAATATCAAAAATTAAAATATCCAAGATCACCAAACATACCAACATTAACTCTAAAACAAACCTTGCCCTTCAGTAGCCACTGAACAGGAATAATCCAAGCCCTACTAGGAGTTCACTTAAGGCAGGGGGACAGTGTCCTTGCCCTTCGGTGGGCTTTGGAAACAAACCATCCCAAACCCTGTCACAGAAAATCCTCGCCCTTCAACGGGCACCAGGAATGGACAATCCCGAACCCTGCTAGAGGCCAGGATGTTATACAGAATTCCAGCAGACAAATAATATATCAGTATACATATAATATAATTCTTGGTCAAAGACCCCTCAAGTCCTTGCCCTTCAACAGGCACCAGGAGTGGACAATCCCGAACCCTGCTAGAGGTCAAGCTTTAGCAAATTGAACCCACACCCTTTGAAACAGAAAGCAAGAATACATTGGTGACTGGTAACTGTAAATAGTGGAGGGAGGCACAGGAGTGGGGGTTAGGATGGCTGGCCAGGGGTTCTATAGGGCTTCTGAAAATTGGGGTCATGTGCCCCCCATCCCCATGAGACATCTTGCAGGAATGGTAATCATCTGACTGACTACATAAACTTTCATTGTCATGGGAGATTACAAATCTTAAATTAGCTGCAGCCAGGCTCACACAATATTCTTTGAGTATATCAGAAACTTCCTGAGAGTAAAAAATATTCAGATATGAGTACTGAATTCAAACAAAGCTTAGGTCTAAGTGCATTCAAACCTATATGAAAATTAGACTCCTATTGTGTTTCAACAAAAAACACAACCCTCTCGGTTGGGGTTCCCCTTGGCTCTGTCCTGGGCCCTCTCCTCTTCTCTATCTACACTCTGTCCCTTGGTAAACTCATTGCCCCTCACAGCTTCCAATATCACCTCTATGCTGACGACACACAACTCGGGGTGAAAACAGACATGACACTAACCACCCTTTAACCACCCTTGGTGGTTATTTATGCATGTTGCAGGGCTGTATGCAGTCCTGAAACATGGGTGGTTAAAGGGTGGTTAGCGTCATGTCTGTTTTCACCCTCTATCTCTCCACCTCCTCTCTCTCCCCTTCTGTCCAAGCTCACCTCATCAACTGTGGTCATTTATGCATGTTACAGGGCTGCATAGGGCACCAATACAGCCCTGCAACATGCATAAATAATAACCAAGAGTGGTTAAAGGGTGGTTAGCATCATGCCTGTTTTCACCCTGTCTCTCTGATATCTCCACCTGGCTGTCCCAACGTCAGCTCAAGCTTAACATGACTAAGACTGAACTCCTTATCTTTCCTCCCTTCCCTTCCTCTTCCTCTTCCCTGTCCATCCTTATTGATGGGGTCACCATCCGCCCCATTCCCCAAGCCCGTAGCTTGGGCTTCGTCTTCAACACTCACCTTTCCTTTAAACCCTACATCGACTCTGTTGCCAGATCCTGTCAGGCTTCGCCCTCCACAACATTGCTTGGATTCTCCGCTTTCTCTTTGTCTCCTCAGCCAAAACCCTTGTTCATGCCATGGTCATCCCTTGTCTTGACTACTGCAACCTCCTCCTTTACTGGCCTCCCCCGCTCTCACCTATTCCCCCTTATCTCCATCCAAAACTCTGCTGCTAGGGTCATCCACTCAGTCCATTGCTTTGACCATGTGCAGCCTCTCCTCTCCTCGTTTCACTGGCTTCCCCTTCCCGAACGCATCCTTCACAAACTCCTGTTCACTTACAAATCCCTTCACAACCTGGCTCCCCCTTACCTCTCAGTTCTAGTCTCCTTACAAACTCTTGCACGCACTCTCTGCTCCTCCTCTACCCCCTCCCTCGCTCTCCCTCGTCTCCCTTGCTCCCCTAACCGCCTTCGTCCATTCTCCCTTGCTGCCCCCCGTGCCTGGAACGCCCTCCCTGCCCACATCCGCCTTGCCCCCTCCCTCTGCACCTTAAAATCCCTCCTCAAAACCCACCTTTTCCTCACCGCCTTTCCCAATGCCTGTTAGAACTTTCCTTTCAATATTTGCTGTCTTCCCTCCTTGCAGACTCCTGCCTAACCACAACCAAGCCAAGCAAGTGCACCTGAGACTTCACATCCGCTTGAATGTAATTTATCCCTTGTCTCTCCCTATGTCCCCTGTCCCTGTCTTCCCCCTCCGTGTCTATTAGATTGTAAGCCTTAGGCAGGGACCGTGTCTATCTTATTGTTCTGTAAAGCGCCAGGTACACAGCTGGCGCTATACAAATGCTTATAATAAAATAAATAATAATAATAATATTTCTATTAAAGCACAATCCTGAATGGGAACTTACCTGTTGTTGTTAGGATTTGGCCCTCAGCACAGAGTATGACACCAATTCATGAAGTGCAGTCTGTCTCAGAAAATATAGCATTCCCAGTTGACACAGCTTAATTCCCAGTTGAGTTGACACAGTTTTGCAATGTAAGGCTCACTTTTCCCACCAAAGTTTGCATTGCCGCTTGGGCTAAACACAGGGATATAAAGTAAGGTACTATTCTACAACAGAACCATATGGAAAGTTACAAGGAAAAATTAATAAAAGGGGGAGAAAATATACAAGTACTGAGTTCAAACAAAGTGCATTCCTGACTTCATACCCATACATGCATGCAAAATTTATTAAAAATTTTTTTTAAAAAAATCAGGTTTAATCTACTGAGTGTTTCACTTTCATTATGGAAAAATTGAGAAGAAAATGAATATGAAGGATTTTTCAACATTTTAGCTATGAATATCTACAGAAAGATGGTACCAATTAAAATAATTGACGGATGTGGTTGATTGAGTCTGTGCAAAATCATCAAGAGAGTGAAATTTAAGAGCTCAGTATTTAAGTTTTATAAGGTGACTGGTATACTTAAAGCATAATCCGTAAAGCAACCGATCAGCACAAAGTCCCATTCACTTCAATGGGTCTTCTGCTGCCAGAGCACTTTGAGGGAACTGTTGTTATTACTGAGATAGGTTTAGCTCTCAGTTGCCCAAGGTCATCACTTCTGAAGATTACCATTGGACCTCCTCTTAGCATCCAGACACAGCAACAAGGGGTAGGCTTAAAAGCCTATTTTGACATCCTCCACCTCAAGGAAACCATTAGGTAAAGTAAACAACCTCATGTGAGGAGAAACTTCTCGGTGACTGATGGTATTGCCATGATGTTTGTTAGATGATCGTGAAGAATGCCAATTGACCATGTCATTAGCAATGTTTGCTTTGGCATCTGAATAATAAGAGTCATGATTTCAGCTCTAAGTACTGGCATCACAATGATTTGCATACCTTTATGTACAAGAGGAAATATAATGACCGAGTTCCTTCTTTAACCCATAAGGAAAACAGAATCCACAAAGCTACTAGCTAGTTAACAACTTGACAGCCAAGAATAAATTACTCATGTTTGTCTAGGAGATGAACTCAGTCACTTCTTCACTTTCATAGCGAAAAAGCTACATTGCTGACTGTCCCAGAAAAACAATTGTACCCTGAATACCTGACAGGAGATGGGACTCTGATTAAAAATAAATAAAATAAATCTTTTTACCCTAACATTCCAGCTACGGCTAGCCAATAGTTAAGTGAGGCTGTATCTCACAAGACTATAATCCATAGAAATGCATGTAGCATCCCATGAATACTAAACAAATTCATTACGATCAGCAGTATTTCCAATGAATCTATAATGATGGAACTCTTAAAAGAATTGTCCCTCTCCATTTTTCAGAGAAATCAAGTTCACCAACATATTCCTTCTTTTCCTCTTTTTTAAGACATCAAAGCCAAGAGTTCTTCAAGATGTACAGCACCTTTAGGCTGTGCAACCCAAGAACAAACAGGAGAAAGCAGACAAAGAAATAATTATTCATTCACACTATGGAGAACTATTCTTTTCAAAAACCTTCTTACAATCACATACACACAGATGAAAAATACAATACAAAACTTTCCTGCTAATGAAATAGTGGGGAGGAGGGTCCCTTTCCCACCCTGTAAGCTCTTTACTCATAGCTCTGTTTCATCCCCGCATCTTAGACACTGTCGGTGTGTGTGTATGTTGCAACTATACTGTAGCACTGTGTAGATGAGAGAGCCCAGAATTCAAAGGAGAAGGGTTGAAGGAGAAAAGGTGGTTGTTCATAAAGCTCATTTTATCTAAAGCTGCAGTCCCTTAAACTGACAGACTCCAGTACCCTGCTGACAAAATTCAGTCCCAAGACTTTTCTCCTCACGTCCCATAAGTCATTACCTGGCTGATATAGATGGTGGCTTTAGGTTGTGTTTTCAACTTCATGTAGGTTGAGTAGCAGCTCCTCAGTTCTTCAGTGTGGTCTTTTCTTCTCTAGCTGACAGGACCTTATAGTATTCCAAGCTGGACTAATCTTTCTCTCTCTAGCATCAGCTGCATGTCATCAGAGAAACCTAAATACCTTTGTTCTAGGTATCCTTACTTCGTAGAGACACCAATGTGCTAGTGGTATTAATTTCTTCTAAGCAGTGCTAGTCACCAGGCACAATATTTCCTCCAAAAGTGTTCAATAAACTTTAAGCTGTGCCAGCACCAAGATGAGACTCCTCATTTTTCATACCTTAAATTCCCCCAGCCCATTTCTTCATGCTTCCCTTCTTCTCTCCACCTTCAGTTGGTGTGGATCACTGTCAAGACTCTCACTTTTACCCAATACAGGAAATTCATATATAAAAACCTCAAACTTTAATAGCATGTGTCTGTTTTAAACAACCTAGCCAGCTATCGTGTGTTTTAAAGCTGAAAGCCTTTCTTCCCCTGGTAGAGATGCTGAAAAGGAGCTCTCACGGACAGTAATAGCCAGCATTTATCAAGTTTATTGCTTCAGCAAGTCCAAATCATTCTAGCACTTACCTGAGATAACACATTTCCAGGGGCTTTTTTTTGTTTATTGTGCTTTTGTCATTTAAAAACATGGAGACAGCAGGTATACTTTCATTCTCTTTACCTATGTGTCAATGTGTATAGAAATACAGTCTGTATACTCTGAGCACATCTGTAGTGAAGTTAAATGAATCGTTTGTAATAAATAATTTAGTCCAATCGTTCATTGGCCATTTTGAATTTTCTCACGTTTTATTTATTTATTTATATAAAAACTTAATACCCCACCCCTCCTGCCAACAGGCAGCCCAGGGTGGCTTACAATATTCAATAGACATAAAAGCAATATAAAATCCAATATAAAATCATTTTAAACCACAAATAAGGAGGACATGAACAGCCATTTAACAAATAAAGTACAACTATAAAACAGCTCCCTCCCCCTCCCCATCCCCTCACCCTTCTCCCCAGCCAAACACCTGGTGGAACAGACATGTCTTACGCCTTTTCCAAAAAGAGGGGAGATCCAGGGCCAGCTGCGCCCCACCGGGAGGGAGTTCCACAGTCGTGACACGGCCACCGAGAATGCCCTCTCCTGCGTGCCCCCCCAGAAGTCTCAGGAGTCCTCTAGCAGGGCACCCCCGGATGACCACAGGAGCTGATTGAGCATCCAGGGAGTGAGGTAGTCCCACGGGTAGGCAGGGCCTAGACTGTTTAGGGCTTTATAGGTTAAAACCAACACCTTGAATCAGGCCTGGAAGACTACTGGCAGCCAGTGCAGAGAACGGAGCATCGGGATTATGTGCTCCCAGCGGCCCAGTTCTACCAGAAGATGGGCTGCCGCGTTCTGCACTAGCTGCACAGCCTTTAAGCCGTCACCATGGGTAGCCCCACATAGAGCGCATTACCATAGTCTAGTCTAGAGGCGGTGAAAGCATGGATGACGGTGGCTAGGATGACGATGTCTGAGACATCTATTCATTAGTTAAGATTCTTCATCCATTAATTTCTGTGAATAATGTTTGGACTTCAAATTAATTCACAACCACTTTGTAACCAGGATTAGATATTCAAAAATGCACAACGTGTGATTGGCTGCCTCAACCGTATCTTTAGTCCCTCAGTGGATGAGCTTACATAATAAAAGCCAGCTTCTAGTGTGAATGCTGCCATGGATTGATTTAGGCTGTTTTCACGTTTTCACATGGGCCCCCTCCTCCACTTGTACACGTGTGTGGGTGGAGGAGGTGCCCATGTGAACACCACGGTGGGTGTGGGGGAATGGGTGGGCACCTGTGGGAACACCGTGGGCAGTGGGTGTGGGTGCATGCTCCCCCCATCTCCGCCCACCTCCACCCATCACACATGCACAGAGCAACAGGCACCAATGCTCAGTGCACAGAAATGAGTGGAGGTGGGTGGAGATGGGTGTGTGCCCATGGGAATGGCTGCACACCCACCTCTACTCACCGCCAGCACACACACACACACCACTCACCGTGGCCCATGTGAAAAGGGCCATAAAAGAAACACGGTCCCTTTTCAAATGGGCACGGGTGCATGGGGAGATGGTTGGGCAACACGGTGGGTGAGTGGTGCATGGGAGTTCATTCCCATGGTTCCCCACCCACCTCCACCAACAGAGCATCTGGCATTGGCACCCGTTGCTCCATGTGTGGGTGATGGTTGAAGGTGGGTGTTACACGGGAGCGTGCACGTGCCCCCACCCATTGGCCGCGGTGTTCCCGTGGATGCCCACCCATCTCCACGCATCCACTGCGGCATTCAAACAGACACACACACCCCACCCATACACGTGGGGGGGGGGGGCGTCCATTTGAAAAGGGCCATGATTTCCATAAGTATTCTCCATAAAACCATCAAAATTCACAAAGGCACATGAATGGAATCAAATTATATTCCATTAAGATGGAAGAGGATAATCTCAGAAGAATTCTTACAGTACCCACCTAGCTCTTATGTAAGCGTAAGTGCAGTTTCATTTCATTGGGTGTTTTCAGATAGACAGGCTGTCCCAGTGCTGGTTACGCCAGCCCACTTCATTCCCAGGTGGCCCTTCTGTCTAAAGGCGGCTCTGCCAGATGTGCAGGCAGAGCAGGCTGTGCCACCGGCAGCACTCAGAACATCTCGGAGCGTCACCAGCAGAGCAGGCCATCCAAACCCAGGCCATCGGTCCGAAGCAGAGTAACTGTCTGTCTGATGTCAGACCCATGCTGCTGTTCCACTTCCAGCTGGCTGTTACCCTGGGCAACACCATAGATTTGTGGGCGCCATCCTAGAGCGTCAGGTGATCACCCACAACTCTATGGTGGGAGGGAGAGCCAAATGGGCAGACCATGGGCCGGAGATCCTGCCGGGTCCGCCTGAACCTGATGCAGGCAGGGCTCAACATGGCCAGATGTGGGGGTTCACCCCTGGAGCAGCTCGGGGGCAGGCTGCCTCCGCATTTGTCTGAAAACACCCATTCTATCTGTTGTTCTTTCACCAAGCACAGAGTTAAGCAAGTTCCACTAGAATAAAGATAATTCAGATCCCCTCCAAAGTAACTATTACAAAATACTGGAAACCTGTCCATATTTCATGCTACTAGAGGCTGTCGATTTAATTGCACAAACAAAAGGCTTTTAATGTGCCTGCCACATCTCTGGAACCAACACCTGCTCACTTCTAACTTCACTGAATACCCTTCACATACACGTGCTGTACATCTTTGATTTTTTTTTAGTCTGTTGCATCTCCATGACAGACTTAATAGGATAAAAAGTGCAGCATTCTTTGCATGACCTTTTCCTTTCACTGTGGAAAGACAGTGGTAAACATATTTTTTACAGTGGACAATGTGACAGTAGAATAAAAAAAGAAATTGTAAAAATAAACAGTATCCTATCAATAATTCCCTCAATCACACTGCATATTTCTGTTGCAACAGTAGGACCCTGCTTATCAGCATTTCACATGAGTATGCCTTCATTTTCACAATCAAGAGATACAGTCTGGTCGCCGTGTTGGTCCCAAATGACAGAAAGACAAAGTGGTTCAAATGATATCTTTTATTGGAGATGAATCCTCAGTTTGGCTAGAATGACATGTTGTACATCTGAAACAAAGGCTGTTTTTACATAGGACATACCCACACAGGTCCACCCACCCAAGTGCGAGTCTGAAGGTGGTGTGGGTGGACACTCTCATGACCCATGTACTACCTTCAGGGGGAAATCCAGGATGCTCCATGTGGGGGCAGGAGTGGGTGGTGCACTGGTGCATGGGTCATGGGAGCACACACCCAGTGCATGCCCATCCAGACCTGTTTGATTCCCCTGGTTCACCGGATGTGCGTGGGCACTCCACGCAGCCCACATGGACCCGCCCCCCCAGCAATGCCCATTTAAAACATGACATTCATGCAAACAAATAAACCCTCCAAACTTGCGTTCTCTGAACTGAAACTGAGGGGGCAGATAATTACCACTATGGGTTTGCATTTCATTGGATACTCATTTCAGAGACTTCAGTATGTATGTTTATTTAGATTAGTTCAGTATTTTGGTCACTTCGTTTCTGCATTATTATAGCAATAGAATCTATTTCTTATTAATATCTTACATTGTCCTGCCATGAAGAAAGGAAGATAGGCCCAAAGACTGTGAAAGGAGCAGACTTGGTGACTCTGTACTGAGAGCTGCTCTTGGGAACTAGGGATGGGCGAACAGACCACGGTTCGTGTTCGGCCGTTCATGTTTGGCTGTTCGTGTTCGACAGTTCGTGTTCGGCCGTTCGGCCATTCGCCGAGTTCGTGTTCGGCCATTCGTGTTCGGCCATTCGTGTTCGGCTGTTCGGCGGGTTCGTGTTTGGCCGTTCGGTCATTGAAATCGCGTGAGAGCCCGAAATCGAAAGCGGAAGCACCGAAAAATGGAAATTCGTGTGCGTGCGGAGCTGTGTGGCAAGTGAATGTGTGTTTGACTCAGTTGGTGTGTTTTTGGCTGTGTTTGACTGTGTGTGACTTTGTTGGATTGGCTGGCTGTGTGTTTTGGTTCGGTTTGTGTGTTGGGTGAGAGAGAGATCCTTGTTTAAAAAAAAAAAAAAAAGAAAAAATGAAGAAGGCTGTGGTGAGGATCCCCCGGCTGGGGGCCAACTTGCCAGTGCTGCCACAGCCACTGCCACTCGAGGAGGAGGAGGTGGCCGAGGCGGCTGCCCTGGTGGC